>CM053770.1:485961564-485980754 GCA_028658325.1 Potorous gilbertii
ATTTTGTGAAAATGAATGTAAAAAGTTAAATAAATAAATTTATTTTTTAAAAAAAAAAGCATTCTTAAATGGTAGAGCAGAAGCTTAACCTACATCAGGAAAGTAAAGGGTGTAAGAATGTGACACAAAGAAGGGAAGAAGAACCATTGAATCTCAGATTTATATAATAGCTCCAAGGCTTTTCCCATAGAGGATGATGGACCCTCTGAAGAGGGAACAGGATCTTATGCTGCATTGAATGATGATGAGGATTTACAGCAGGGCAGGAGTCTCCCAGGGCTGCAGAGAAGTATAAGAGGTGGGTCTTGGTGCTTGGCAGCTTCCTGTTGCAAAATACCACATTGATCATGTGTCAACCTTACAAAAACGACAGGGAGTCATGCTGTGTGCCTAGAACATGTAGCTATACGGTGCTACTTCAGACTAGTTAAGTGGACTCATGGCAGTTCACTCAAGGACAAATCAGGTTGACAGAAGGAATCTTGGGGGACTTGCCAGCGATTATAACGTCCAAGACAAGAAACTAAACAACTGAGTAGTTTGGGTGATATTTTCATTATTGTTGCCAACTAAAAACAGTGACCTAAAAAGAGCCAGATCTGAGGAGTGAACAGCTGATTGAGAAGATGGTGTCTACGTTACATTTTTTTTTTTTACTATGGTTTAAAATATAAGAATTGTTTAAAGAACTTAGAGAAGAAGGAAGTATAGCTAGTGGAGGCCAGCAAATATATACATACATATCTTTTCCTGGATACTTAAAATTAAATGTAAAAGAGTTTAAATGGTAAGTAAAAGAGATGGGGAAATATATATTTTATATGTATATGGATGTGTGCATGTTTGCGTGTGTGTGTGTGTGTGTGTGTGTGTGTGTGTGTGTGTGTGTGTAAGAGAGAGAGAGAGTAACATTATTTTCTCACACATCTGATTTGGCAGATAGATCTATAGATATATACATATTTCTACATAGATAACTGTATCTATCTTTCCTGCCAAACCAGAAGCCAGAGAAAATAATAATTGTGTCATAGGAAAAATATCAGTGAAGAAAGAGTATGGCACAGTGGAAAGACTACCAGGAAAAACCTGGTTTTGAATGCCAGCTTGTATGCCTGCTATATGATAGAGGGGAAATAATTTTACTTTTCTTTACCTCAGTTTCCTCATCCTTGAAATGAGCATAACATAGTTTTTTAAAAAAACGTTTTTATTTAGTATTTTATTTTTCCCCAGTTACATGTAAAAACAATTTCCAACATTCATTTATAAAACTTTGAGTTTCAAATTCTTTCCCTCAACCTAGTTATTTTGAAGCAAGTACTTCCTTTTTTAATTAAATTTTTAAAGTTTTCTTAATGAATTAATTTCTTTTTAGTTTTCAACATTCACTTCCACAAGATTTTGAGTTCCAAATATTCTCCCCATCTTTCTCCTCTACCCACTCTAAGGCATTGTGCATTCCTATTACCCCTTCCCCCAATCTGCTCTTCCTTCTATCATACCTCTCTCTTCTCTCATTCCGTTCCCTTCTATTTTCCTGTAGGGCAAGATAAGATTTCTATATCAAATCGCCTATATGTCTTATTTCCCAGTTGCATGTAAAAACAATTTTTAACATTCTTTTTTAAAACTTTAAGTTCCAACTTCTCTCCTGTCCTCCCTCCCCACCCATCCCCACTGAGAAGGCACACAATTTGATATAGGTTATACATGTATAGTCATGCAAAACACTTTCATAACTGTCATGATGTGAAAGATGCATCCTATCCTGCCCTCCTTTATTCTATTCTCTCTTTTGACCCTGTCCTCCTCAAAACTATTGACTTCTAATTACCCCCTCTTCCCATTTGCCTTCCCTTCTATCATCCCCTCACCCCTCGCTTCTCTCCTTCTTCCCTACTTTCCTATAGTGTAAGATAGATTTTCATACCATATTGAGTTGCATGTTATTCCCTCCTTAAGCCAAGTCTGATGAGAGTAAGGTTCATTCATTCCCTCTCACCTAGCCCCTCTTCCCCTCCATTGAAAAAGCTTTTTCTTGTCTCTTTTATGTGAGAGATAATTTACCCCATTCTCTTTCTCCCTTTCTCTTTCTCCCAATATATTACTATCCCAACCCTTAATTTTATTTTTTTAGATATCATACCTTCATATTCAACTCACTCTGTGCCCTCTGTCTATATGTATATAATCCCTTCAACCACCCTTGAGAAAAGTCTCAAGAGTTACAACTATTATCTTTCCATGTAAGAAGGCAAACAGTTTAGTTTTAGCAAGTTCCTTATGATTTCTCTTTCCTTTTTACCTTTTCATGTTTCTCTTGCTTCTGGTGTTTGAAAGTCAAATTTTCTATTCAGTTCTGGTTTCTTCATCAACAACGTTTGAAAGTCCTCTATGTCATTGAATGACCATTTTCCCCCCTGAAGTACTGTATTCAGTTTTGCTAGGTAGGTGATTCTTGGTTTTAATCCTAGCTCCTTTACCTCTAGAATATGATATTCCAAGCCCTGTGATCCCTTAATGTAGAAACTGTTAGATCTTTTGCTATCCTTATTGTGTTTTCACAATACTTGAATTGTTTCTTTCTGGTTGCTTACAGTATTTTTTCCTTGACATGGGAGCTCTGGAATTTGGCTACAATATTTCTAGGAGTTTTCCTTTTGGGATCTCTTTCAGGAGGCAATTGGTGGATTCTATTTTACCCTCTGATTCTAGAATATCAAGGGCAGTTTTCCTTGATAATTTCTTGAAAGATAATGTGTAGGCTCTTTTTTTGATCATGACTTTCAGGTAGTCCAATAATTTTTAAATTTTCTCTCCTGGATCTATTTTCCAGGTAAGTTGTTTTTCCAATGAGATATTTCACATTGTCTGCTAATTTTTCATTCCTTTGGTTTTGTTTTATAATTTCTCAATTTTTCATAAAGTCATTAGTTTCCATTTGCTCCATTCTAATTTTGAAGGAATTATTTTCTTCAGTGAGCTTTTGGACCTCCTCTTCCATTTGGCCAATCCTGCTTTTTAAAGCATTCTTCTCCTCATTGGCTTTTTGGTTCTTTTTTGGCCATTTGGGTTAACCTAGTTTTTAAGTTGTTATTTTCTTCAGCATTTTTGGGGTTCCCTTTAGCAAGCAGTTGACTAGTTTTTCATGATTTTATTGCATCACTGTCATTTCTCTTCCCAATATTTGCTCTACTTGTCTTACTTGATTTCAAAATCCTTTTTGAACTCTTCCATGACCTGAGACCAATTCATAGTTTTCTTGGATTCTTTGGATGTAGGAGCTTTGATTTTGTTGTCTTCTTTTTTTTGTATATTTTGGTTTTCCTAGTCACCAAAGCAAGATTCTATAGTCTGATTCTGAGTTTTTGCTCATTTCCCCAGCTGTTTACTTGAATTTTGAGCTCTTTGTCAAGGTAGTTCTCTGCTTCCAGTGGGAATGGGGAGTATACTGTCAGCTGCTCAATTACCCCCACAATCTCTGGGCCTAGAGTTCCAGAAACATCTGCTACTGATGCCCCTGCTATTGTGGCAGCCATGAGCTCCTCCATCCCCTCTGCCTCTGTTTGTGATCGGACAACTCTACTCTCTCATACAGTTCCCACAGGTTTTTTCCATTGATCTTCCAATTTGTCCTCAGAATTTTGGGGTTGTGAAGTCTGGAAAATGCCACAGCAAACCACCAGAGACTCATTCTCCCCCTCCACCCAGACCTGCCCAGGTCCTGTCTGTGCCAGTGTGGCCCATGCTGGAGTGCACTCTGCTCCCAGTGCAGCTTGATAGATGCATCCTGTTGACCTTTCAGGCTGTCTTGGGTTGGAAATTTGCTTCCCCATGTCATTCTGTGGATTCTGCAGCTCCAGAATATTTTTAGAGTAATTTTTTATAGGTATTTATTTATCTGTGCTTGGGTGGAGAGCTCTAGCAAGTTTCTGTTTCTACTCCACCATCTTGCCTCTGTCCCCTCCCCCAAGCAAGTCACTCTTAAAGTATTGTGTAAATATGATCTATTATTAATTAGAAAACTATTAATTTACAAGACATAATAGTCAAGAACACAGGCAGCAATAAACCAATAAATAAATGACCTCAATTGACTAGACATTGATCAAACTATATATAATAAGACAAACAACAGATGTGCAAGCAAGAAAGCAAATAGACTTAAGGATATCAGTACGACTTGATGGAATTTGACTTAAGGCTAGAATATTGCCGTGGAAGGACATATTTTATTCAAAAGTAACATATTAGGTTAAAGAACTATGGAATAAGATTATATGTTAAAAGGAATGCCCCAAGGAAGAAGTCTATGAACCAGAGCAGAGTAGCACAGTAAAGAACATTAATGTAAGGATTAATGGAGGGAGAAAAGGAAGTGACATTGAGGTGGGATTGTACTGAAATTTATTAGCCAAAAGGAGGAAATGGACAAGGAACATAATGAGCAGGTATGATATGGTAGTGATGAGGAATTCTACTATCTGAGCATCTGCTGAGAGCAGACAAGTTGATAAAATATTGATTTTCCTGAATGATCATTTCATTCCTCAAAAGAGGCAGCTAAGCAGCACAGCGTATAAAGTTTTTGACCAGGAGTCAGGAAGATCTGAATTTAAATCTGGCTTCAGATGCTTACTGGCTGTATGACAATTCACAAGTTACTTAACCTCTGTTTGCCTCAGTTTCTTCAATTGTAAAATGGAGTTCACAATAGCACCTATTTCACAGGGCTATTTTGAGGCTCTCGTGAGATAAAATTTGTAAGATGCTTATCATAGTGTTTGTTCCCAAAAAAGTGGAAGAAGCAATAAGATGAAATACCATTTTAGACCGGATCCTGATCAATGAGGAGAAATGCTGCTAAAAAAAGAAACAATAGGAACTTTGGTGGGGACTGACAACTCCATCTTATAGCCAGATAAGCGTCCTAGATTGAATGAGTGGATTTTGAAGACATTTTTAATGAAGATATTAAAAAAATGGGATACTCTTAAGGATGAAATTCTGCTTATTTAAATAATTCTGACAAAGAAGAAAGGGAGAACTCTCTATAGAGATAGACATGGATATACAAGGAAGTCATCCACAGGGATAGATAGAAACAAAGTTAATTAATATCAGTAACACTAAAAGAATGACCTGAGGCTAGTGATAAAAATTAATAACAAAAGGACCATTTTAAATTATGTTGTGGAAGATCAAAGAAGGGATGGGACAATGATGAGAGAAAACTGAGAGAAGACAGAACTTAACTCTCTCTTCTGTATTTTTTTAAAGTTATATTTATTGATTTCTTGTATTTTTACATCCCATTGACTACCAAATATTTCCTTCTCCCTTCTCTACCCAGAAATCTATCTCTTGAAACTAAGATTTTTTTAAAAGAAGAAAAACAGCAGCTCAGCAAAACTGATCAACCTATAGACTGTGTCTGATAGCATGAGAAATGTTCTCTGTCCATCTTACCCCACCTTATAACAAAGGAAGGGAAAGGCATTTTTTCAGTTCTTTTCAAGTTCCAAACTTGGTCATTATCAATTCTCATTTTCATTTTTTCTTTTCTACCACTGAATATCAAAGAAGGCACATAATTTGCTGTTGGTGGATCTGTGAGTTGGTGCAAACATTATGGAGGTCAATTTGGACGTATACATTAGGAAATGTAGGTAATAGTTTTTTAAAATTATATGAATTGAAATTTATCTTAAAAAAAAAAAAGACACGATGTATAGAACTCATTGTAACTTGATAGTGCCACTGTACTTTGTCTTGGTCAGACTAACTGGATTATTATGTTTGTTCTAGGCACCACATTTTCAGAAAGATGTTAACAGACTGGAACATATCCAAACAAACAAGGATAGGAAAAAGACTAGAGACCATGTCTGAAGGATCAGCTGAAGGAACTAGAAATATTTACCAGGGGGAAGGGGAGACTTAAGGAGGCATGACAACTGCTTTCAAGTATTTGAAGGATTGTCCTTTGTAAGAGAGATTAAATTTGTTCTGCTTAGCCATAGAGTGCAGAAATTATAGTGATTGGAATGTTCAATGAGTCAGATTTTGCTTCAATGTATAAGAAAAAATTTCCAAATGATTATAACTGTCTAAATACCTTACCTCTGGAAGTGCTAAATTACCCATGACTGGTGATATTTAAGCAAAAGACAAACAACCACTTGATGAGAATATTGTAGAGTAGGTTTCTGCTCAGGTATGAATTAGGCTAGATTATCTTTATGATTTCTTGCACACTTCCAACTCTATAACACCAACTAGTTAGCATCCTACCACTTCAAACTCAGAGATTACATCACACTCTCCTCTAGTGTTCTCTGATACCCTAAGGGATTAGAGGTATCTAGGCTCTTGTACAAATGGCTTTATTCCTCACTGCTAGAATTCCCCAACTGCAGGGAAGTTCTCTGTACTCTAGTTCCATTTAACCACCAACAGATTAGTTTTTTATAACAAGTATTTACTTTAAGGGACCAAAATAATCATCCATTACAATGGTATAACATTTCTATGTGAAGTAGAAGGGGTATGGATATGTATGGTGGGATGTCATTGGTTGAGAATGAGGGAATGGAAGTGGATGAGAGATTTTAAGGGACAGTTTCTGTGAGAAGCTGCTGAGAATTGTATAAAGGAATTAGAAAGTAGGTGTAAGGATTTAGGTGAAGTTAGAGAGGCTGAATCTGGAATGGGCTACACCAGTATCCAGGCTGGCTGAGAGGAGCCCAAGAATAAGAACATAAATGGCAGTTAGTAAGAGTGATCCAGGGTGGGCATTAGCACTATGGGCACAGCAGGAAGAAAGGTAAAGGTAAGGATTTTGAGAGTCACGAGAAGAGCATTAATCAATTAGCAAGTATTTATTAAGCTCGTGTTCAGTAGTGCTTGAATCTTCATGACCCCATGGATAACATGGCAAAGACAATGGAGTGGATTGCCATTTCCTTCTCCAATGGATTATGGGAAATATAAGTTAAATGACTTGTCCAGTGTCACAGTTAGTAAGTGTCTAAGGCTGGATTTTAACTCAAGTTTTCCTGACTCCAGACTTAGTGCTCTATCTACTGAACCATCTAGCTGCTTCCTACCAAGCACTTACTATGTGACAAGCATTTGTGCATACATGGCATTGGGGATATAAGTACCAATAATTAAATAATTCCTGCTTTTAAGGAGCTTATGTTTCAATGAGGGAGTCAATAAATACACATAAAAAAATCTGTTTAATATAAATATAAAGTGAATAAATACATACAAAGTAAGGAAATGCAAGATGGTTTGGGAGAGAAGGTTCTAGCAGTAATCTAGTGTCTGGAAAGGCTTCATATAGAAGACAGTGCTTGAGCTGAGTTTTACAAGAAACAATGGGCTCTATTACAAGGCGGAGGTAAGAAGGGCTTTCCCAGGCATGATGGACAACAGGCACCAAGGCACAGGGGAGGTGACAGGGCATTCTATGTGAGGGACAAGGAGAAGGCTGAATGGCAGAATATGGGAGGAAGAAAAATAATGTCAAAAGAGGCTGGAAAAGTGGATTGGGGCCAGATGGTATAGGTCTTTCAAAGCTACAAAGACATTTGGTTGGGACTGCAGTATAAATTGGAGTAGGCTGAAAATCTGGAAGAAGTGACAAGGGTTGAGTGTAATGTAGTAAGAATACCATTCAAGTTTGTTGGAAGGTTGATCCTAGAAATACCCACCTACTTCTGTAAAGAGAGAGTCTCAGTCAGGGACCCAGGCTAGGAACTTTTCTGTCTCCATTGTTTTCCAGTTGGGCAGTATACACAAGAAGAAAGAGAAATGACAACGCAATGACATAATTGAGTTAATGACAAGAATACCCTCTAAAGACACTAAGAAATTGAAGATCTCCCCCCTTGCTAACATGATAAATTTGTTGTTTTCCTCCTTCTTTCCAACATTTGGGAAAGATTTTTTTCCTCTTTCCCTCTTTCTTTAATTTAAAAAAAAAAAGCACAAACAACTAATCAGAGTGCAAATTCCTGAGCTGATATCAAGAAACCAAAGCCGAGAGAAACAAGATACAAATTGAGTAACTGTATGAATGTATTACTGTATATCTGTTGTTCAATGATTATTTGAATGTCGCCCAACATGTACACCCGGTATCTCCCAATCACTCCCTCTTCCTGGGGGTTTTGGCTTAGGCCATAAGGTGGGAGGGGGGATTACAAAAGGACAAAGTTATGTGGCTAACTGAGATAAAAAGTCTATTTGTAATCCTTTGATATGCCTTTGGCTATTATTCACTTTGGAATCCTGGATAGAGCACTTTCAGAGGCCATCACATTCTTCCCATAGCGTAGTGGAATAGAAAGAATATAAAACTTGAAGTCAGTGAACTCTGACTCAACTCTTGTCTCAGACACCTACTATCTGTGTGAACATTGGCAAAACCCTTCTCTCAGAGTTCTAGTTTCCTGATTTATGAAATTGGAAAAATTAGGCCTATACTACCTGCAATCGTAGGGTTTCATGAGGAAGTCCCTTTTCAATTCTTAAAGTTTTATGTAAAAGTTAGTTATATTATTTCTCAACTCAAAGAAATAAGAGATCTGTTCTTCCAGGATGTCAGTTACTCCACCATCTCCTACTTTCATGATGGGAAACTGAAGCATGTAGAAAAGAAATGAATAATCATCTTCCCTCCCCTCTATGAGAGGCACTATAAGTAGTAGAGCTAGTCTCTGACTTAGGAAGATCTGAGTCCTCCCTGTAATTCATATTGGCTGTATAACTCTGGACAAGTCACTTAAACTCCCAGTACTAAGTAACCCACTAAGATTATCCAGTGAAGATTGGCATTGGTATAGAGAATTTGCTCACCATGGGAGCTCACTGCACTGACAAATCCCAGTTCTGGATCATAAAACATTCCTTCCTACAGCTTCAATGTATATACTTCCTTGCAGGTAGCCCCTAAACCTGTTTTGCTAGTATTTACTTTTTTTCTGAATTCTAAACTGAGTCTCCCACTACTTAAGGAAATCTTCCCTTAGTGTCCAAACTCAAATTCAACATGTCTGAAAACAGATACATTACCTTTCACACTCAAGCTTCTTCTCCTTCTAACTTCCTTGATTCTGACAATTTCCAGTGTTCAAAACTCTGATGTTATCTTTGACTCATCTCCTTCTTCTCATGCTCTTTAGCTCTCAAGCCTAATCAATCACCAAGAACTGTTGATTTTACCTCTGCAATGTCTTTATTTCTCCTCTGTCTTTATCTCCTCTTTATTTTTACTGCTATGATCCCAGTGCTCATTAGCACCTGCCAGAACTAAAAAAAAAAATATCTTCCTAACAGGATTTTCCACTTCTATTACCTTCTCAATCAATACACATTTCATGTAATTGCCAGATTAATATTCCTTATACACACACCTTTTCTCTCCTCTGCTCAACAATCCTCACTGTCTGCCTACTTCCTACAGAATCAAGTTTCAGATTCCTTTGCCTGCTACTCAAGGCAGTTTAATCCTACCCTACTTTTGTACTTTCACTTCACAGGACATAAATGGTATAGTCAAAAAAAATGTTGGACCTGGAGTTAGGATAGATCTAACTAGCCAAACTAGAATATGTCCTCTACTTTCCTACCTCATTGCTCTTTGTTTGAAATATACTTTCATACTTTTCTTTACTTGCTGAATTCCTAATTATCCAACCCAAAAAGTATATCCTCCATAAAGCCTTCCCTAATCTCCTAATAGTAAGGATCTTTCTTCTCTTACTTCACATATCACTTTATCTTGCAGTCCATTAATGTGTGAAGTTATGTTACATATTATTTATCTGCCCTTTCCCTCCAATACTATAATAAATATAGCAGTGCTAAGGAATCAAGTGTCATAGTCTTATTCTTAGGTTATTCCTTAGACCTCACCCTTATGCTTTTTGAGATGTTCTTTAGACTATGAGGCCATTGGATACATCATGCTTAGGAATTGAAGCTAAGAGCCCTTGTTATTGGAACCAATTCCACTTTGTAACAGTACTTTGGAAATAGTTTTCAAGGGAATCAGATTTAAATAGTCAAAGATTAAAATTGTTCTGGATTAGGGCTCATGCTATGGAAACAAAGTCCTGCTACTCTTTTGGGCTGCTCTGTAACTCTTAGACTCAGGAAGATTTCTAGGAGACTGAAATTGTTGAGGGCTGTATGGAGAGAGGGCCTTGGGCCTGAGGGGAGATCTTGAACCTTCTAATCAGTGGACTTCATCAGAATATCCTCTCTTACCCACAGATATTCTGCCTCAATTCATTTCCCAATGATTAACTTTTATTCCTACCATCTCTTACTCTTTATCTCAACTCTGAACTCTAGTTTACCAAAGAACAAATACCTCCCCCCAATCCTAACTATCCAATTCCTCATCCTTGCCTACTTCACTCCTACCTCACCATGTCCTACAACAGATCTGCCTAATCTTTCCATTGTGCCCTCTGGAACTCCCACCCTATAATTAACAAACTTCCTTTAATTTTAGATCTTTTCTTATTCCTTCCATCTTCTGGGACACATTGAAACCTGAGTCCTACCCAGATGGCACTTCATTCCTTGCTATCCTTTCCAGTATTATTTGAACCTTCACTCATATTCTCCAAATTACTGGTCTGGTGAGTAGCTGGGAATACTCCTTGCTCCCAATAGCCAGAAGTCTTTCCCTCTACCACCTTCACTTAGTCAACAAGCATTTATTAAAGGTTTACTATGTGACAGACACCGTGTTAGGTACTGCAGATACAAAGAAAGACAAAAATATGTCTTTATCTTAAGGAGCACCCAATCTAATGGGGAGGCAGCATGAAAACAACTATGTATAAACAAGACACACATAGTTATCCCTTCCACATCTTGGCTTTCTCCATTGTGGTTTTGATACATTGCAGGTCAGTATAAGAAATTAAGTGGGAATTTTGGGGGAGTTTTGCAGAAGCCACAGATGACATATAAAAAGTTTAGAAACTCAGAAATGGATAAAATATACATATAGTTTTGTATAATATCAATATATTTTATCTTTTAATACCATAAATATATATAATTTCTTTTTTAAAGTTAAAATGAGTAAAAAGCCAATATTTGTGAAAAGAACTTGTAAACCAGCAGATAACACATGGATTTTCCAGATCATAAGGGCACCATGCCTCTAAACCCATTGTATAGAAGGGATAAGTGTACATACATACATATATTTTATATATATATGTATATATATGATAAATTGGAGGTAATCTCAGAGGCAAGGCACTACTAGCATTAAGACAAGTTGGAAAAGACTTCTTATAGAAAATGGGATTTTAGATTTTAGCTGAGACCTAAAAGAAACCAAGAGAAAGAGAGGAGGAGATAGAGAATTCCAGGTGTCAGGGGCAGTCAGTGAAAAGCCACAAAACTGGGAGATTGAGTATCTAGTACAAAGAAAAGCAAGGATGCTAACATCACTGGATCACAGAGTATGTGGTAGAGAGTAAGGTACAAGAAGACTGGAAAGGTAGGACTCCTTTTTCAGTGGTTGCCAATTTCTGAGAGGTAAATACTGGAATAGAAATTTTAGCAACTGGTTTTTGAAAGACAGTTTGAACTGGTTCCAGCATCTTCTTACAGATAAGCCATTCATATAGGGACAGTCAAGTTAAATCAGTAAGCATTTATTAAGTACCAAGTCTGGGTCAGAAACTATTGTATAGATAATAGAGTTCATGTATTCTATTAGGACTCATATAATGTCAAGATATGAAGAGGAAGAATGGGCTCCATTAAAGAATTTATAGAAGAGGATGAAAGGGTGACACAGGATGGAGAAGCATAGATGAATTGTGATCTACTCCATTAAAGGAAGTGTCCACATTGAGATCCCAGAGTTATCCAAGTTTTATGAAGGACTTTAAAAGTCAAACAGAAGATTTATATTTGATCAAGAGATCCCAGAAGCCAGTGACATTTATTGAATGGAGAGTAGGGGTGATGTGGTCACAGCTGTGCTTTAGGTGGATCACTTTGGCACCCAAGTAAAGATGAACTGAAGAAGGATGAGACTTGAGACAGAGAGACCAATCAGAAGAGTATTGCAAGAGCTTAAGCATGAGGTGATAAGGGCCTGCCCCAGAGCGGTGGCAATATCAGAGGACAGAGATAGAGGCATCTACAAAGAAATGTTACAAAGGGAAAACCAAGAAATCTTGGCAACAGATTGGATATGGGGGTGAGGGGTGGGGGAGAGAAATGGTTGAGTAGAAGATAACACCTAGATTGTGAATCTGGATGACTGGGAAGATAGTGGTACCTTTGAAACTTTGACAGTAATGGGAAGTTAAGAAGAGGGGAGGTTTTAAGAGGGAAAACAGCAAGTTCAGTTTTGGAAGTTTAAGATATCTATGGGACATCCAGTTTGAGACACTCACAAATGTTACACTTCCATGTTCAAGAATGCCCAAGTTCTTTCATCTAATCAAAATCTTTTCTTATTCTATTTCTCTTTGTCCCTTACTACTTCTGAATATATATATATTTTTATGCTTAACACGTCCTTCAACGTCTCTATCCCTCAGTATGTTCCCAGGACACAAATTCTGTTCTGGCTACACGCTCTTCACTTCTCATTTCAACACTGCACTACCTTCTACTCTCAACTCCCTAGATTTTTTTATCCTACTTCCAATAATAACCTTCCAAATTTTAACTTTGGATTACTCCTACAGTTGGCTTTCTTCACTCATTGTAACATTTGTAGTGCTGATTAGTTCACTACACATCTATGTCATTTAAGCTTAACTGAGCCCTGGTTGAAGCAAGGTAATCTTTCTTTTCCTCTCCAATTAATTTTCTACTCCACCAGCCACAGTTACTGTTCCAAACTTTCTCTTATCTCCTTAAGCCTCCCATAGAACCCCATACTTCTTGCCTCTCAACCAAAGCCTCAGCCTCATATTTCACTTGCTCTGATATTCCTCCTCATCTTAAAACCCCTGGATATCATTCCCTGATGTTGACTCCTTCACTCCAGTTTCTGATGAAGTGATTATTTTTCCTTGCAAGACCAATTTCTCTATTGCCGTTGTCATTGTTGAGTCATTTCAGTTATGTTTGACGTTTCTTGACCCCATTTGGGGTTTTCTTGGCAGAGTTACTGGAGTAGTTTGCCATTTTCTTCTCTAGCTCATTTTACAGATGAGGAAACTAAGGCAAACAAGGTTAAGTGACTTGTCCCAGGTCATACAACTAGTAAGTGTCTGAAGTCAGACTTTAACTCAGAAAATGAGTTTCCCTGACTCCAAGCTTGGAGTTCTATCCACTGCCCCACCTAGTTACCTCTCTATAGGTATCCTTGATCCCATTCTCTCTTGTATTATCGAGTAACTATCTCCACCATCTCCATACTCACAGTGTTTCTTATCTTCAGTCTTTTCCTATGTTTTGATTCTTTTTCTGCTACCTACATCTATCTTTAAGAAATCCTCACTAGATTCTAACAAATCCGCCATCCATCATCCTATATCTTTTGTCTGCTCTCTCAGCTAAATTCCTTGAAAAGACTGTCTATATTATGTACCTCCATTTCTTTTCCTCTCATTTTCAGCTAAACCCTCTGTAATCTGACTTCAACTTCAAAATGAAAATGGTTCTTTCCAAAGTAACAAATGATATATTTTTACCAAATCTAAAGGCCTTTTGTCAATCCTCATTCTTGGTGGTCTCTCTGCAGCATTTGGCACCCTTAACCACCTTCTTTTATTACATAGTCTCTCCTCTCTGGGTTTTCATGACATTGTTATCACTTCATTCTACTCCTACTAGCCTGAGTACTCTTTCTCAGTCTTCTTTGCTGGATCTGGATCTGCATTCATGACATGCTCACTAACTTTGGGTGTCACTTAGGATTTTTTCTTTTTTTATAATTAATTTATTTGTTTTCAGTTTTCAATAATCACTACTCTAAGTTTTAAATTTTCTCCCTCTCCCTCCTTCCTCCCTCCCTCCTCCTTCCCCATTACAGCATGCAATCTTATACGGGTTCTGCACATATATTCTTATTAAACACATTTTTACATTAGTCATGTTGCACAGAAGAATGAAAATGAATGGGAGAAACTATGAGAAAAAACAAAACAACAAAAGAGAAAATAGTCTGCTTCATTCTTGGTTCTGACTCTATAGTTCTTTTTCTGGATGTGGATAGCATTTTGCATCATCAGTACCTAGGATTTTTTTCTTGAGACCTTTTTCTTCTCTTTTCTTCCCTTACTATCTCACTTGTTGATTCATCAGTTTCCATGTTTAATTATCATCTCTAAGCAGATGACTCACCTTTATATAGCTAGCCCTTGTCTCTGTCCTGAGCTCCAGTGCCACATCATCAATTATTTATTGGGGAATTTCACACCAGAGTAGTCACAGGCCTTAGGTGTGTAATGATACAACAAGTACAAAGTTGATAGCCTCCATTTCCTTTCCTCTCACTGTCACCTCAACTCTCTACAGCCTGACTTCCGACCTCATCATTCAATTGACAATAATCTCTCCAAAGTTACCAATGAACTCTTAATTGTCTATTCTAAAGGCCTTTTCTCAATCTACAACCCAGCTTTACTTCTTCATAGCCTTTGACACCACTGATCACCCTCTTCTTGATACTCTCTAAGTTTCTATGTTATTATTGCTTCCTTTCAGTTGGGTCTGACACATTGTGACCCTTTTGGGGTTTTTTTTTGGCAAGACACTGGAGTAGTCTGCCATTTCCTTCTCTAATTTATTTGACAGATGAGAAACTGAGGCAAACAGGGTTAAGTGACTAGCCCAGGGTCACACAGTTAGTAAGTGTCTGAGACCAGATTTGAACTCAGGAAGATGAATCTTCCTAACTCTTAGCCTGGCTACTCTATCCACTGTATCACCTAGCTACTTAAGGTTTCTATGATACAATTCTATCCTGGTTCTCCTTCTGCTGTCTCACCATTGTTCTCAGTTTCCTTTGCTCAAAATTAGTCCAGATCAGGTCACACCTACTAGAGGTGCTTTTGTTTAGGGTCTTCTCTTTCTATAATATTTCATTTGATGATATTAGTTCCCACAGATTCAATTATCTCATTGCAGATGATTTTCAAATCTACTTTCCTTCAAAACCAACAAAGCGCATGGATAACTCGCTCCTGCTGTGTGGAACAGAATAGCTCACCCAGAGTGACATCAGTTAAAGCATTTTTTGTTAGTGCAAAATTCATTTTGTGACAATTTTCACGTTTGTCTAAGTCTAAATGAGAAGTGAAATTTTTTTTATGTTCTGGGATGCAACCAACATATTAAAAATGTTTGAGATTTCACAATGTTAGAGATCAGTTTTAAATTTCTTAAGTTATTACCTTTAAAATGTACATGAAACAGAAATCTGCATTAACTACATTAACCAGCTCCTCTGCATGGTGGTAAAATTGAAGCATGATCTAATTTAAGACTGTCTAATATTTGTTTCATTTAGTGTTTTCATAAGCTGGGAAAAAAATTCATTTTCTTCTTAGTTGTTAAGCTAAAGATGACACACTGACCCCGAGTGCACTTTCTCTCGATAGTTTAAGCATTTAAAATGACTGACACCTTAGATGACAGTAAACTGCTTTCTGAAGCAGCCTTCATTGTCGCTTTTCTGTTGATTTAATCTTCTGAGTTTTGTTTTTTTTAAAGTGGGCTTGTAAGTAGTAATATGCCTGCCTCACTTTTAACACCACTGGAGAGGGAAGTTGCATGCTGAGTCACGGGCCAATGTGTCAAATTTAAAGTACAAAGATTTTTCAGAAACGGGAGTGGACCGAAATATTTCAAAGAAACTCCAAGTAAATTCCAGAGTCAAATTTAATCTCCAAAACATGGTGAACATATGTCATTCTTTGGACATCCTGAATCTTTTTTCCAAATGACATATCTGTTACACTATATCCTGGTATATTATCTTTTGAAAAAACTTTGTAATTTTCAAAAATCATTCAACATAGTTTAAATTTACAAGGACAGCTCTATTTCGTAATAACACATAAACATTTGAACATTGTATTTCTCATTTCCCTTCTTGTGAACGATAGACATTTTTTCTCTTAGTAGCATTTTGTTTTGAAAATTTGCTCTCATATGAACACTCAGCAAAAAAAGTATTTGTTCCTTGACATCTACTAACAAGAATACTTTAATTTGTAGTTTTAAAGATTAATTCCCAAAGTTTTCTTCATGATGCTTTGACTATTTTGGGTTATTCTGTTTCTGTTAAATTCTCTTTTGTTTTTTGTTTTTGTTTTGTTTTCACTCTTGCCTTTAAGGCCATTAAATTTTATTTTATTTTGCTAAAAAGAAAAAAAAACAACAAAAACAAAACTCTATACTCTCTTTTTTAACCCCTACTCACATATCCAACTGCCCACTGGATGTCTCAAAGTAGAATTTATGTAGAGATCTTAAATTTGAAATTTCCAAAACTGAACTAATTATCATTGCTCCAAAACCCTCCCATCTTTCCAGTTTCCTGTGGAGGACATCACCGTCCTCCCAGTTACTCAGGCTTGAATTTTTTTTACCTTTAATTCCTTACTCTCCTTTTATCTCCCTCCAATCTGTTGCCAAGTCTGACAATTCTACCTTCCTCCCTTCCTTCTCTCTTCTGCCAGGGTCAGTACCCTGATGCAGATCCTCCTTATCTCACGCTTGACATTACAATAGCTTTTTGGTTGTTCTCTTTCTCTCATCTCTCCTCACTCCAGACCATCCTCCATTCAGCTGTCAAAACTGACCTTCCTAAAGCTCAAATCTGACCATGTCACTCCCTTATTTAATCAACTCCAGAGGCTCTTTCAGGATCTTAAATAAATTCCTTTGTTTGACATTCAAAGTCTTTTATTCCTATACTCTGCTGTCCAGTGACATTGGCCTCCTGGCTGTTCCTTCCACAAGATACTCAATCTCCCAACTCGATGTCTTTTCATTGACTGAGCCCAATACTTGGATCTCTCTCTGTCTCTGTCTCTCTCTTTGTCTCTGTCTCTCTCTGTCTCTCGGTCTCTGTCTCTATCTCTGTCTCTCTCTGTCTCTGTCTCTCTCTGTCTCTGTCTCTCTTTCTGTCTCTCTCTCCCCCTGTCTCCTTAGGTCTGTCTCTTGGCTTCCTTGAATTCCTTCAAGTTCAGCTAAAATCTTATCTTCTGAAAGAAGCCTTTCTTAGTCTTAGTGCTAGAGGAAAGAGAATTAACAGTTTGGAAAAGAGGGTCAAAAACTTACCAAGCAACAGAATCTTTGCAAATTAGAACTTGGTTAGTTAGTCATTAACCAAATAGAAGTTAATGACTGTATGGGATAACAAGAACTATAAAAACAAAGTTGAAAGATTAAAAAAACAGAAAAATGCAAGGTATCTTATAGCAAAATCAACTGACTTAGAAAACAAATTGAGGACAAATATTTTAAGAACCATTAGACTACCTGAATGCCATGACCAAAAAGAGTCTAAAGATCTTATTTCAAGAAATCATGAAAGAAAACTGTTCAGATCTCTTAGAATCAGAGGGCAAAGTGAAAATCAAAAAGATCTACTTCCTTTAATCTTTCTCCTGAAACACCCAAATAAAATATCCTAGCACCATTATAACCCAAATCCAGAGCTCTTAAGTAAAAGAGAAAATACTGCAAGCAGTAAGACAGAATTCAAGTACCAAGGAGTCACAGTAAAGAATCATGTAAAACTCTATAGTCACTATTATGAAAGAATGGAGAATTGTGACCATGATATTCTATAAGGCAAAGGATATAGACTTACAACCAAGAATAGCTTATCCATCATTATACTTATATGTTCCAAAATTGTGTTCTTTTTTTTTAATGGGGGGAGGGGCAAGGAGAAAAAAACTAGATTTTCATCAGGTGAAAAGTATAAAATTAATTTAAAAAATATTTGTAATGGGGTGTCTATCTTGAAGAAGGAGAAGAAATACTGAGAGAAATTTTGCTAATTTGGAAAACAAAATATGTTAATAACAATTTTTTAAAAAAAAAAGATTCAACTCAAAACATCACCTTCTGTAGTAGGTCTTTCCTAATCTCCCTAGCTGCGGGTGCTTTCCACTCTAAGGTTACTTTGTATCTATTCTGTATATCTCTGGAATAGATCTTTGTATGTTTAAATTGGTTCTCCCATTAAAATATAACCTCCTTGAGGGCAAGAATGTTTATACTGGGTTTTGTTTTTTTTTTTGGGTCCCCAATGCTTAGCACATTGGTGCAGAGTAGGTGCTTAATATTTGTTGACTATGCACTGAGCACCGTACTAAGTGTTGGGGAAACAACAGAAAGGTAATAAATGGTAGTTAACTGATTGATTAAAAACTGAATACTGCTGGACATAGTAGATAATAAAGCTGAAAAGATAGGTTGCTTTTCCTTTGACTTTAAATCCAGAAAGGTCAGGGGGCAACCCCACCCACTCCCTGGATAAAACCTATATTTACCTAGAGAGCTAGAGGAACCTGATATCCAGGAACTGGAAGCTTGGAAAGTGTGCTTCCCCACCTCCAACAATCCCTTCACTTCCTTGAAGGGCCTTTGGAAGTTGTAGGGAAAGGTAGGTAGCAGTTGAGTTTCCATTTTTGGGACCTGAAGTCAAAATAAATAAACAAATGTTTATTTGTGTGTGTGTGTGTGTGTGTGTGTGTGTGTATTCCATGAGGAAAAACATTTAGCCACAATCTCTTAGAAAGGGATGAATAGAATTTTGTTAGAGACCCTTTGTGGCTGTTAAAGGATGTTTGAGGGTACTAGGGGATTTTAGGAGCCCTGTCATCCTTATTTAGATTCAAGTCACTGAGGTTCTATCTCCTTTCTTACTAGGAAGGGGGTGAAGTGGCATCAACTGTTTGGGTGTGTGAAAGAAATCTGCTTTCTAGAACTGTTTTGACAGCTTAGAAGGAAATATTTTGTAGAAAGAATCTATTCTATAATTTCATCATAAATGGATATTAATGATCCTTTTTTCTTTTTCTTTCTTCCACAATATTATTTCCAAGAGAGCCATGTCCTCTAAACTTTGAACATGTGGGCTCAGCCTACAAACTAAGAAGTGGAGTCTTTGGGGTGGGGGAGGAAACCCTGTGAGCTTTGAGATCAGAATTTGTCCC
>CM053770.1:485990689-486068240 GCA_028658325.1 Potorous gilbertii
CATGTTGGCTTCTCTATTAGGGTATGGAGCTCCTTTAGGTCAAGGACTATGTTTTTGCTTTCCTTTGTGTTCCCACAAACTAGCATATGTGCGTGTGTTCGTCGTTTGTTGCCGAAGAAGACCATGCCATCAGAGAAATGATGACATGACTTGCACTTGACTTTGTTTTGAGTGAGGGAGGGCTGTGCAAGTCACCAGCCTCACTTCTCCTCCAGAGCCATCTAAATCTAGTGACTAGATACTCATCAGGATGCCTGGAGATGACCCAGGATGAGGCAATTGGGGTTAAGTGACTTGCTCAAGATCACACAGCTAGTAAGTGTCACGTGTCTGAGGTGAGATGTGAACTCAGGTCCTCCTGACTCCTCCTCTGGTGGTTTATCCACTTCACCACCAAGCTACCCCTAGTATATGTAGTAAACACTAGTTCATAGTAAGTACTTAATAAATGCTTCTTGACTTGACTTGACTTGAAAGTTACTGTGAGTGGTCCTTCAGAGTTTCTCTTGGTGACTTACTTCAACCTGGCCTTAGGATCCCCAGGAGGACAGACTATTGTGTCTTCTTTACCCATTCCCTAGCTCTGTGTGCTCTGGTTTGGAGAGCTGAATTAATAAATTGGGGTATTCAGTTTGATCACCCTTGTTTTCCTTTCAGATTTTACCCCTTAAATCTTCTCAACTTTTTCTCTTGTTCCACTGCTCATTCCCAGCCTAGAAGAGAATAAAAGCAATGCCACGTACATCTCAGTTTCCACGATGGCCTCTGGGAAAAGAAGATCCTCTAGTTCAACTTCTCTGATTATGCCCTACACACAGACGTACACAGACACACACAGCTAGACACATTGATCTTTGGTTCAATAGCCTAAGTAATTAGATTGCTTAGTAGTGGGACAAATTAATGGTGTTCTTTAGTTTTCTCTCCAGTTTGAGTTTGCCTTCCCCCTCACTTTCTCTGACCGAGCTTTGACCCCACTCTATTCTGAAGGCTCTTGACATGAGTATGGTAAGGGGTAGTGCCAAGACTCCCCAGAGCTCAGTTCCAAGCTAGGAGTGTTTAATGGGTATTTGTTTTTGCTTTTCGATCTGGCATATTAGTGCCTCTCCCCCAGCTTGGTCCTGCTCCACGGTGGAGATTAACATGGGAGCTGGACAAGCTGGATTTCTTTGTATGCCTAGAAGAGAACCTCCCTTCCTTCTCCCCCTCCCCCAGGCTCCCTGTGCCAGCACATACCAGGAATGTTCCTCTTACTGCCTTAAAGCAAAGAAGGATCTCTCTCAGTCCCAGGGAGTGGAAAGGAGACATCCTAACGCTGAACCAGGAGTTGTTTGCCTGTGTGGGCCCCAACTGGTATTATTGTACATATTGTGTGTGTGTGTGTGTGTGTGCGTGCGCACGCGTGCTCACGTGCACACATATAATATGTGTATACATATATAGAGTTTAGCATAACATATTTGTATGTGACAAATGTGTAAGACATGCTGTATCTCTCCCATTGGCTCTTGGAGGGACCTGCTTGGAGAGACAGCAATAGTGTATGTTAAATCTGCAGAGACCTCCATTCTGATCCTGCCTCTGAAACTTAGGGCAGCCAGGTGGTGCAGTGGATAAACCACCAGTACAAGAGTCAGGAGGACATGAGTTCAAATTTCACCTCAGATACTTCACACTCACTAGCTGTGTGACCTTGGGCAAGTCACTTAACCCCAATTGCCTCATTCTGGGTCATCTCTAGTCATCCTGATGAATATCTGATCACTGGATTCAGCTGGCTCTGGAGGAGAAGTGAGGCTGGTGACCTGCACAGCCCTGTCTCACTCAAAACAAAATCAAGTGCAAGTCGTCATTATTTCTCTGGTGGCATGGTCTTCTTCGGCAATGAAAGATGAACATATGCTCGGAAATTTACTTGTTCTGTAACCACAGGCTGGTCACCCTGCTTTCTAAGACTTCCTTTGTAGAATGGAGATGAGAGTTCCTTTAGTTCCTCCCTCACAGGGTTGTGTGAGTATGTATAAAGTACTTTGTAAAACTTTAAAGTACTCTTGCAAATGTAGCTCTTCTTATTACACAGTTCTTTGTATGTTATATGTTCACTAGTTTTAGATGTTGATTGAATGAATTACTCTATAAATGAAGATAGTCCTAGGAGATTGAAAACCAGGGTTGCCAAATGTTGAGCTGGAGCAGCTGTCAGGGGCAGATGATCTTCATCTAAGATCAGAATACTTTGGGAAGAGGGAATCCACAAAGATCTCTAACATACACCAAGTAAGACCAAGTTTTTGCTGCTTTTCCTTCTCTAGTTCAGTGGCTAGACCAGAAGTAGATAGGTGGCATGCTTCCCCTAGGAGATAGGAATAGGGACTGGCTCTGTGATTTCAATGGTGAAGGGAACTTTTCTATAACATTCAGTCTTAGAGAGTTGCTTAGAGGTTAAGTGACTCTGGGTAGCCAAAATGTGTTCTGATATATGTAACACTTTATTCTGAGTCTTCCTTGCCTTTTCTTTTCATTACACCATACTGTTCCCCCATAACTCAAAAGTTGGAGGAAAAAGATTCTAGAGCTAAAGGAACTCAGATTGGGTGGGGATGAAAAGATGAAGGCCCCTGGGCTCCATTTTCATTCTGCTGACTCAGGCCAAATCTGAGGGATAAGAACTGGATGATTTTTTTTCTTTTTCTCTCCCATAGGATCCCCTCATGTACATGGATCGGGCAACAGCCATAGCAGAGCCCCGGGCACCAGTGGACCATGGTGTGCAAATCCGATTCATCACAGAGTCAGCTGATGGCACACAGGCAGCTCCTTTCCGCCGAGGTGGCCGACGCCCAGCCAAGGACTCTAGGGCTAGTTCTTATGGTGTAGCAGTGCGGGTGCAAGGCATTGCCGGGCAGCCATTTGTGGTGCTCAACAGTGGGGATAAGGGTGGTGATTCCTTTGGGGTACAGATCAAGGGCAATAGCAGCAGAGGAGCCCCTGATTCATTGAGCTCAGACTCAGAGCTTCCTGAGAATCCCTATGGCTCACCCCAGAGGTTTTTTGGTTCCTATTCCCAGGGAAGTACCTCTGATGAGGAGCCTGGGATTGGGCAGAAGAATAAACTTCAGCGTTCCCGTTCCCATGCATCCCTGTTGGATTCTGCTCCTGTGGGCCCAGGTGTTCTGACTGGCAGCTTATTAGAATTAACTCCTCCCGAGGGATCCCCTGGCAATGTCATTGACACAGCACCCCTCTCTTCAGTGGATTCACTCATTAGCAAGTTTGACAGCCGAGTGTCCCAAACAAGGGGCCGGACTGGCTATCGTACACGACTGTCCTCAGAACATCGAAAGCGGAGTCAGAGCTTGGATAGTCGTCCACCTCGAGATACTGCAGAAGAACGGGACCGGGACCAGGAACGAGACCGGGACCGGGTACGGGAACAAGACAGGGCGCAGGAACGAAATCGGGAATGGGATCAGGACCAAGACTTCAGCAACTCCTCCTTCAACTCAAAGCAAACCAGTGTGTTGAGTGGTCTAAATCAGGGCCAGGCCCCATCAAATGTCGTCAGCCGATCCCGAGAAACCCAGGAATGGGTGTTGCAGAGCTTTGAGGAGCAACGGGGTAGAGCAAGGGACCCTACCCTAATGCAAGTAAGGTTCCCCAGCCTCTCACTACCCAACCATTATCTTTTCTCAGGCTCCCTCATTAAGCCAGAATACTGTGGGTAACCTTTTATCTAAAGTTGTTGTTAGGAACAGTGTTTTCTCAGTTTCTGTCCTTAAAACTTTTATACTACCAAAGGTCCTTCGGGAAACATAAAACATTCCAGTTAACTGTCTCTGTTTTCCCCAAATCCTGTACCCTTGGCTCCTTCCTTCTGACCTCCTATCTCTGCTCCTCTACGGAGAGCATTTTTTTTTGTATTCCATAGTTTTTATTTTATTTTCCTGGTTTGGACTTGTTTTTCTTTGACTTTAGTTTGTGCCTTATGAATCACTATATTCTGGATGCCTGCACCCTTCTTCAACTACTGGCTTCCAAGCATTCTCCTGGGTCAGACCCACTCTCTTGCTTATCACCCCTCCATCCCTCCTCCCCTTCACCTTAAGGTCTGTCCCAGCTTCTCACCCAAACTCTGTGGGCCCCCTTCAATAGTACAGGTTCTGGAAGCAAAAGGGATTCAGTCAATCAAGAAGTATTTATTACAAACCCACCAAGTGCCAAGTACTGGGGATGCAGATGTAGATATGAGACAATCCCTGATGCTGAGAGCATTCTTTGCGAGTCTTTGGAAGGCAAAGCAGTCAGTCCACAGTAGGGAATTGAGATATTCCACTTGTCAGTAAATAGTTTACTTTGGGTTAGGAAATAACGACATAGCTTGTCCAGACATTCCTGTTCAAGCCTCTTCCTCAGGTTCCTAGTGGTAATCCTTCATTGCCTTAACTCTACGCTGGCTTACGTGCTTGGAGGGGCCCCCACCCTCTTCGTTGCTGTCATTCTCACCTCATAGCTCTCCTAGCCTAACTCGTCTCTCTTCTTCCATATCTCTTCTGTCTTGTTCTGTTTGGTCCTTTACAGTTCAAGTCGACCCCAGACCTTTTGAGGGACCAGCAGGAGGCTACAACCCCTGGCAGTGCTGAACATGCAAAAGCTACCATTTATAATATCCTACGAGAAGGGTAAGTTTCAGATTGGGAGAGGGTTAGCAAAGGGACAGTAGAGAATAGAGTCCTGAGGCAGGTGGGTAGGAGGAGCTTCTCTCTCTCTTTCTCTTTATCTCTTTCTTTCTCTTTTTTTCTCTCTCCCTCCCTTCTGCCCCCCTTTTCCCCCTCCACTTAGTTGCCATTTATTTTTGGTCTTTACCACTCCCTCCTTTCAACCTCCTCCTTTGTATCTTCCTTTCTCACAGGAGTTCAGAAAGTGAAACATCTGTGAAAAGGAAGGTCAGCCTGGTGTTGGAACAGATGCAGACCCTAGTGGTGAGTGGGTACCTTGGGCTAAAAATATGAAGTGTCGTGGTATTTGAAACTGACTAGGGAACCATATTTAGAGTTATCTGTCCTCCCCGTCCTTAGCAGGTAACCCCTCCCAATGTCTCACAAGCCATGGCAGTACATCGTGGACTGGTTCAGAGGGTCGATGAGCTGCAGCAAAAGCTGGATGAGGAGATGAAGGTGAGTAACCAGGTCAGGAATAGTTGTAGCTACCATTCTTATGGCAAAGCACTTTCCAGTATATTCTGTTTCATTTGATCCTCACAAGATGATGTAGGTACTGTTGTTAATATAGCCCCTGCAGGGTTGGGTGTTATCCTGAGAGAAAGGTGCTGTTAGGACCCCCATTTTACAGTTGAGGAACCTGAGGCAGAAAGATAAAGCAACTTGCCCAGGATCTCACAACTAGTAAGTATCTGATTCAGATTTCAAACCCGGGACTTCTGATTCTATGGCCAGTGCTTTGTGCACTGTGGTGCCACCTAGCTCCCCTGGAGAGAAATAATTTGGGAAGGGGAGAAGGAAAGAAAAATGAAGAAGAAATGATTGAAGCCTAGAAAGTGATGTTATGAATAGCAGAAGGGAGCTCTTCTGTCATTAGAGGCAGAAGAGGACAAAGGGTTTAAATCCCAGCAAGTCTCTAGCTGTTCGAAGTGCTAACAGGCCACAAATTGAGCAGCTGATCCTGTTTCCACTCCACTCCCCTCTGTCCCATTTTCCTCTCTTCCCTTTCCAGAAACGGCAGAAGCTGGAGCTCTCTCGTGAGCCATCCCGAATTGGACTGGAACGGCAACTGGAAGAGAAGGTGGAGGAGTGTCTCCGACTACAGGAGAGACTGGAAAGGAAGAAGGCAGAGATGCAGCAGAGCACCCAGGAGTGAGTAGGCCCCTGGGGAAGGTGTGAGGATGGCTGGGGCTTTAAGCTGGTGGATGAGAGCTCTTCCCAGCCTAGTTCTTGGAGAGCCAACCAGTGGAGACTAGCTCCTTTAGAGGCTTTAAGACCCAGAGATTGTCTAGAAGGGGGACTGAAGCTTGGCACTGACCTGTCTGCCTGTCTTTGCTGCCAGGCTTCAGGACATGAAGCTCCTGCTGGATCAGGGTGAGAGACTACGGCACGGACTTGAAGACCAGCTGAAAGAGGTGCAAGACAGGCTAAAGCAAGGACAGAATCCTGAGGCTTCAAAGGAGGCCCTGTTGAAGGTAGAGGGGATGAGAGATGGCTCCCCAGCACCTATCTCCAGGGTTTCTCCAAACAGGGTTCACCTGAATCTTTTTTCTCTTTGACATTTGGGAAGAGGGACTGGAGTGCAGAGAGCACCTAGGGCTTAGCTCTAGGCAGAGACTGACTGATGGACCTCCCAAAGTTTGGTACCACTTCCTCTGCAAACCTCAGAGTGGGGAAACTCTTCTGCTAACTAAAAAGTGATGTGGAAAAGGTGAAATTCAGTCCCTGACTCCTAAGAAGAGTCCCTTGTTTGATTCCTCTCAGGACCTGCTGGAGACCAGGGAGTTACTAGAGGAAGTACTGGAGGGGAAACAGAGGCAGGAGGAACATCTCCGGCAGCGGGAGCGGGAGCTGACGGCTCTGAAGGGGGTGCTGAAGGAGGAGGTGACTTCTCGGGACCAGGAGGTGGACCGTGTCCGGCAGCAGTGCCAGCAGGACATGGAGCAGCTACGCCGGAGCATGAAGGATGCCTCCCAAGTATGTGGGTTAGCTTTGGTTGTTTGAGGGGAGAAAAGGGTTTTTGGATTTTGGTATTTAGCAGTCACAGCATCTCATAGAGAAAACTCTGGAAGAGAAAGGAGCCAGGAGAGATTCCCAGGTGTCACTTGAGTCCATGGCCTTGTCTCTTATTAATAATTCGACAAAACTCATTAGCCCTAAAGAATAAATGGATCAAAGAACAAATATAGAAACAGTCAATAATTTTATTAGAGTGAATGACAACAATGAGATAAAATTCATAGGATTCAGCCAAAGCATTACTTAGGGGAAAACTGATATCACTAAATGCTTACATCAATAAATAAAGAGCAGATCAGTGAACTAGGCATGCAACTAAAAAAAAAACTAGAAAAATTAAATATTAAAAGTAACTAATTAAACACCAAATTGGAGATTCCAAAAATCAAAGGAGAGAGAAATAAAATTGAAAGAAAACCATTGAAATAACAACTAAAATTAGGAGCTTTTTTAAAAAAAATCAATAAAATAGATAAACCATTGGTTAATTTGATTTTTAAAGAAATGAAAAAATAAGGAAGAAGAAATGATTGAAGCCTAGGAAGTGATGTTATGAATAGCAGAAGGGAGCTCTTCTATCATTAGAGGCAGAAGAGAGCAAAGGGTTTAAATGCCAACAAGTCTCTAGCTGTTTGAAGTGCTAACAGGCCACAAATTGAGGAAGGAATTTGGTTAATTTGATTTTTAAAGAAATCAACACCATTGATGAGGAAGAGGGATGATATGTCCTTCCTTTCCCTAACCTCATGTGGCGACCTCTTTCATGAAAGAATGTTAAATGGAGGAAGTTTCCTGGAAAAGTCAAGTTTTAAAACAGGATTTGGAAGGAATGGGATATGATTTGATGGAGAAGACAGTCTTTTAAAGGCCTGGTGCTCCAGTAGAGAGGACTAGTATAGAAAGGGTTAGGCGCTGTCCTCCCTGCTTCCCTCCGCAGTATAACTTCCTTGGGATTCGAACCCTTTGTCCCCTCTTTATATCTTTGATCAGGATCAGGCCACCCTAGAGGTAGAAAGGCAGAAGGTATCAGCCCGAATTCGGAGCCTGGAGAGGGAACTCAAAGAGAGCACTGAGGAGACTGGCCACTGGCAAGGCATGTTCCAGAAAAACAAAGAAGAGCTTCGAGGGACCAAGCAGGAGTGAGTTCTGGCCTCTGACTTCAACTTTTGCCTAATTGTCATTCCCTACCCAGGTTCCAAAAATAAATTTCCCTTTGTCTTTTGCCCACCCAGAAGACCTGGCAGCCCTAGATTTTGTGGGAAGACTTTTGGGATGCTAATAGAAGGGAGAGGAAGCCTTTGTCTCTCCCCGTAGGAGAGCCATGGCACCTCCATTTCCATTCTTTTGTCCCTGTCTGGAATGCAGGTTGTTACAGCTTCGGCTGGAGAAGGAGGATCTGGAGGAAGAACTCAGGGAGCAAATGGGGGCTCTGCAGAGGGACCTAGAGCAAGCCCGAGCCAGTGCTAAGGATAATCGTCAGGTGGAAAACCTCAAGAAGGTACCAGACAGGAACGGGAGTGTAGGAGAGCAGAGATATATCCTAGGATGGACGATAAGTCCTTTGGGACATCTGCTAGCCGAGGCAACTAATTGGCCTCAGGTTTTCGCTACTGCATAGAGGGGAACACTCTTCTCCATCTGTCCCTATCTAATCTCTCCAACCATCTCTTTCTCATTGTGCCTCTGCATGAATCCTTGGATCCAACTGAACCCATCTTTTTACTGTCAGTTTTTTTTGGTTCAGCCCTATGATTTCATTCATGTAGGAAGTATAAATTCAAATCAGCAATTCACAGAATTGCTCAAGATGGCTAAGAACTGAATTGACTTTACCCAGTCAGACTTGCAGTTATGTGTCAGTGGCAGGATTTAAACCCAAGTCTTCAGTGTCAGAAGCTTCCTGACCCTAAGCTATCTCTAGTCACTGCACCAAGCTCTTGTCAGTTACATATTCTATGCAAAGTCTTCTTGCCTAGCATTTATGTTCAATTTCTATTCTGTATCCAGCTAATCCTGCCTCTCTCCCAAGACACAACCTGAATGTCACTTCTTCTGTGAAGCCTTTCCCAAGAGTATTTTCACTCTTTGAAATGGAACTTACAGATGACATTATTCTACGCAGCATATAACTATCTGTAGCCATTTATTACCAAATTACTAGAGAACAGGAACCCATGTCTTCTCTTCTGTCTTTTGTGGTGTTTAGCACAGTGCAGGCCACATCAACCAATCAACAAAGTATTTGTCAAGTCCTAGATGCTCTGGAGGCAGTGACAAAACGGAAACATTAATTGTCTTTGGGGAGCTTATATTCTATCAGTGGATACATAGTTGACAAATAAATACTTGTTGGTTAATTGACAGTAACAATGAATTTGATATGGCAGCACTTTGCAGCACTACCCAGGGTGGGTTACAAACTCTCCTCCTTTAGCACAGTGGGATAACCTGAGATCCTGACTCTGAGGGAGCTAGGCAGTGTGAGTCGGGGATCTTTCATGGTCCCTGCTTCTTGGTGTCTGATACCCCCATCCTCCCCAGGAACTGCAGAGGGCACAGGAGGAACTACAGGACCTGCGGGATCATCTAAGTCAGGAAGCTGCTGGAAGGAATCGGGCAAGAGAACTGGAGCAGGAGTTGGCAGCCCTCAAAGAAGAGGCTGAGCGAGGAAAGGGGGCCGAGCAGCAGCAGCTCCAGCTGCACAAGACCCTTCAGCAGCTTCAGCAGGACTATGAAGAGACTGCCAAGGCAAGGAGAGTGAAAGGGACACTGTAGGAGAGAGGCCATGGGGTCTGGAACATGCAACAAGTCAGGAGGACAGCCACATGCTTACAGGCACATATTTCTAAGAGCCTGGGGATCTTGGGAATGTAGCTTAGCCAGTCAGGGTGGTGGGTCAGAAGGCTTAGTGGTCGGCCCACTGTATCTGTTTGGGTTTTGTTGAGGCAGAGTCTAAGATGCCTCTATGCCTCCCTAGGCCAAGGCAGCAGCTGAAGCAGAGGCAACCATGATGGGGCAGCGGAGGGCAGCAGTGGAGTCAACGCTACGTGAAACCCAAGAGGAAAATGATGAGTTCCGACGGCGGATCTTGGGCCTGGAACAGCAGCTAAAGGAGGCCCGGAGCTTGGCTGAGGGTGGGGAGGCTGTTGAGGCGAGACTTCGGGACAAGGTTCAGCGACTGGAGGTCAGTTATTGCTCCCCCACAATCAGCTTTTCCCCCTGCCCCTTCTGTCGCCCTCTTGAACCTCAACTCTCCTCACATGTTGGATAACTCAGTTTATGAATTCCTTATGGCATGTCAGATTTTCTCCCCCAAGAGCCTCTATTTCTGCCTTGATTTTGTTGTCTGTGCTATGTTACAGCATCTAAACCATTGCTCTTTGTCTCAGTTTACCTCTTTCCCTACTTTGGGCTTATTGTTTTATTCCTCAGCTTCCCTCTTAGGCCTGATTCCACTGAATACCTCCTCATACGTCTTCCACCTGTTATCTTCAGACAAGTTAAAACCCAAGCTTTGCTCCTGCCCCACCAATCCTCCTTCCCTACCCACCTTAGTCCCATCTCCCCTCCCTGTAGGTAGAGAGACAGAGGCTTGAGAATGCCCTGAGCACATCTCAAGAAGAAGAGGAATCACTGGCTGGAGCAAAGCGGATGCTGGAGGGGCGACTGGAGGAGGCACAACGAAGTCTAGCACGTTTGGGGCAGGAGCAACTGACATTAAACCGAGCTCTCGAGGAGGAAGGGAAGCAACGGGAAGTCCTTCGGCGAAACAAGGCTGAGCTAGAAGAGCAAAAACGGCTCTTGGATAAGACTGTAGAGAAACTGAACAAGGAGGTGAGGGGCCAAAGGTAGCCAAATGATTGGAGTCCTAGCCTAGCCCATAGACACATTTATTCTGAGGGCAAGACCAGGTTATTTGAGTATTGGAGGCTCCTGGCTTCCATCCACCACTTTGAGGGACATTTTATTCTCTCCCTCACTCCCCCAGGTTTAGTAAGGAAATGTCCTGAGCAAAACCATAAAGTAGGACTTTCTTACCCTTCCTCTTATTTGTGGGGTGGGCTGGAGTGTGGTGCCTTGTGGTCTTTTCCCTTAGGCTTTGATAAAAGGTGTTGGCTAATAAGAGCTGATAAGTCTTAATGTGTTATCCCAGGCAGGGTTATTTATTATGAAAACTATTTAACACCCAAATAAATTAATTTGTAATGGCAGATTTACCAGCTGTTAGGAAACACATTTTTGTGGAGGAGAGTTTTCTTGGTTATCCTTCAAATTAAAGTATTCTTTCCCCCCATCCCAAAATTTATTAATTTATTTGTTTTCAGTTTTCACCATTCACTTAAAATGTTCTTTTCATCAGGTCCCTTCTGTCCATTCTGGCAAGTGAGGGTGAAGGCCTCACTTGATGGGGCTGGGGCATAGTTCTGGATACAAAGCTTATATTGGGATGCCATAGTGATGGAGAGACCTCTGGGGAGAATCTTAGAAATCAAGTCCCTAAGAAGGGCATTAAGGCATTTGTTAAGGAAGGTGGTACCTCAACTTGTGTTCTTTCTCCACTTTTTAGTTGGAGAAAATTGGAGAAGAGTCACAAAGAGCCCTGGGACAGCTCCAGGCCCAGCTAGAAGAATACAAGGAGAAGGCACGTCGAGATGTAGCAGGTGCCCAGCGCCAGGCCAAGGAATGGGCCACTGAGGCAGAGAAGGCAGCCGGAGGTCTGGGCCAGCTGCAGGAGGAGGTATGGTCACAAGGGCTTGGGGCAATGAAGATGCTGAGATTTTGTCTCTTAACTGGAAGGGTCGAGTGAGCTCCTAAGGATACAAGGTTTATCTTTCCCTTCTCTTCTGATAGTGATGATTGTAGTCATTGTGTTTCTGGCAGGGTTTGGAGACTACATCTGAATCCCCCTTCCCTCTCTTCCTTCAGGCCCAGCGACTGCGCCAGGCCCTGCAAACATTGCAGGCTGAGCGAGATACAGCCCTGCTAGACAAGGACCTGCTAGCTCAGAGACTACAGGGGCTGGAGCAGGAGACTGAAAGCAAAAAACGCGCCCAGGATGACAAGGCCCGGCAACTCAAGAACCTAGAGGTGAGCCATAATGAAGGATTCCATGATTAAACATTTAACCTCAAGTCCCAGTGTTTCTTTGTAATCATAAGAATAAGGATACATTTATATAGTGTTAAGTTTTACTAAGTGTTTTCTTCACAACAGTCAGAATCAGTCAGTAAATTTTTATTAAGCACCTACTATGTGCCAAGCATTGGGGATACAAAGAAAGGCACAAGACAAGGTCTTGCCCTCAAGGATCTCATAATCTAATTGATCACTACAGTCCTGTGAAGTAGGCAGTGCAAATATTATTTCCTTTTTATGGTGAGTCAGCATGGAGTAGTTGTTAAGAGAGGGAGTCAGTAAGGCCAGGATTCAAGTCATCCTTCTGACCTATCTGCTCTATGACTGTACCTCTCAGTGCCCCAAACAACTGTCTTGAGACTTAAGACTATAAGCAGCAAAAGAGATCCTGATCTGCTTTTGGAGACTGTGCTTAGGAGGGAGTTCCCTACACCAGTGAAATCATGGATCCAGAACAGAACAAAATCAAAACAAAACCAAAAAAGGATGAAAGAACTGAGATTCAGAGAGGCCCCAGTGCTCACTCACAGTTACATAGCTATCACATGTTCGGATCGGGCTTCAGATCTAGGCCTTCCCATTGCAAAGTTCAGTGGTCTTCGGACTCCATTCTTTTTTTTTTTTTTTCCCATTCTGCACCATTTATTTTTTCACAAATTTATTAATTTAGTTATTTTCAGTTTTTAACAATCACTTCCATAATTTCTAAATTTCCTCCCCTTTCTCCCCCTTTCCTCCCTCCCCAAAACAGCATGCAATATCATATGGGTTCTACACATACATTCTTATTAAACACATTTGCACATCGGACTCCATTATTAACCCAAGATATCTGGGTCTTCCTTCTGTGGATCCCTTTCTGAACCTTTTGGTTCAGTTTCTATTTTTCACTATGCCTGACTACTTGGAATTTTCTTGTTTCTTACTGAATTTTCCCTTGTGAAACCAGACTTTCCCTTGGCTTAACCACTTTAACAATTGACCCTGGGGGCTTGTCTTCCTTTTGTACTCTAGAGGAATGAACAGAACTCTTTCTCTCCCTTTCCTGTGAACCACTTACCTGGCCAGCAGAGGGCACTGTCCCCATGGTACCTGCCGGCAACCTTAAGATGAGTGTGAGAGAAGAAGGTGGCTTTGGTCCTGGGGAAGTCAGGGAGGGCCTCAACAGGGTCCCACTCAGACAGGGAGTTAACCCATCATCTCCTATTAGGAAAAGGTCTCACGCCTGGAGGCAGAGCTAGATGAAGAAAGAAACACAGTGGAGCTGCTGACAGATCGAGTGAACCGTGGGCGGGACCAGGTAATATGTTGCTGCCTCTCTCCCATTTTCCCCATCTCTGGTCATAAAGTATTGGGCCCAGCTAGCTAGATGTCAAAAGTCCCCTTCCCCTTTGGAATGTTGGCCATGGATGCTTTAGGGATCCAACCTGTCCAACTGCATCAGTACTACTCACTCTTCTGGAGGGGGTGTTGTTCCTCTTTGGGAGATATGGGATAGAAGAGAGGGCATGTCTGACTGGGGCTCAGCTTGGACTCCTTTCTCTTTTTAGTAGAAGGTAGTTTTTCAATCACTTGAGTTTTTCTAGTAGTCTGGATTCCTTTGGGGAGGTTAATTAAATGAATGCCCAACTGCTCTCCCTTTTCCAGTCTTGCCCCTCATGGTTCCAAAGTCACAACAGAAAAACAGTGTCCTTAGAATGGTTCCCAGGACTGTGAGAAAGTCCCGTATCATCAATGGAATTCCATCCCTTGCGTATCCTTGTTCTCTATCCATCCCATCTGGAATCTTTTCCACTCCAAATCCAGATTGACCAGTTAAGAGGAGAGCTGCTGCAAGAGAGATCCAGTCGGCAAGACCTGGAATGTGATAAGATCTCTCTGGAGAGACAGGTGAGAGGCTTGTGGCAGGGGAAGGAGGACAGGTACTGACAGCCTGTGCTGAGTGAGTGCAGACAAAGGGCACAGTGAGAAGCAAGAGAGGTGCCTACGTTTCTGGTTTCCCATAGCAATGTCCTCATGGATAGCCCTGGGACTGAGTTCAGTGGGAGAACCAAAGATGTCCTGGTAGAAGGTTTGTTTTCTTCCTTAGAACAAGGATCTGAAGAACCGACTGGCAAGTTTAGAGGGGTTCCAGAAGCCCAGCGCCAGCTTCTCTCAGCTGGAGTCACAGAACCAGGAGCTGCAGGAACGACTTCAGGCTGAAGAGAGGTAACAGCTACTCCTGAGCAGCCTCTGCAATCTGTTGTAGACTACCAGCCAAAAAGTTGTGAAGTGGTTGGGTGGCCCAGTGGGTAAGGCACTGAACCTGAGTCAGGAAGGTCTTGAACACTTATTAGATGGTGTTGTGACTTTGGGGAAATTCACTCAATTTCTGAGCCTCAGTTTCTTAATCTCTAGAGAAATGGGATTGATTTCAGTGACTTCTAAGACCCCATCCATCTTTAAAGCTATGATATGTACAAAAAAATTCTACACCCTTTCAAATTCCATGACTGTGATTTTCTTGTGCAGTGTTAGCTCCTATGACCAAGTGAAGCTGTTATAGGAAGGAGGGGATAGGGGTGAATAAAGCGGGGTACACCATGTAATTCTCTTACTGGTGGTAGCTATGAGCAATCCCCACCCATCCCTTAGGGAGAAGACACTTCTGCAGACCACGAACCGAAAACTGGAAAGGAGGGTTAAAGAGCTTTCCATCCAGATTGATGATGAAAGACAGCATGTAAATGACCAGAAAGATCAGGTATGGATATGGGGTATAGAGAGGGTCAGATGTGTGTAGAAAGCACATATATGCCTATCCCGTTTCTAGGTACAGAGGGTCTTTCCAGAAGTGGTTGGGGTTCCTCCTAGCAGCATGTTCTCCCAATTTTCTTAGGTCTTTTTTATTTTACGTATGAATGAGTGCACCCATGTGTCAATGTGTTTATGAGTGGTGGCTCATAGAGTATGAGCTAAACCCCTGGCAGCACAAAGGGCATAAGCTACAAGCAGTGGCAGTTTTCCATCCTGACTTCCATTAACATCAGTTGGAGGAGAAGGAGTCTATGATAGGCTGGCAGATGTTCTTCTAATTCATGAGTTCTCCCTAGCTGAGCCTTCGGGTGAAAGCCCTGAAGCGACAGGTTGATGAGGCAGAAGAAGAAATTGAACGGCTGGATGGTTTGAGGAAGAAGGCCCAACGCGAGCTGGAAGAGCAGCATGAGGTTAATGAGCAGCTGCAGGCCCGGGTTAAAGCCTTGGAAAAGGATTCCCGGTAGGTTCCATGGGGATGGGGAAGTAGAGGTAAAGGAGGAGGTGAGGATGGAGACAGACTGGTCAGCTCCTGCGTTCTTGCTGGCCTTGTAAAGAGGGCTCAGCAAGTCTTAGGTGCTCTATTGGAGAGCTTAGCCTGGGTTGACTGTATGCATGATAGGACTACACTGCCTATGGCTCCCTGGTTGGGTCCCAGTAATATGATCATCTCTAGTATCTCGGTGGCACAGTTGATAGAACTTCTGGACCTGGGCTCAGGAAAACTGAAGTCAACCCTGCCTCAGACACACTTAATAGCTGTGTGTCTCTAAGCAAGGGACCTTAACCTCTGTCTGCCTTAATTTTCACAACTCTAAAATGGGAGTAATCATCGTACCCACCTTTTAGGATTGTTGTGAGCATAGGAGATACTTGAAGTGCTCCATTATGTTAGCCGTTGTTATTCTTACGAGTTTACTTGAGGTGAGAGAAGATTCTAAAAGTAAGAGTCTTTTAGTTTGATAGACATTTATTAAGTGCCAAATATGTACAAGATACTGGATTAGATACTAGGGATGTAGAAAGAAAAAAAGAGGCAAAATGGTCTTTTTTTCCCGAGATTATATTCTAGTTGTTGTCTGGGCCAGTTGAGGCAAAAGAATTGGGTTTTGTCTCGTGGCAATCAAATTGGCATCTGTTCTCCTGACAGTGCTCTCTCTCTCTCTCTCTCTCTCTCCCCTCCCCTCCCTCTCTCCTCCCCCCTCCCCCCTCTCCCCCTCTCCCTAGGCGCAAGGCTACCCGTTCAGTAGCCGAGGCATCCCTCAAGCATGATGGCCTGAGCTCAGATGAGGAATTTGACAATATCTATGACCCCTCATCCATTGCATCACTGCTCACTGAGAGCAACCTCCAGACTAGTTCTTGCTAGCCAGTAGTCAGCAAGGAGACTAGCGGCCAAGTTGCATAAGGTTCTTCCCTCCTCTGACCCTAGGCTCCCTTTTCCCTGGTACACCAGAGGATCCTGCTAGAGGGAGGGTCTGAATGGTGGTAAGGGGAATTCCTGAGCATGGGACAGAGCGATGAAGTGCACTTTCCCTCCCCTCCTCTCCAGAGTTTGGGTGGGAGTGGGTAGGTGATGGGAGAAGGAATTAAAGAGTTTAACCTATAGAGCTTATACTTTTTCAGCCTTTTTATCCTAAGGCTCAGGGACATTCCCCATGTGATTCCTTTACCCATCCTTTTCCTGATTGGGAAAGGAGGCTTGGGAGAAAGGAGATATCATGGGTTGTGGACACGCTGGCGTGGTCCTGCCTGCTTTTCTTTGCACAATCTGCGGGTCACTGGAGTACCTCCATACCTCTAGACCTTCCATTTTACCTTTACCTGCTTTGAGCCAGCAGATCCAAAGGACCATTTCTCCTTTTCCCAAGTCATCCTTCTTACCTTCTTCTCAGTGCCTTAGCTGGGGTGAGGAGATGGGGTGATGCTCTTCCAAACATAACCTCCTCACACTGCCATCAAGTTCCCCTTTTGGTCCTTGTGCTCATCCTTATTCTCCAGATTGCTGGTTAAGAAGGTAAAACAAGGCAAGCTGTCTTTGGTTTCTGGGGAAAGGAGAGGTGAAAAGGGCCTGTGCTAGGGTAACATGGTTTTGTGGGAAGGACTTCTTATGTTCATGGGCTTCCCTTGGTGGCTGTGTGGTTATGATTTGGTTGGGGCCAGGGAGCCCTGCCAGCTGTCTAAATACATTTAAAGATTCACAGATCAAAGAGCCTCATCAGGTCTAATGGTTCCACTGCAGACTTCCCACAGATCTACTCCTGGCCTCAACGAGAAATCCAAGGATCCCTCATTTTCTCAGGAGCCTGGTCCCTAATGCTAGCTCCTCTGCCTCAAGCTTGGAATTCTGACTTCAGAATGGAATGAGAGGAGAAAATAAAGACCTTGGTCCTGCCTTTGGCTTTGTAGGACAGACCCAGCCCAAATGAATCATCACCAGCAGCCTGGGGGAGGGAAGCATGATTACACTCACCAATGACTTGTAACTTTGTGATTTTTGTATCTCTTTTCTTTGGACAAATCAGATATCTTTCTTTCCCTCCAATTTTTTCCTCCTTGATTTTATTTTAAATTAAAATATATATATATATATATATATCTTTATATTGTGAACCTCATTATCCCCTCATCTTCCCTCTATGGCTGTTTTCCTATGAAGTAAGACCCTTTTAACTACTAGAGTTCTTACCATCCAAGAATTGAAATTGGAAGGGACTTCACGGCTCTACATGATGGGGAGGGAGCTGGGCAGGCCTGAGAAAAACCCAGGAGTCCTGGCTGTATGACCTGTCCCATTCTCCACTAAATTCAAGGGAAGTACAAAAGGCATGGAGGTTGTGGAATCTGTTAGGGGCAGAGGGGCTTTGAAGAGGTGGGGGGAGGAATGATTGGGCAGATATGGAACCAAATAGAACCAGTTTTCATTCCCTGGGGCTATCAGGATGAGGGGAAAAGGACCTTCACAACATCCATTTCTCAGGTGCAAAGGTCCCCACCCATTCTTAACTTGGCATAGAGCCCAATCCTTATGGGTTGGGGGAGGCAGAGTTTCTGCCAATCCTGTTCAAGTGTCTGCTCTGAAAGGGGCAGCTATCTTCAGGCATGGTGCTATATCTCCAGTGCTACTCATCTCTGTGCCATCTGCCAGGGTACCTGGTGGATTTGAGTTCTAGCAGCACAGGGGTTAGCCAACAGCAAACTTGCCAAACGTGCCTAGGGCCACCTGCAATCTTTCCAATGCTAGACTCATCGTGCCTCATTCTGAGAAGAAGCCCTAATTTACCTGTGACCCAGTGTGGTAGTCACCTGCATAGAGTGGTAGAGTGTCTGGGCTGGGAAACTGGAGTCTTTGGGTCTCATGCCAAAGCTTTACTCCCTTGTCTTCTCTTCCTTTGGAATGTTTAAGTAGAAGAAAGGGGGTTTTGTTTATCAGCCTTTGCAATTTCTTCTTACCTGTTCATACTTCCTGAGTCCTTGTTTTAAAATTGCTATCAACATGAAAATTGTGACATGCTTGCCTATATCCCTTTGCTAACGTTTACATGTTAAGAAACTTTATAAAAGGACGTTGGTAAACTAGAATCCCTTCAGAAGTGTGCAATCAACTGGATGAAGGTACTGGGAAGTTGTGAATAAAAAGATCATATGAAAGAACTAGGGCTGTTTTGCCTAGAAAACAAGGTTTAGGGAGGACTCTGAAAATAGCTAACGATAACAGCTAACACTTAGTGCTTTACAGTCTGCAAAGTGTTTTACATATATTATCTCATTTGATCCTCAACAACTCTGTGAGGTAGGTGCTATTATCCTCATTTTATAGATGAGAAAACAGCCTGAGAGAGATTAAATGATTTGCCTGCAGTCACACAGCTTAGTTATCTGAGGCTGGATTCAAACTCGGGTTTTCTTAACTCTCAATCTAGCACTGTCATCTATACCACCAGCTGCCTTTGGATGATATTATTTATCTTCAAATATTGAAAGGACTGTCATGTGAAAAGGAGGCTTGATTTAGTCTGCTTGGTCCCAGAGGGCAGAATCCAGCAATGCACAGAAATTGCAGAGGCAGATATGGAAAAAACTCAAAAGTTGAGTTCCCCTAAAGTGGAATAAGTAGGCACTGAAATAGCTAGTGATCATCACTGAAACTTCACGTGGACCATTGACCATTTGTTGATGATTTTGTTGTCTGCTCCAGTTTGGACTAGATAACTTGTGAGATAGTTTCCAACTGGGAGATTCTATGATTGTGTGGAGCATACAAGATGGCTGGCTCCTTGAGATCAACTTGATCTTGCAAGACATGATCAGAGACGGCAAGCTAGTCCAGTTCCTGGGAGTACAGATCACTCTTGGCAGTTCAGCCCACCTTGTATCGCCTATGGAGGAGAGCAGCTGCAATTGATTCTAAACCCTGCCCGGGCAAAAAAGGAACTAGCTGGCATCCACCGGCAGGTTCTTGCCAAACCAGGGCACCTGACAGGCAGGCCTAAACTCAGTTTTAGTGAGGTGGACTCGCTGACTTGCATAACTACAGAGGGAAGGGAAAGGGACCATCCAGCTCCACAAAGCTCTTATGCTCACAATATCGCAGGGTTTAGAACTGGAAAGGACTTTTTTTTTTAAAGCCTTTTAGTGATGAGGAAATCAAATAGTAGAGATGAGTCTCCAACATCTTCTCTTTCCATTGTCAGACTGGATTCCTCTGTGGAGTTCTAATACTTCCCCCATCCCCTCTAGGCATTAGGTAGCCCCCTGTTTGGTTCCACCCACCCGTCCATCCATCCAGAACAGCTAGGAACTAATTTGAGGCTTGGGGAGGGGGAAGGAGACGCTGAGGAAGGCCAGTTGGAGAGGAAAGGGATAGGGAGAGAAAAAGAGAAGTTGACCTGAAAGTCAGATGACCTAGAATTTATTTAGTACCTGTCTGACTTCAGATAGGCCACTCCTCTCTGGGTCTCAGTTTGCTCAGCTGTTCTATGAGACCTGTCAGGACTTTACCCGACGTAAAAGTACGCGAGGTACTTTGGTTATAAAGTAACACTACTGAAATTAACATTGGAGACCTGGGAAAGTCACTCCTGTGTGGCGCCATAACCCCGCCCTTTATGCAAATAGAAACTGCCGCCAAGAGGGCGTGGCCAGGCTCCTAATGCCCTGCCCCGCCCCTAGCTGCTTCCCCCGCCCCTCTGCCCTCTTCCAGTTGGCTGAGTCTAGACTGAGAGGAGGTGTGGCTTCCCCGGCTTGCCAGTGGCTCGATGAGCCTATATATAGGGGGGCGGGTCTCGGCATCCCGCCTTCCCGGTAGGATCTGGACCGCTGCGGAGCGCGGTGCTGGCCTTTTCGGAGCGCTCCGGAGCGGTCCGGGTCCGGAAGACCATGAACGGGACGCGCAACTGGTGTGCTCTGGTGGACTTGCACCCCGAGGGGGAGAATGCGGTAAGAAGGGGCAGCGGCCCGCCGGGGCGCAGTCCCGTCCCCCATCCCTTCATTTCCTGCCCTGCTCCCCTTTCTCCCGGCCCATCCCCAGTATCTCTCGGTTGTCTTAGGCGTTTCCTCCCAGCCCTGTGCCATCTTCCGCAGGTATTAGGCCTCTTCGCGTTCCGCCCCCACCCCCAGCCCGGACATGGTCCAGGATATTGGTCACCTGCCCTTGGGAGGCGACGGCCCGTCCTTGACTCCCCGTGACACCGCTGGTGCTGGTGACGACTTTAGCCCTTGAACCTTGCTTGGATCACTCATCGGTTGAGCCTTGAGAGAGGGAAGGAGGACATATTTCAATTCAACCTGCGTTTATGAAGCCCTAAGCATTATGCTTGGTGCTTTAGCTAATTTTAAAGAGGGAAATAGCCCCTGCCCTCCCAGAATTTACCTTCTGCTGAAGGAGCGGCTCACACGCACCCAAGGAACTTACAATACCAGGTAGTTGGAGAAGAGAGGCCGACATACCATTGAGGGTAAATCAGAAAAGGCTGAATCAGATGAACTCTTCCGGACCTTCGGTTTTTCTAATTTTGTAAAATGGGGATTGTGATAGTATTTGCATCCCCCATCTCACAGGTTCATTAGGAGGCAATCATTTAAATCTACCTAGAAGTACCATGTAAAAGAGTGATTATGTGATGGATGGTGATAACGAATTTATATGACAGGAGGTAAATCTGGGAAGGACCTGCTTTTCATTTACTCTATTTCTAATTATCTCTCAGTTTCTGATTTCGGAAGAATTCAGAAGTTTCTGGTTTCACTTTGTGTCCTGTAGCATCAGAGATGCAGCCGAGCTCTTAAAAGATTGATGCAGGGTACTTTTTGGACCAAAAAAAAAAAAAAAAAGACTGTTAGCCCTTCCCCCTCCTTATTCAGGTTCCTTCTGTGGAGCAAGATTCAAATGAAAACCACCTAGAGAGTCATGTCTTTCTTTGAGAGGAGGTCTTTTTCTGCTGTAGAGAAATCCACCTCCAAGGAAAGCCTCTTAATGGGACCATTCCTCTATCCTACAGTCTCTGACCCCAACCTACTTCTCGAGTGACCCGGAGTGTCTTTTAGTTGTACTTTGATCTTCCAAGTCTGAGGGAGGCCAGGGCGGAGGAGGAGGATCTGGGACAAGAAATGGGCACTGATCCTTTGCTACACAGGGCCTAGAGATTTCCACACCCCAATACATGTGTGCCACACACTTCTTTGACCCCCACTACCAGATGTTCCTAGAGTTTCCCAGGGAGAGGAGTTGGAGGGTGAGTTGTGTGGTTCTGTGTTTTCTGGCTCCTCTAGGGAATTTTACCCAGCGTGGGTGTGTCTGGTTTCATAGATTTTCAAGCTGCTATGGTTTAGAGTAAAACAGGATAGGTGATGTTTGTAAGGAGGTGTGTCTTCCTTCTTCCTGGATTTTTTTCTCCTCTTTTGTGGCTGCCTGATGCTTTGTCCTTGAGGTAGCCTTTCTCCAACTCACATGTTAATTCATTTAAATTATATTTGTGCACTGGTAATTTCGTATAATTGGCATTGGAATTCACTCATCATTCCCTTTGTGTCCTGCCCCCCAGCAAAGGAAATCGAGTTTCTTTCAAGCAGATAGATGCCTTGGTCCTGCTCCCCCCAGACCATGCCTCCTTGTAGGCAGTGGCTACTTTTCTTCTTTATCCTATCCCAGTTTCTGGATTCTTAACAGAACATTCATTCTCTTTTGTACTTTGCCCTGGCCTAGCCCTACGATTTCTTGTTCCCTGTCCCTGATGGGGGCAAGGAGAAGATGTGTGTGTGTGTGTATGTGTGGTGGGGGGCAAGGAATGTACAGGGAAAGGGATATTCAAGACTCTGTATGGATGAAGAAACACTCTCAGAGAGGGCAGCACACTCCTGAGGTCATTAGGCCAAAGCATTGGTTTTATTGAGAATGTATCCCTGTTGCTTCAGTCTCTGATGTGTTTTTCCTTGTCCGATAGAGCAGAAAAATGGATAAGAAAATGGGGAGAATGGAATTCAGACCCTCTTTTCCTTTCTGAATGAATCTAAAACCAGATCCCTTTGATCACAGGGGAAGTAGAAATTCCCCCCTACTTTTAGTCTATGGGGTCAAAGGTTTATCTTGTACGGAGATTAGGGAGGAATGAACTGGCTGGTTACTAGCTCTTCCTGGACCTTGAAGAAGATGGGTAAAGATGAAAATCAGGCACCCACAGCAGGCTCCCCCAAGATGATGTCCTGGATTTTTCCCTTCTGACCCAGCCCTAGTCAAGCACCTGGGATTTATGGCTGTCTGGCTGGTCTCCAAAACCCTGTTAATAATTATTGATGGATTCCTTTGTGAGTGGGCAGCGTAGCTGGCTGAACCAAAACATGGAATCCATAAAGGGGAGTCAAGATCCAGGGTGTCTTTTAGAGTTTTCCCATATTTGCATGTCTAGGAACACAAGTGGACATGATTTTTGTGAGTGGTAAAACATCCCCTGATTTCCCCTTTTTATGTTGGAGGAAGACAGCAGTAGGGATGAAACAAAACAGCAGATAACCTAAATGTTTCTTATTTAAATGAATCAAAAAGCCTTTGTTAAATGCTTACTGTGTGCCTGGCTATATTTATCTTTGGCATGGATTCTCTGATTTTAACAAGCTTCCCCCCACACACCTCAAGATTCACCTTCCTACTTCTTATCTGCTTAACCTTTTCTTAACCTTTTTTGGGGGGACCTCTTTGGCAAGTCTGGTGAAGCCAGAAGGTCCCTCCTCACATAGTGTTTTTAAATACATAAGATTACAAAAGAAACCAATTATATTGAATTATAGTTACGAAATAAAAAAAAAGAAACCTAAGTTCATGGACTCAGGTTAAGAACTCCTGGCCTTAGACTGTTATTAGAAGGAGTTTTCATTCCTTGTACACAGCAAGTATGGGAGCACCCTAGACAGGGGAGAACTTAATTTAAAATTTGCTACACATCAACTATGCCAAGATAATTGAGCTGCCTTATAGATGAAGTGTTTGGAATCTTATATTGCTCTGATTACATTCTGTACCTTTTTCTCATTCCTGCTTCTGTTGTCCTCCTCCTTCTTTAAGTGGATGGAAGAAAGAAGAGGTTTGAGAAGGACCAAGAATGGATACAGAACTGTGGTTTAAAAAAACAAACACCCAGGAATTTCTGTCATTGTGACATCTCAGCCCCTCTAGGCAAAACTGAGGCCACACACATTTTTGTGTTTTGATAAACCAGTGAGCCTACTTTTTTTTCAACACCTTCTCACCATATGCCTTAAGCATAAGATATAACGGAAAGAGCCATACATATGGAAGGAACCCAGGACCTGGCTTCAAAATAGGGCTCCGTATCTACCTGTGAGATCTTTGGCAAATTGATTTTCTCTGTGTCTCAGTTTCCTCACCTGTAAAAATGAAGCGGTTAAGTTCAGAGGCCTCTCTAGCTTCAAATCCTTTGTCCCTATGGGACCAATTCTTTGTTCTTTTGCTCAACAAGAAATCTGATATACTAATGTATGCTACAGGGTTAATAATTTATCTTTCTGAAGTACATTCTCTTGTTTAAAGGAATCAGGCGGAAGATGATGCTTAACCCAAAGGCATGGATGTCCCATATTTGTGGAATTTTAGGCATCGATGATAGGTAGATGGAAGAGATATTTGGGGGATGAGTCCATTGCTTCCTAACAAATGACTGTCTATACTACCCATGCCTCTGGCTCTACCAACTCCTCCCCCGTAGTCTGTTCCTTCCTACCATTTTGATTGCGTAGAATGCATAGATTGTTAGAATTAGAAGGAGATTTAATGTAGAAATTGCCTAGTCTAACCCTCTAATTTGGCAGATGAAGGATCTGAAAGTCCCATAAGCAAAGAGTAACATATATGAGACTTGACACTATGTTTCCAGTTTCATAAATACCATAATTGATCTTGTTAAATTTGTCTGGATTTGGAGCTAGTTAGGCCCAGATTCTGCAGAGAGGTGAGAGGAGTGTATGGTAGAGTTCAAGCCTTAGAATTAGAAAGACCTGGGTTAAAATTCTGCCTCAGGTACTAACTTTGTAACCCTGAGCAAATTACTTTAAAAAAAAATCTCTGGGCCTCAGTTTCCTTATCTGTAAAAAGTAGACAGCATAAAGATAACATGAGATAATGTTTGTAAGGGGCTTTCTAAACATCAAAGCCCTTTGTGTCAGCTGTAAATGTTGTCATCAGACCTCTTCTTGTATTACACAGAGTTCAGATAGAACCAGTCTGAGGGCAGGTTGTGTTGTTCTTTTGTAACTAATGTTCAGAAAATTATTGCACAGGTGGATAAAATTATGTTCTTTGTGATTGATTATTAGCAGGAATAATAATGAGGAGGACCAGAGAAGGGAGGATTGCATAATTCCCTAGGTATTTCCTCAGGGTGGAGGTGGGGTGTGCACCCCAATGGTTTCGGTTCCAGACACATGTACTGCTTATAATTGTGTAGTACATGCTTCTCTGGGTCATGGCACTAGAGTCCCTTATGAAACAGCATAGTTTCCTAAGGTGGAGTGGAGGAATCCATAGCTGAGATTTGATCCTGGTTGGTTTTTGGGAGTGGGGAGAGAATAAAATAGATACGGGATTGTGGAGAAATGAATGGGAGTGGTCTTCCAGGATTTCCTGGTTCTTTGAAGAAAGAGAAGAAGGCAGTGTCATTCCTGACATAGTGGAGAAGAACACAGGAAAATAACCAATTTCCCCTCTCTTAGCTAGAATGACATGAAACTTGGACCATCTCGCAGCTATCGCTGGGAAAACCATTTTGACAGACAAAAGTTTAACACAATGCCATGGGCTCCCTTTGGCTTGGAATGTGGGACATGGGTAGCCTCCTTCAGGATATATTCACAAATTTAGAAATCATGTATCAACATTAAATTGTAGTTGGAACTCTCTATAAGCAGTTCCTTTTTTCTTCCTGTTTCTGGGTTCCCAACTATCTCCTGTACAGAAGTCTCTAGAGAATGAGAGGAGCTCACCTGTGTCCCTAACATCTTTTCCCATTTCCCTGTGCCTCTTTCACCAGTTTCTCATTACTTGGGCTGAGCCCACCCAGATAATCCAGTCCTATATTTGCCCCTAGGAAGATCTGGGGTTGGCTTAAAGGAAAACCAGTCCATCAATAAGCATTTATTAAGTGTCTGTTAATGTGCCTGGCACTGTCTTAATTACTTTGAATAGAAGTGGTACTTGAGCTGAGTAGTAAAAGAAGAGAGGTTCAAGTGAGGGGGAATGCATTCCAGGAATTGGGGTGGGGGGGAACAGTTGGTGCAGAACCACAGAAATGGGAGATGACCTTTCATGAGTGAGGAATAGAGAAGCTAGCTTGAAGGGTGCAGGAGGGAGATGAATATCCAGTGAGGTAGGGGCAGGTGGAGGAAGATATATTGTGACCAAGTGATGAAGGCCTTTAAAAGCTGAACAGAGGAGTTTGTTTCTGTTTTATCCCAGACGTAAAAGGGAACCAATGGAGTTTATGGAGTAGAAAAGTGACATGCCATGGTCAAATATCAGTTAGGGCTTCACTCTAGAGGATACACTGAAATGGGGGAAGACTTGAGGCAGGGATATCAATTCGGAATCCATTCCAGTAATCCAGGCAAGAAATGATGAGAGTCCCAACCCAGGGTGGTTGCTGTGTGGGTAGAGGAAAAGGGGATCAGATGCAAGAGATATGAGCATCAGAAAAGTTAACATTGGAGTCACTGACTTTTCTGGGTATGTAGTTGAGAGAAACAAAGGATAAAGGTTCTTTGTGTGATAAGGCTAAACAAAGTAAGCCCGGAATGGGGACAAAGGTGGACAGTCTCCCGTAGGTGAGTAGGAGTGAGAGAGCCTGGGCCTCAAGGGTTTCGGGTCCCCTAATAATCCCTTTTGCCTTTCTTCCCTGACTTTATGGAGCTATCATTATGCTATAAACCCTGGGAACAGGACCTATAGAAGAGGTTGATTATCCCCATTTCTTAAGAGTGGGAAAAACTGAGCCAACCACAGAAGCAGCAAGCAAAGCTGGAGGAATCTGATGGGACGGCTGAATCCCAGAAGCATGATCTTCTAGTTTAGGGACATTTACATCCCTAGCCCTGAGTTTTTTCCTTCAAAACAAGCATTTATTTATTACATCCTACAAGCCTCTTTGTTCCCGCACATTTCTGTACCTGTTAACTTTCAAACTGGGAGAAGAGGAACCCAGGAATCATAAATCCTGGTTTAATGTCCCTCTGCCTGTACAAATAAGATTTTTTTGGTTGTGAGAACCCCCTGGGGCCTCATTGTTTATTTCTTCTCTCTCTAGTGTCAGAATCCCTAACCTCTTAGCTATGTGTTTACCCCCTCCCCTCTTCTCCAGTCTTTGGAGACTGAGTCATAGGTTGGAGATTTGTTTGAACAGAGCCAAGAGGCTGTCTGTAATTTGAGGGTGGCTGTGCTTCTCCCCAAGAATGTTTACAGGGCTACCTGCCTCTTGATTAGTTCCTGTGGATTTTCCCCTCAAAAAGATGATATTTCCACCCTTGCCTTGGTCTTTATAGCGAATGGGCAATTGTTCCTAAAACTCCAGGTTGGGATGTTCTCTGTATTAGGGTCATACACCATCTGCTTGAGAATATGCATGTAATAAAACATTCCAGAGATTGTTGCAGAGTTGGGTACTTTTTGTGTTTAAGTGAGTTGTTTGGTGGGGATGGGATTAGGGAGGAGAGTTGGGACATAGCTTATTAATAGAATGTAGTGATCTCTGGATTATCTCTGATCTTGAGTCATTTGTTTCAATGCCTCTTGTCATTGTTCAGTCATTTCAGTCACGTCCAAGTCTTCACAATCCCTTTTGTGGTTCTCACAACCAAAAAATCTAATTTCTACAGGCAGGGGGATTCCAAGCCTGGATTTATTAATCCTAGGTTCCTCTTCTCCAAGCTTGAAAGCTAACAAGTTCAGAAATGTGTGGGAACAGAGGTTTGTAGGATATAATAAGGAAATGCTTGTTTTGAAGGAAAAACTCAGGGCTAGGGATGGAGCTGTCTATAAGCTGCAAGATCATGCTCCCAGGATTCAGCTGTCCTATCAGATCCTTTCAGCCTCCCCAGCTGCTTTTGTGGTTGGCTCTTCCCACTCTAAGAAATTGGGATAATTGACCACTTGTTTAGAATGGATGCCATTTCCTTCTCCAGCTCATTTTACAGATGAGGAAACTGGGGAAAACAGGGTTAAATGACTCGACCGTGGTCATACAGCTACTAAGTGTCTGAAGCTAGATTTGAATCTGGGTCTTCCTGACTCCAGGGCCAGCACTTTATCCACTGTACCACCTAGCTGCCCCAAGTTTCAATGCCTATATTCCCCTAAACTCTCCTTATATCTACTCTGTAGGTAGCATGGTATGGTGAAAAGAGAACTCAATTTGAATTCAGAAGACCTGGCGTTCTATAATCGTGAATGAATCAGTGACCTCCCACCAGCCCCAACCCCCCATAGATGTCCTCCCAGTTCCCTCATCTGTTAAATGAAGGGATTGAATTAAGTCCTTTCCAAAGTCTTTTTTAGCTGCAAATCCTCTTGATCCTATAACGCAAACCAAAGAGTTTGAGTCTCTCTCTGGGCTTCTGGTAGAGTTACTGAGGAATAAGGAGGGACCCCAGGGAAACCGAAGGCTCTTGGATTCTCCCTAGTCTGGCCCTCAGAATGCATCTGGCTGTCATAGCAGCGGCCTCTGTCCAATCCCCATTGCACCTGCTAGTGGGATCTGGTATGGCAGGTGGAAAACTCTTGTGGGTTGTTCCAAAATGCCTGCCTCCTATCTCCCTTAGCAACCCCCTTTGGTGACACCAGCAAAGTGGGTTTATTTACCAGCCATGAAAGATTAACCAAGACAAAGAGGGAATAGAGAACTTTGTTTCAACTTCTAAGTTAAGGTTAATGAATGAGGAGGGGGTGGATACTTCTTGAGAACAAATGAATAGATTTTAGGATGTAATTTGAGACTTGTGTTAAGAAGTCATGAGTAATGGGTGGAGGGGAGGGAAAAGTTAAACTGGATTTTAGGGGCAAAGCAGCAGTTGGTCATGTTGAAAGAGGAACTTCAAAGAATCTTATCTTTTCTGGTTGTCCTTCCCCATTTAAAAATGAGAAGACACCAACAATAAAAAAATAAAGTGAGTGGAGAGAAGTTGGGGAATATTTGGAAACCCAGACAATTCTCATTCTTCTGGGTGGTTTTAGGTGTTGTGTTCTGACCAGAATCAATGGAATGAATGTAGTGACCCCACAAGGCCCTTCCTACCACAGGTCTTTCATGATTTTCTAATCCAGAGGAGGTGGTTGTGGACAAAAAATTGGACTTGGCCATAGTGGCTGGCAGAGATACTACCTTTGTTTTTTTCCTACTGACTGGGGATGCCCCAGCCTTCCCTAGCTGCCTTCAGGGAAGAAAAGATGAATTTGGATCTGAGAACATGTTTGTATCCGTGGGGGAGAAAGAGTTGGCAACAAGTTTAGCTACTTTGAAATTGTTTCCTTGTCATCTTTTCATAACTGGGTTTATGAACTGGAAGTCATGGCTGATAAAACCACAGAACAGTCGGAAAGTTGGGCAGGACCTTAGAGGGACCCTACAGGGACCTAACCAAGAAGCCTCTCTCTTAACCTTCCTCATGATTGGTCCTTTGCCTTTTTGGGAAGCCCCCATCTCCTGCATTCCAAAGACATTCAGGGATTTGACCAAGGTTTCAGTTTTGTCATGAGAACGAGGAGGAACCTGAGACTTTTGATTGCCAATATTTTGCTGTTTTCACCATACCATGTTGTTCTTTTCTGTCACCACAGTCTACCTTTAGTCCTTCAAGCACTATCCTCCTACCAGTCATTCCATTCTTAGGTTATTTTCTAACTCAAGAGTTTGCAGATGTAGCTTTTTAAATTTTTCTGTATTTGCATAAAAAATGCTAATTTGGAGAGAAGCTGATTCCTAAAGAAATCACTCGATTTTTTTTGGCTAGGCTCATTATTATTAGGATAATTTCTTTTTGTGAATTTAATGAATGCCCCTCTCTCCTGAAAGAGAGACCATTTCCATGTACAAAGTAGAATAGAAAAACAGATTATATGTAAAACTGTGAAACTGTGTTATATACAGCTTACATTTCAAAGTATATGCTAAATTCAGCATGCTACTTTCAAAATTGTCCTGCTTATCTGTATTTTCTTCTGACCTTCCTCCTTTAAAAATATGTTTCAGTGATCCTCTTTTCATTCTTTTCTTTTTTGGGGAACCAGCACTATGACTAGATCCCTTCTTTCCACTAAGCCCCTCCCCACAATAAATAATGAAAAAAATTCTTGGAGACAATAGGTGGTCAAGTACAGCAAATCCATACATTTGTTATGTCCAAAAATGCATGTCTCATTCTGCACCTCGAGTCATTCACTGTTTTGTCAGGAGTTGGGCAACATGCTTCATCCATCATAGATTCTCTGAAGTCATGGTTGGTTACTGTTTGTCACTGAGCTGATCAGAGTTCTTCAGTCCTCTAGAGTTGTTTTTCTTTAAGATGATGTTGTTACCGTATAAATTGTTTTTCCGATTTTTCTTACTTCATTCCTTATCAGTTCATGCTACTCCTCTCTGGTTTCTTTAAAAATTTTCTTTTTTGGTAGGGTGATTTTTGTATGGCAAATGATGGATATAAGGTATCACATTCAAGTGCCCAATATTATTTTAATTTAGAAATATTCTTAATGTTTATACTTAGTATCATTTCTTGAACTTCTGTCAGGGATGGAAGGCTCAATCCAGAATGGGCGAGTGAGAGTGACAGAACACTTCCTTTCCTTGAAATGCCTGTCAGGTCATGGAGATGAATATAGTGACCTCTCTCGGAGAAGCCAGGGCTACCTTGGAGCCATGTGGTACCAAATCTCTTCCGTTAAGACAAAGTGACCATTCTCAGATTCACTCTTTGGAATGATTCATCAGGTGATCTTCTTGGGCATATATATGAAGGCAGAGGCTATCTGGGGTTCTGGCAGCCAGATTCCTCCCGTATCAATGTCACAATCTCCTTCCTTCCTGATGCTGTTGCCTTTCCTTCTGTCCCTCTGTGGCTGCATGGAAACACATGTGCTATTCAGGGCTCAGGATTATTTTTCCCTTTAAACACTTCTAGCCAGTCCTCAAGAAAGCCATATTTTTGGAAGTGGGGAAGCCTACCAAAGGCAAATCTGAATCTCGGGTTTCTATTAATTTTCCCCAACAAGTGTCTTTGCTGATGTTATTTCATTTCAGTCACGTCTGATCCTTTGTGCCCTTTGTCTTTGCTGATCCTTGGCTTATTAGAACCTGATCTAGTGGGAAGGACGTTGGGCTTGAGTTTCTTCAGTGAAATGACTTTGATTTCTTGCTGAGATTCTAAAATTGACTTGATGTTAAGTTTCTTCGGTGGAGAAAGTAGAAAGAATATTTTAGACATTTTTGAGGAACAGATTTCTGCATTGGTATTGTGTGGAGTACCATCCATCCTGTGCTAGTTAACTTGCTTTGGTTATGTTTTATTTGAACCTCTCCCCTTCTCTCCCTTTAGGCAGTTGGGAAGTCTTACACAATGGTGTCTAGCAGATCAGTTAGTCGTTCCCTGGCATCAGAGCTGGTAGAGTCCAATGATGGGCATGAAGAAATCATCAAGGTAAATACTGTCTCCTTTTCCTATTATCCTCCCTTTTCTCCCCACTTTTCACTGAATCAGAAAAATGGCAAGGGGGCTGATGTTGCAAAAAGTGATCTTGCGTGGGTGGGAAGATCTTCCAGGATCAGAGATGGTGGAACAAATGGCCACCTCCTCTGGAGATCTCCAAGACAAGAGTGACCTGCCTGGCATGACTTAGGTGCAGTGCCTGACTGAAGCAGGGAAATGTATTAGATGACCTTTCCAAGTTCCCTCCAAATCTTAAAAATTTATGGAAAGACAGTAGGCACTGAGGTGGGGGCAGTTGGTGGGCCTGATTTGACTGTGATTCGTTTTAATCAGAATGGTTTCTTTCCCCAAATATAGGTTTATTTGAAGGGGAAAGCTGGTGACAAAGTCATCCATGAGAAGAATATTGACCAGCTGAAAAGTGAGGTTCAATACATCCAAGAGGTAGGCTGTCTTTTCTTCTTCATTGCAGAGGGATGGAGTTGTTTTCCATTAAACCTTTTACTAAACTGCTCCTTAAGAGGAAAGTCTGTCTTGTATTTCTTTATACTTCCCACTGTAACTAGTATAGGTCTTAAGCAGGCGCTTAATAGATGTTTATAGAATGAACGAACGAACGAATAAACCAGCTTTAGAATATGAGTGGAATCAGGACTCGGCATCCAAGCTCAACCTCCCACTGTCTCTGCTTGGCTTGTATGTTTTTAGTTTCTTTCCTTTTCCTAGCCCAAGTCCTTCAAACTTGCATGAGCCTGTCAAGTTCACTATTTGTGGTATTGAGTGTTTTTAGTACTTAGCTGCTTGATTCTCTTCTTTCTTGGGTGCAGATGAAATTTTTTTCTCCCTTCCACTCCCCAAAGATCCCAAATTTGTAAGCTAATACTCTCTCCCCAATGAAGTAAAAGTCATGCTTGTCACCATTGATGCTGCAGAAGTCAAATTAATCAGCAGGTATTTGTATTCAGTCTGTGCTCAGGATTATACCAGGCATATTATCAGGCTATTAGTTTGAACTATCTTTCTGTTCCTTCTAAAATTCATTCATTAAAAGGCATGAATTAAGACCTAGGCTGTTTTCTGCGAGGAACTGGAATGAGGTTAAGTGAGAGGCATCACTGGAACTTGAGAATTTAATTTAGAATGTCATTTTGCATTATACATGTACGGAGAGGGGACAGCTAGGTGGCAAAGTTTGTAGAGCTCCGAGGCTGGAGTCAGGAAGACTCATCTTGCTGAATTCAAATCCTGACTCAAATACTTTCTGAGCTATGTAACTCAGGGAAAGTCACTTAACCCTGTTTGCCTTAGCTTCTTTATCTGCCAAATGAGCTGGAGAAGGAAATGGCAAACTACTCCAGTATCTTTGCCAGGAAAATTCCAAATGGCATCATGAAGTGTTAGACATGACTGAAAAACAAAAATGTGAACGAGAACTGCTTCATTTTTATCCCTCTATCTTCAGCACTTAGTGTGGTGCCTAACACAGAGTAGGCCCTTGATAAATTCTTACTGTTTAATTTGATTAACTGGCTTTTGTGCATTTTAGATAACGGGTTGTTGATTTCCTCTTTACCCTGTCATGTTTTTTTCAATCCCTGGCCCATTATCAGTCAGTTTCCAGGGAATGCAAATCTATTTTAATGACATCTCATGGTAAATCTGCTAAAATTAATCCAGGGTGATTTTTTTTGGATTATATTATTTTGATTATTATGTTTAGGATTCCCTACAACATAGTTTCCCTACTCATCAGAGTAGAGAGTCAAGAACTGACTTTTAGTGAGTCAGTAGAGGTATTGGGAATTTGGTATATTCCCCATACTCCAAAATACCTAATCAAAATATTTGTCCCTCCTGGATTGGGAATGAAGACCCTATAAATGGACAAACTTGAGTGTTTCATTCTCTCCCTCCCCCTAGCCTTCCTACTTCCCCCAGCTAAAAATCACTTGCCCTCCCCACAAGGCTAGGAGCTGTTTGCAGAAGCTTCGGGAGGATATAAGCAACAAACTTGAGAGAGACTCAAGGGACTGTCTTCAGCAACAGGAGATGCAGGTAACTAATGGGAAATGTCTCCTAGTTTACTCCTAGCACTAAAGTTTTCAGTGGAAAGATGGGATTGTTTGTCAGGTAGCCTTTGTGGATCATCTTCTAGAGGGGAGATGAGAATGTAGGCAGTCTTGCCTTCAGGGAACTTACAATCTAGGGAGCCAAGACAAGTGTATCACACACACACACACACACACACACACACACACACACACACACAGACACACACACACACACACTCTTTGTGTCATTCTGCATTCAGGTACATACACATAGCTAGGTGTATCTCATTATACAATGTACTAGTTCCTAAAACATTATATAAAAGTTTAATTTTTGTAAATTGCATAATGTTCAGATTCAGTAGGGAAGCTTGCTATTTAAAGAAACCCTATAATTGCTGTAAAGTGATGAATTTTTTTCATAGAGTAGAGACTCTCCTTAACCTATCTGTTTTCCAAATTCAGATTCTCACATAGTGAATATATAAATAATGCAAGACTGCTGGTATAGTTACAGAGCTATTTTATTCATTCATTCGGAGAAAGCTGTCCCCAGGAGAGAAGTCTTTCCTCCACTATCTAGCCTTCCATCCTCTTAATCGGAGTCTGGTTTCTATTTGTAAGAAAAGCTGACACTTGTATGTGCCCTTAAAGTTTATAGAGTATCCTCTGCAGATGATCTCTACAGATTCCCACAGCAACCCTGGAAGTGGTTGATACAAATAGGTGTTACTATCGCCATCTAGGCTCAAGATTAAGTGTGACTTGTCTGTTGGCCACCCAATTAGGAATTGTTAGAAGTGGAGTTCAATCTCATATCTCCCATGATGATGCTGCTGATGATGTACATAGCACCTGGCTGGGGCCAGGCATTATACTAAGCGCTTTAAAATTCTTATCTTATTTGATCCGCACAATAATCCTGGGAGGTAGGTGCTGTTATTTTATGCCTCATTGGACAGGTGAGGAAACTGAGGCAAATAGCAGGTTAAGTGACTTGCCCAAGGTCACAAGCTAGCATATGTCTGAGATGCTTGTGTCTACCACACCTCACTCTCAGCTGTTGAAACCCCTTGGGTCCTATATCTATTTAGCCCCCTTGGGGGCCAATTCTAGCTGGGTGGAGGAGTCATTAAGGAAACCAATTAAAATCATGAACTTTCAGAGCTTGAAGGGAATCTTGGAGATTCTCTCTAGTTCAGCCCCCTCATTTCATAGCCTGGAGAAGCAGAAGGACTTAGCTAATGTACAACAGCCAGCCAGCTCCTCTGATTCTCAGACTAGCACTTCTGATGAGTCTCGCCTTTAATAACAGATGGGAGACATCGAACAGATCATCAAAACCATCCAGAAAAAAGCAGATAATGCCAAAATAATATGCTTAGTGTGGACATTACATACATGTGTGTGTCTGTGAATACGTATGTGAACACATGTTTTATATGTGATACAGATTGTAGAACACATAAACATGTAGGATACAGATTGTAGATTATATGCAAATGTGTTGTATATTATATAGATTGTAGAATATATGTAAACATGCACATATATGTAGAGGGTGTATATATATTTATGATAGAAACTATAGAATATATATGCACACACATAACATAGTATATATCATACAGATTGTAGAATATATGTGCAGGGGTGTGTGTGTGTGTGTGTGTGTGTGTGTGTGTGTGTGTGTACGAATGAGTCAGATTGTAGAATGTTCACTCCTTGAGGGCAAGGACTGTGTCAGTTTTTCTAATACATGCTTAATACGTTTGTTGTTGAATTAAATATATAATGCACATCCAGTCCAAATAGGAATGTGTGTGTATGGTTGTGGGTATGTATATGTACATTGCATGTATATGTCTATAATCTGATATAAATATACCATGTTCTCCTGATTTCATGTTATGTAGAGCACACACCTGGCTGCTGAGGGACAGCAGGTAGTCTGGTGCTTTGCAGGGAGGTAGGAAGAACCTAAACCTGAAACTTGACTGCCAACGAGAATTCACCTGCAGTTCACTTTCAGGGCTGTTAGCTTGTAAATCAGCATCTTTGCCCCTTGTTCAGAAGCTCCCAAAGCCATATGGAGGAGATAGCAGGCAGTGGATTAGAAGGCTGTAAATGCCGCTTTTCAATATTCTCTTGTCTCGGTGTATGCCAGACTTTGTGGAAATTCTGGAGGCAGAGGAAAGTCAGCGTTGGCTATGAGCAGATGCTTGTATTCGGTGAGCTTCAGGGATTGGGGCCAATTCATAGTTTCCGAGCTGGGAAGGTTTTTGCTACTTGTTTTTCTGAATGTAGCAGTAAGTAATTAGGTCATCCTGCTTTGTCTCCAACAATGCCAACCCCCTCACCCCCACCTCTCACTTCTAGAAAGACTCAGAGGGTTTCTGGAAATGCTGCTTTGTGTCAGGTACTGTACCAGCTGACTGACTTCCTTTTTTGTCTTTGGACAGGTGCCTTTGGAGGAGCCAAATGGCTTTAGGCAGTTTTCCACTTCACTGTATGAGACTCCCTCTGAGACCCTGGTAAGTAACAGCAAAGGGACGCTCCCTCAGGGATCCAGACACTCCTTCCCTTGCTGATGCTGGGGGCATGCCCACCCCAGGAGTCTGGGGAACTTTCTTCTGTGGAGTTTAAGGCCCATCTCTTCTGCTGGGTCGTTACAGGAAGTGGCCCTTTGTAGAGGCTGAGGCATGAGCCATATGCTCTATTGATGTCCAGTTTGAGGATGTGGTGAGTCTTTTCACCCCCTTTAAATAGGAGCTAGGGGAAGAAGGATAAAGAATAAGCATTTATGTAGCGCCAGCTGTGTGCCACACTAAGCACTTCTGCAAATTTTATCTTATTGATCTGAACCTCACAACCCCGGGGCGGGGGGGGGGGGGGGGATGGATTTCTGCTTTTATTATTCCCACTTGAGTTGAAGAAAATTAGCCAGGATCACATAGCTGGTAAGTATCTGCGGCTGGATTTGAACTCGGATCTTTCTGACTCTATGCACAGGCCGCTATACTGCCCAAATGGGGCTTTTTGGAGCCTCCCTCCTCATCTCATCCTGCCCCACCTCCCCTTCCTCTCTGTATTTGACTGCCGTGTTGGGGTAACCAGTTATAATGATACCTTTTGTTATTTATCTAGCCCCTTTCTTCTCACAAGCTCCAGGCTCCGCCAGATGCTATCTCACTTATCTTTGTGGTAGCCCTGTGAGGCAGGGAGGGGCTGGTATTCCTTCTCTCCATTTTGTAGCTGTGGAAACTGAGGCTCAGATTGATTTAAGGGGCTTACTCCTTGACTTGGAGGATCAAGGACTTGAGCACAGAGTTTTCTTCTTCCAGCTGAGTGCTGGAGGAGGGAGATCCAACCTCCTAGCCCCTCGGAGGCTCAGGGCTAAAGACCCTGGCAGTGGGACAGCATAATTTGGGTTCATGATCTTACATGCCAACTCAGCTCTAACCACCAGCCCACGGCTGGGTGTGGCCAAGCTCAAGCTAGGCATTAACCCTTGATGGTGGAGTGGGGAGAAGAGGGAACATCTCTTACTTCATAGCTAGTCACCACCCTTCTTCAGCTAACTGGTTGTTGGTACAAGGTGAAAAAGGCTTAAAAGACAATGTTCTAGGTCAGGGGTGGGGAGCCTGTGGCCTTCAGGACCATGAAGCCTTCTGGAAAATTAAGTACAGCCTTTTGACTGAATCCAGATTTTACAGAACAACAATCAGGGAACTTGATTCATTCAAAGGGCAGGCTGCACTTAAGGATCTAGAGGACCACATGGTCTTGAAGGCTACAGGTTCCCCACTCCTGCTCTAAGTGCATTCTAGTGTAACAGGAGAATTAAGAGTCCTAAGGGAGCCTAAAGAGAGCCTAAGGGAGCTTCTAATATCACAGAGAGAAAGTATCCACTCTGTCATTTGGTCCCTGCTCTCAGCGGAAAGCAGTTCCATTGTGGGGGGGGGGGGGAGGTAGTGAGTTGAACATAATAACTTTTATTTTGAAAAAAAACATGGATTTTGATTTAAAAATTTTTTTTGCTTGCTATCTGAGAGAGGAAGGAGGAAAAGGGAGAGAATTGAAATTAAGAATTTTTAAAATGGTAAAAATTGATTTTACATGCAATTAGAAAAAAATAAGATGCTATTAAAATATTTTTAACATTAACTTTTTAAAAATTTGAATTTGAAATTGTCTTCCTTCCTCCAGTCAGCCCCTCTCTCATCCACTGAGGAAGAAAGCAGTACGATCCCCATTATATATGTAAGATCATTCAAGCCATGTTTTCGTTTTAGCTGAGAACATAGTAATAATTGACATGTGACACCTTAAAGTTTACAAAACACTTTATATGCATTATCTCATTTGAGCTTCACATAGACCTTGTAAGGGGAGGAGGCGTTGTTAGCGAGAGGCATTATCTCCATTTTACATGAAACTCAGGTTTAGGAAGTTTCAGTGACCAGCCCAACATCATATATCTGTCAGAGGCTGGGTTTGAACCCAAGCCTTCCTTCCTCACTCCAAGTCCAGCTCTCTAGTCCCTCTGCTGTGCTACGTCCCTCATGAAAAAAGACAAGCTCATTTCATAAGAAACCCTTTTGTAGGGACAATTTAATGACATGTTGAAAATGCACCTAAATGCTTAGGATATCTGCGTTGAAGGGGCCTCCTGGAGGTGGGTTAGGCTCACTGAGGTTTGGACTATCTGGTATGTCCGGCCAGGCCTTTTATTGGGGTAGATATCCTTTGTAGGGAGCAGGCTGGCCAGTGAGTCTCTGTTTCCCCAAGTCTTGAGGACAGTCGCATTAACTTTTGGGCCTCCCTTCTCTTAACATCAGTGTTTGATTACAGGTGCAGGATTATCAAAATGAAGATTCTGAAAGCTTGAGGAAAACCATCCAGAATCTACAAGCTAAGCTGCAGGAGGCTGAAAGGCAGCGCCAGTCAGACAGGGAGTTTTTCGAGGTGAGGATTCTGCAGTCTGCCTGCTGCTCATCTTTCCAGTCTTGTTTCCCCATGCCTTTCCTCTGTCCATTCTCCATGCTAGTCATGCTGGCTTGCTCACTGCTCCCCGACATGCATCATTCCAGCCCTGCCTCGATGAGTGGATGGTCCTGGCCTGTGTCTGGAACACGTCCCTTCCTCACCTCAATTATTGATGAGTCCGGTGAACGTAGCCTCAGGTTCTTCTGGGCCACCTTCTACTCGATGATGTTCATGATGCCCCCCAATTGTGTCAATATTCTCTTCCAGATGAAATTGTCTTATGGGTACTTTCTGTGTAAATGTTGTATGCATCCTCCCCCCCCCATCCCCCAGTAGAATGTAAACTTCTTGGGAGCAGAGACTGGTTTTCCAGTGTACCTGGCAAAGTGCTTTGTGTAAATGTTGAGATAGATGTCGTTATAGACAGATGTTGTTGTTTAGTGATTCTTGACTCTTCTTGACCTTGTTTGAGGTTTTCTTGGTGAAGATGCAGGACTAGTTTCTTCAGTTGTTTAGGCAAACATGTTAAGTGACCTGCCCAGTGAGTAAATGAGGCTGGATTTGAATGTGGGCCTTTTGACTCCAGGCCCAGTGCTCTATCCACTGAACCACCTAGCTGCCTCCAGATAGATAGAGCATTTCCTTTTTTTTTTTTTTTTGAAATGGGGAGATGAGACACTCTGGTTTAAGTGACTTGCCCAGGATCACACAGCTAGTAAGTGTCAAGTGTCTGAGGCTGAATTTGAACTCATGTCTTCCTGACCCCAGGGCCAGTGCTCTATTCACTGTACCATCTAGCTGCCCCTTGATAGAGCATTTCTTGAGTGCTTACTCTGTGCCAGGAAGTGTGCTAAGTACTGGGGATACAGATATAAACAAGAGGGACAAATAGGGCTTGAGGGCTCCACTTTAGGATCTGAGGGAGTAACTGAGAGTGATGGATCACCTGGAGCAGGTAACAGGGGCTTCCATAATTTCTGCCACACCTTTCCCTTACCCGATGCCACCATATTGAAAATCAGGGGAATGATATGAGTGGTATCTTGCCTATCTTAATTTTCTCTCTCTTAGATATGGTTACTGTTTCCTCAAGGACCTTGGTGCTACTTTGGTAGTCAGCAGCTGAGTCTGTGCTCTTTGAAGGGTAGGGAGCAGTAACAAGAAATTGTCCCAAGCAAGGAGTAATTCAAAAGTCATTTTTGTTTGACACAGGTATACGTTACACTTTTTAGCAGACTTTTCTTTCCAAATACACTTGAGGTAGACTAATAGCAAACTTAGTTTGCAGTCCCTGTGCACAGACTCGCTTATCATTGAGTCTGAACTGTAGGTAAGGTTGCCAGGTGCCATTTTCCCAGATCTGAGCACCTAGAGGATCTAGTTAGATCTAGAAGTAGACCAACAGGTTGAGCTGCTCCTGAAGGAAAATGGGACTCAAGAATCAGTTTCAGACAGTCTCAGGAAAACTTCAGGGACTCTTGCTGACTTCCTGAGAAACTCTTGTCTAACACTAGTCAATAAGACTCTCTGTCTTCTGGGTGCCCTGACAACTGGGTTCCATTCTCTCCTAAACAGATATATCCGTGCTGACCAAGGATCTAAAAACTGATCCTTGGGGGTCCCCATGGAATGAATGAATGCGTATTAAATAAATCCTTGTTAGGTGGAGTACTGAATAAAGAGCTGGACTTGGAGTCAGAAAGACCTGAATTCAAATCCTTCCTCAGATACTCACCATCTATATGATTCTGACCAAGTCACTTGATCTCACTCAGTCTCAATTTGCTCACCAGCATCTACCTCACAGAGTTGCAGTGAGGACCAAATGAGGTAATATAAAGTGCTTTGCAAATTTTAAAACATTCTAGACGTATCAGCTATACTTCGTGCCAGCACAGTGCTGTGCCCTGGGAATGTAAATACGAAAGCAGGGATGGTCCCTGCCATCTAAAAGCTTATATTATAATGAGGAAGACAGCACACGTAGGGGAGTGATGGTCTGAGAGTACACTTTGGTCCTGAATGTTACAAAGACTGTGAGTGAGACCACAGGAGAGAAGTCTGACACACTCCACAATAGCAGAGGTGCTTTGATCATGGTTATAGCACTGGAGGTAGGAAAGAGAATAAGTTGAGAAGATAGCTAGAAAGTGGAGAAAGTGAGCACTGCCCATTCCTGTTCAAGGAGTAGCTGGCACTGTGCTCTGCACTTACTGGATTCTGCTTTGGCAGAAGTTCCAGTTCAGTGAAGAGTAAGGGAACTATTAAGGAACTCCTCTGCCTCAGTTTCCCTGTCTCTAAAATGATTTGTTTTTCTGGAATGATCAGAGATGAATATAAAGTTTTATTTGTGATTTCATTCTAAACATGGAGATTTTTTAAAAATGGTGCCAGCTCAGTGGTGCCAGATTTTGCTGATGCTGTCTTAAAATGGAAAAGGCAACCTAGAGGGGGCAGAGCTAGATAATCTCTAGGGTCCCTTCTATCTCCAGCACTCTCTTCTGCTATTTTAAGGGTGGAGAAGGGATGAACCCTGGGGCTAAAAATTTGCTGCTTCTAATTTCGAGTGGATATCCAAGAGTTGATTATGTATCAAGATGGCTATTAATTAGCTCCTCTGGGCAGGAGGAAAAGGAGTCTGAAGCTTGGTAGACTTCCTCCCTGGGAGGGATTGTTAGCCATGGCTGACATGCTGACCAGGGAAAGTTGGAGATTATGTGGAAGAAAGACAGCTTGATCACTTTGGGCCCTGTGAGCATGGGAGAGGACTCTGCCACGCAGTTTTTCTCTGGATTGCCAACCTTCATTGGGCCACATAAAAGTGGCTTGAGTGAAAATTCCCAGCTCCACACTGGCCAGCAGCTGGCTTTCCTTTTGCAGGCTTAGTGCTGACAGAGTAATTCAGACACAGGGTTCTATTTATACATTAGCAATAGAATGTGTTCTTTCAATGATATATTTTCAGTGATGGGGACGGATTTGTGAGTTTGTGACTAATGACCATCACTGGGTTTGAGAGTGAAGTGAGACCTTGGGATAGGGATATTCTTTTCTTCATGTGGGAAACTATGGATTTCCCTGGGATTAGATCTGTAATCTTGATGTTGTCAGCACCATTCAGTGCAATCCTGCTAGCATGTATTAAGCCTCTACCATGTGCTAGGCACTGTGCTATGTGATGCAGGTACAAAGGCAAAAACAAAAGAATCCCTGTCCTCAAAAACTTACATTCTTTTAGAGGGATACAAGATGCATACGAATATGAAATAATTTTCCAAGATGGTACTAGGAGAATACCAGTACCTGGGTGGAATTGGCTTAGGATCATCCCTGTGTCTCTCAGAGAGGGAATTCCCATAGGAACATCAACCCATCAAACAACAATGAGCCTAATCCACCTTCAGTGGTCCTAGTGACCCAGGTCCATGCTTGGCATCAGGTTCAACAGTACTGACAGAGGCATTTCTTTCAGAATGTTGCTAAGTCTTTTTTCATGAGGGGGGCAGGTCTAGTGAACAGAGTGCTAGACCTGGAATCAGGAAGGGATCTGGGTTTAAATTCCACCTCTGGTACTCCCTGTCAAAAACAGCCCATGGAAAGACTGAAATTACATACCAGGAAGAATTTCTTAAGTATCAGTTGGGTGGATGAGAGAATGATAAAGGAGTATTTATTTCCTTTTTTTCCCCTCTTTCTTTTTAAAATGAAAGAGAAAACCAGTATTTTAGACTGGCTCAGGAGTGGAAAGCTTTCAGAGAGCTCTAGGCTTTAAGTCAAGAAGACCTGAGTGTGAATCTTGCCTTAGTCAGTAAACATTTATTAAATGTCTACTGGATAATATTCACTCGGCTAAGTGCTGGGGACACAAAGAAAAACAAAACAGTTAATAGTCACTTGGCCAAGGACAAGCGTAACCTCACGTTTTAGCCTCAGCTTCCCCATCTATAAAGTGGAGATAAGAACAACACTTACCTCCCTAGTGATAGTGATAGTGATAGTTATAGTGGTAGTAATAATGGTGGTAGTAGCGGTAACCTTAGTAGTAGTTAGTGGGGAAGTACTAGTGGTGGTAGTGGTAGTGGTGACCTTAGGAGTATGTAGTTGTAATAACCGTGGTGGTGGTGGTAATCTCAGTGCTAAGGCGTGGTAGTAGCTGCATTTGTGGTAGTGGTGGTACTGGTAATATAGTGGTGGTGGTAATAGTAGCAGAAGTAGCAGAAAAAGGCCTTGTCTTAGGAGGTGGCACCTGAACTGAGACTGTGAGGAGCCCGACGATTTCAGCAGCCGGAGGTGAAGAAGGAGAACATTTCAGGATGAGGGACAGGTGTGTGTAAAGTTCAAAGGCAGGAGTTGGAGCAGCCCATCCAGGAACTAGCACAGAGGCAGATGTGACTGGGACATAGTCTGGAGGGTAGTAATGTGAAATAAGGCTGGTAAGAGAGGGTCTGAGTGACTGAGAAAACCAAACCAGATGTTTTCCCTTCACAAGTTAGAAGGCAGAAACTCTTTTGCATGTCATGGTCTTTGGTAGTTATCTCACTCTGCTATCTCATTTGAATGATGCCCCTGACCTTTTCTAACAAAGATACGTTTTTGGTTTATGTTTCTGGTACAGAGAATGAATGGGAGGGAGGGAAAGAGGGAGGAGGAGGAAGAGGAGGGGACAGAGAGACACAGAGACAGAGAGAGAGAGGGTGTAATTGAGATGCATGGTCACTATGTAAATCCAATAGCATTCATTCACTGTTACCAGGTGGGGTTTGCCACTGGAGATCTTTTCTTGATAACCAAAAACAAGAGATAACCTGGCAAAAGAAAACCACCTGGATACTAAACCTCTCTTTCTCCTCGCTGAACCTGACCTGAAGAGGAGCTGGACCTGCCTGTTATTCCACTTTCCCTACCCCTGGCCATGTCTGCAGAGGCCATCTGGTTCATTTTATATCATAATTCTGGTGAAGTGTAAAGAACCCTAAGATAGGAGGCGGAACATCCAGTTTCTATGCCTGACTTTTCCTATCAGTGGTCATACTTAAGGCAGATCACTTCATGTCCCTTGGTGTCAGGTTTTTTTTATCTTTAAAATGAAGAGGTTGGCACAAATGGGCTTTCCACTCCTGAGCCAGTCTAAAATACTGGTTTTCTCTTTCATTTTAAAAAGAAAGAGGACAAAAAAAAGGAAATAAATACTCTTTTATCATTCTCTCATCCACCCAACTGATACTTAAGAAATTCTTCCTGGTATGTAATTTCAGTCTTTCCATGGGCTGTTTTTGACATGGTGCAAGTAGGTAGGGAGTACCAGAGGTGGAATTTAAACCCAGACCCCCTTCCTGATTCCAGGTCTAGCACTCTGTTCACTAGACCTGCCCCCCCTCATGAAAAAAGACTTAGCAACATTTTGAAAGAAATGCCTCTGTCAGTACTGTTGAACCTGGTGCCAAGCATGGACCTGGGTCACTGGGACCACTGAAGGTGGTATTAGTTTCATTGTTGTTTGATGGGTTGATGTTCCTATGGGAATTCCCTCTCTGAGAGACACAGGGATGATCCTAGCCTGGCTTTATCTGCTTTTGAATCAGAAAGGGAACCCTTTATTTTGTTTACCCAGGGGGCAAGTCCACCGGTGTGAGCATTTGTAGACATTTGGGAACCGGTTTGTCTACGTAGCTGAGAATAGGTCTTGCCTAATTAGAACATGACTGTCTCCATCTTTTACCTTTAAACAATATTAGCATGGTGGGCACTGGGGAGAGAGTATGACTTAGGGAGGAGAATCCCAGAAGTTTGCATTTAGGGATGCTAATAAAATGTAAGCTTCTTGAGGACAAGAATTGTTTCAGTTTTGTCTTTGTTCTCAACCCCAGTGCCCAGAACAGTGCCTGGCACATAGTAGTATATAACAAATGCTTGCTGATTGGTTGAGCTCATCTCTAGCCCACTGGCGTTATCTTGAAATGGGTAGAACATCCCCCTCTCAACAGCTGCCATGTAGTTTCCTTGTTCAGGCTTTGCTTTTTCTTTTGCATCAGTAATACAGGCCCATCACCTCTGAGTTCTTGGCACTTAATCATTCCTCAGCTCTACCATATCTAGCCAGGTGCCCTATGTTGAGTATTTGCCTTCTCTTTCTCATCTCTTTCCTTCTTCCCCCTTTCGCTATAAGAAACCTGGTTCATGTCCTCATCACTTCTTGCCTGGACCATTACAACATCCTCTTAACTGGTCTCATCGCTTCCCTCCTCTTCACCTTTCCAGTGCATCTTCCACATATGTCCAACGTGGCACTTGTCTTATTAGGGGGCTGTCTCTTCAGACAAAACACCAACTTCTCCATGTGGTGTTTAAACCTCTGTCATAATCTGAGTCCCACTTGCCTTTCCAGACTTATATTACTCTCCTTCACGTGCTGTGTTTCAGCCCCTCTGGCCCACTCCCTGTTCTCCTAACTCAACACGCCATCTTTTGACTTCCTGCCTTGGGGTGGAGTGTACTCCCTCATCTCCTCAGAATCTCTAGCGTTCTGAGGGGCAGACATATGCACATGCATGCACATGCTCATGCATGCCTCATCCTTTACATGGACAAACTCCTTCCCTTACCACTTGTTAGTAAATTACATTTACGTGTCTGTGTCCATGATGTGTCTCCCTAATACAGGGTCAGCTACTTAAAGGCAGGAACAGGTTTATTTTTGTCTTTTCATCCTCTAGTATTTTAGCACAGTGACTTAGATGGCAGAGTAGGTACTTATTTTTTTTTTTTTACTTGAGTGGAATTTTACAGCACTCCCCTGCAGATGTCTGTGGGGTGAGTTTTTCCCAGTTACCAAGTGACCATTCCATATTTTAGGCCACACTTAACCGGTACCAGAGAGAAGCCGAGATGAGCAGTTCTGCACTTCAGAGAGCGGAGAGCAACTTGGAGCAGAGAGATGTGGAAGTTCTCGAGCTTCAGAGGAGCATGTTGGGGATGGAGAAGGTGACTATCGAGTTCTTTTGGATTTCAGGTCCTCAGGGCCAGGAGGCACCTAAAAATAGGACTCTAGTCTACCCCTCTGTCTTAGGGTACTTCTACATGTCTTGCACATTCAGAGAGAGCTACCTTCTTTTTTAAAGGACTCCAAAAATGATCATTCCCCAGCCTCCTTTGGTAGATGCTTCCTTGTTTCTTTCCATGTCTCACCAAGCCTCCCCTGTTGCCAAGGAAGCCTCTTTATTTCCATCTTGTACAGCATCTCCCTTATAGATTTGGAGACTGTTTTTAAATTGGCACTTGGTGCTAGGGCAGTGGCATCCAGAGTTGGCAGATGAATCTGTTCTAGATTCATCAGGGCTGGGCTTTCCCAGAGGGCAGAAGGGTGAGGCTGGGAGGTTTCCTAGCCCAGCTGCTACAGGAGGGTGGGAGGGAAGGATTCTTGATTTCAGCAGAAGGCATCCCAAGAAACTAGGTTGGCTTGCTTGGCCTTAGCCCCTACCATAGGATTCTCCCAGGACCAACCTCAGAGGCAGATGCCTCTCCCTCATCCCAACTTTGCCTTCCTCTGGCCTTGCCTAGGAACAACAGAACTTACTGGAGAAGATCAGGGAAGGGGAAACGGCCCTGGAAGAGCTTCGGACCCGGAGTGCTGACTGCCTTGCAGAACAGGAAAAGTAAGGGCGCCTGCTTTCTCACTGTGCAGTTGGGGCGGGGGTGCTCTACTCCTGTGGCTCTCCCCATGGCCAGATTTGGGGTGGGAGCTGCTGCTGCTGATGTCACACCTTCCTGGTCTGACTCACTCACATGCTTCTTCAGGGTGTGGCCTCTTCGTAGGGAGAGGACACTGCCTTTGAGAGTCCAGACCATCTTTGGGGAGATGGTTGGTTTGGGAGTCACCATCTCACAAGAAAGCTTTGGCTGCTCAAACCACGATTGAGTTATTGATTAACTGCCTGAGAGTTTTGTTAGGACGCGGGCCTAGATGTCATAAATACAGTGGGAAATAATACCTGATTCATGCATAAGAAAGGTGCACAGTAATGTATCCATCAACAGAACAGATATTAAATACCTAGCATGGGCAATGTACCTGGCCAGGTGCTAGAAGAGACAAAATTTGGATGTGATAGAGACCCTGCCCTCAGAGTTTATAGGATGTATGAGGTCCAGGGGGAGCAAGGTCATCACTGGCTAGAGGGAATCAAAGAAAGCTTTCTGGAGGAAGTGATATTTGAAATTGACTTTAAATTTAAAGGATGAAAGTGTAAGATTTTAGCAAGAAAGGGATGGAGGGCAGGTAAAGTACAAGTTATGTATGGGATACAAATAGTAAACCAGTTCAGACCAATTATAGAGGGAGCATCCTGAGAAAAATGTGGGAAGGAGTTGTTTTTGTTGCTGTCATTTTTCAGTTATATCCATTCTCCATGACCCCATTTGGTTTGCGTTTTTTTGGCAAAGATTCTGGAATGGTTTGCCATTTCCTTCAGTTCGTTCTCCAGATGAGGAAAATGAGGTAAACAAGATTAAGTGACTTGCACAGAGTCGCACAGCTAGGAGGTGTCTGAGGCTAGATTTGCACTCAGGGAGATGTCTTTTGACTCCAGGCCAACTAGCTGTCCCCACAAAAGAAAACCACAGTTGTGCAGGGCCTTAAATTCCAGGCATCAGAGTTTGCACTTTAATTTGATGAATCCATTGAAGGATTTTGATTAATGAAGTGGTGTGGCCAGATCTTTGAAAATGGAAGAAATTTGGCCGCAGACTAAAGGACAGTGTGGAGGGTGAAAGTGAGTAGAAACAGAAAGACATGTTTATGGAACTCCCTGTCACTGGAATGGTTCCAAGGGAGATTAGATGGTGACCTGAGGCAGTGCAATATAGTGGGAAAGGGGAGCCTCTATTTGCAGTCCTGGCTCTGAAGCTTAATAGTATGTAGTCTTGAGCAAATCATTTGATCCCTGGAAATACAAAAACCAAAACTTCCCTGAAGAGTTTATGTTAGCCAGAAGGTGAGAGTGAGCATGGGGCAGGGTTGGTGTGGTGGATTTAATATATACACCGATAAGCAGTATGGTTATTTTAAAAAGGAGAAGGAACTGACAAGTCAGATTAGGAAAGTTCCAGATAGGAAGTGGAACTCAAACATAGCTTCTTAAAAGAAGCTAGAAAAGGTGTATTTATTCGGCAGAGAGGTAAAAGAAGAGATTTCAGCAATGATTGGGGAGGTAAATTTAATTACCTCTAATTTAATTAATAATAAATAAACTACCTTCTACTTTTCTTATGATCAGGGGGACAGAGAAAGACTATACCATTGAAACATATAAAGTAATACCAAATAAGGCCACTCTGAGCCGTAGGCCACTAAGGAATTTCTGGCCTCTTTGTGCCATAGGTTATAAACAGTAACTCAGCGGATGAATCTGATGAATCACAGATCCAGCCTAATGTTGTCATGTTGGGTATAGTCTAAACTATATATTTTTTTTTTGGTCAGTACAGTATAATTCCCATCACAGTCTTGGAGGATAGAGTTCTTTTGAGGCCTTTTATCCTAGTCCTCATGGCTCTAGATCTTAAATTTAGGTCAGCCATGGAAAATCTAAACATTTTATTTTTAGGCCTTTGCTTTTGTCATCTGCCTCCCTGACCTAGTCTGTTTCCAGACTAGGTCAAGAATTCAAAGAACAACTAAATTATTTTGGGTTATTCCCTTTCCTTTTCTTCCTATATTGGAGGCTGGAATTAATAGGAAGAAACCAAAGGGTCGGTGTAAATCTGTATGTGGTTATTTGGTTATTCGGGATTTTAGAAAGAAGGGAGGGAGGGAGCAAAGGAGGAAGGCAGAAAAAGGTAGAAAAAGAAATAAAAAGGAAGAGAAAGAGAAGGGAAGAAGGAAGAGAGAAAAGGAGGGAGAAAGGGGAGAGAAAGAAAGGAAGGGAAAAGAGGAAGGAAGTTCTTTCCATTTACATGGTTGTAGTTAATGTACATTTTGCTGGCTCTGCTTATTCCACTCTGCACCAGTTTATGTAGCTCTTTCTGTTCTTCTCTGTATTTATTCATTACATTCATCATTTCTTAAAACACAATAATATTCCATTACATTCATGTACCACAATTTATTTAGTCATTCCTCAACTGATAGACATCTACTTTGTTTCCAGTTCTTTGCTATCAAAAAAAATTGTCACTATAAATATTTTGTATTCATGGAGACTCTCTTCTTATGCCTTCCTTGGGATAAAAGTTCAGTAATGGAATCTCTGAATAAAAAAAATGAACATTGTAATCATTTTGTATACATAATTTCAAATTGCTTTCCAAAATGGTTGTGTCGATTCACTACTCCACCAGTAGTACACTGGAAAGTCTGTCTTTCCAGAATCCCTGCAACTTTCACTATTGCCATCTGTTGTTATCTTTGCCAATTTTCAGGATGCAAAGTGAAATCTCAGAGTTGTTTTGATTTGCACTTCTCTTATTATTAGTGAACTGGAGCATTCTCTCTTATGATTGTGAAGACTTAGCAATTTCTTCTCTCGAGAACAGTATGTTCATGCCCTTAGACTACTTATCTCCTGGGGAATGGGGTGTGTGTGTGTGTGTGTGTGTGTGTGTGTGTGTGTGTGTGTGTGTGTGTGGTTTGTTTATATATGTATATCCTGGCTTCAGAGTGATTATCAATAGTAACTGTTGCTCTCTCCCTCCTAGCTTATTTTACTTATTTTTTACTTTTGCTCATTAAAGGGATCATTTCCTGATTATTTCTTAGAGAGGCTTATTCACTGAATGGCCTTACCTCACTCTAAGTGAGTGTCTGAATAGGCCAAGGTCTCCCATTGCATCCTGGACATTTTCTGCTCATCCTGATGAATATCTGGTCACTAGATCCAGATGACTCAGGAGGGGAAAGTGAGCCTGGTGACCTTGTACAGCCCTTCCCCACTCAAAGCAAAGTCAAATGCAAATCATGTCATCATTTCTCTGATGTCATGATCTTCTTAGAGAATGAAGGATGAACACAGACAAATACATATACATATGTGCATGCACACATATACGTATATCTTGGATGCTAAATGTTTACCAGAGAAATTTGCTACAAAGATTTTTTTTCCTCACTCAACCACTCTTCTTATCCTAGGTGCATTAATTTTGTCTCTGCAGAAGTTTTTTGGTTTTATGTGGTTAAAGTTATCTATTTAATTTTTTGTAATTGTCTCTGGCCTTGGTCTGGTAAAGAAGACATCTCCTATCCATAACTGTGAGAAGTATTTTAATTTGTACTTCCTTCCTCAAATCATTCTTGACTCAGCTACCAAAGTGATTCCCCACTGTCTCCAAGAACAAATATAAATCCCTTCTGTGACGTGTCAAGCCCTTTATAACCTAGCCCAGGAGTGGGAAACCTGCAGCCTTGAGGCTACCATGTGGCCTTCTGGATCCTTAAGTGCCACCTTTTGAATGAATCTGTATTGTACAGAATAAATCTAGATTCATTCAAAAGGCTGCACTTAATGATCTAGAAGGCCACAGCTTCCCCTCCTCTGAAGCCTTTTTCTACTTTCAAGTCTTATGCTTTACTCATAATCCAACTACAGTAGCCCATTTGTTTGTCATCACTAGAGCTGGTACTCTAGCCACTGCACTGTTTAGCTGCATGCATCAAACCATTTATATTACAGACTTATATTACAGCTTATATAAAATCTTATCTATAACATACATGTGGAATAGGCACATATCATATTTAACAGGCTCATCATACTTCACTCCCTCCTCAGCCATCTTCTTCTCCACCTTACTCCTCCTCCAGTCTCTAGTTCTAGAACCATAATCAAATCAACTCTGCCCTCTAGCAAGGATGTGTCATCCTACACCCCTAGGGTGCTGCTGGTCATTCTAGTAACTCTCTGGGCCAATGTGCCCCCTCCCACTCCTCAAAATGTAGTCTACTCTATGAGAATGTCAGTTCCTTAAGGGCAAGAATTACCTTTCCTTTCGCATATATAATCCAGGGCTTAAGACATATATGCTTAATAAATGTTTTGTTATTCATATTAATATGTGATTAAAACCATTTTAGTAGTTAGCCATATAGAATGCAGATTTTTCCAAATAAAAGAAATTTGAGAAAGAGAAGAATAGAGAATTAAGAGGGGAAAAGAGGAGTTTTGGAGCTTTAAACTCCAAGCTTATCTTGTCTTTGGGACAATCTTAGAATTCCAGATTTTAGGTATCCCTTGTTGTTACCCCCAGAAGAGATTGGGAGTACAGCTCCAACATAGTGGAACCTTCCATCAGGCTCTCTAGTTTGGTTTCCCAATAGGGTTGAACTCCCTAACCTTTAAAAAAAAATGGAGTCACCAGCCTTTGTGCATCTGAGGCGTAGGAAAATAGCAGCAGCAGACTGGAACATTCTTCTCAAGTGACTTGACTTTCTGGGGAATTTTGGTTCTCTCTGCTTTGAAGATATCATGTGATACAGTAAAGTAACTGCTGGCTGGGAAGTTAGAAGCTTTCAGGTCAGCCTTGGCTGAACCACTCATTAGCTTTATAACCTTTACTTTAGTAAGTCACATCTGATTAGACCCTATTTTCTTCCTCCAAAAATAAGGAAGAGGAGGGAGCTAGATCCTCTGAGAAGGAAACAGTTGCTGGCCTTCCAAGCAATGATAAAGTAGAAGCACAGGAGCTATTGGGTGAGAGATCCTCCAGGAGGGGTCAGAGAAAAAGTGCTACTGAGGCAATTGTTGGTTGAGCTGGTAACAACCAATAATAGACCTGTTTTCTTCCTGGGGTATGTATCCTGTGTGTCCAATGTATAACAGAGAGCCTTCTAAGACTTAAAAGATAGCAGTACAAAATCTTTTTAAAAATTCATTTTTGCCATTTTTTAAAAAAGTCATTTGGGTACACATAACTTTGCCAAAAGGAACCTAAAAAAATATTGCCAAGATTATGAAGTGTCCTGGTCAAGAAACTGAAAGACCACAGGGACCCAGGTTATGCTTTCTTTCACTGCTGTCTCGTGAAAGCAGGGGATGTGGAAGAGTATAATTGATTTAGGATTTTGAATGGTTGTTTAAGAAGATGGTGTCTGAGAATGGGATTTGGCTTTTTTGGAGCACAGCTTTAAAGTATAGGAATGACAGATTCCTAGTCAGGGATGGAGTGTACCTCGGAAAGCCCAATAAGAATTTGTATGTTTGCTACCTTACAGATTTAATCAAAAAGACTTTAAAATAAGTGTGGGCAGTGAGAAAACTGCCTGTGTATATCCAACAAGTTAGATTCTGTAGACAATACATAGCTGCAGTGAATATAGAATGTTAATTAAGATATCCAGAAATGTATAGGAGAAAATATCCTCCAAAGGAGCCATGAATTCAAATGTCTATACAGAAATGACCAATGTTTAAGGCACCAAAGCAACTAGGTAGGCCATCTCTAAGGAGGCATATTTGACCTCAGAGGTATTGTGAGATTTGATGGGTTGGAACTGGAAGATGCCTTTGGATGAGTACACCTTATACAAAAGAAGCAGTGAGTGCGGGTGTTGAGGAGGGTTAACAGTAATAATAGCGGGTGTTTATGGAGCGCTCTAAGAGCTGCTATACATTTACTAACTCATTTAATCTTCAAAACAACCCTGTGACATAGGTACAGTTATTATCTCCATTTTACAGATGAGGAAATGAGACTGAGAATTTAAGTGATTTGTCCAGATGCTTCTAGTAAGAGCCTAAGGCAGAATTTGAACTCCAGGCTCTTGACATCAAGTTGGGCTGGGTGTTTGCCACCCAGCTTCCTTTGGGAAGTTCTGTATGTTAAGAATATATATTTATGTGAGGAAATCCAGAAACCATGGATGGGGATGTGGCCAGGAAAGGATAGTAAAGAGCATTTGGATAAAAACAAAGGAAAGAACAGAGTGGTCAAGAAATAATCATAAACATTTATTAAGCATCTACTGTGTGCCAGATACTGTGCTAAATACTAGGGATGCCAAACAAAAGGCAAAAAAAAGTCCCTGCCCTCAAGGAGCGCACAAGTTCCTGGGGGAGTACACATGCCAACAAATACAAAGCAAGCTATATACAGGAGAAGAGGGAAGGTGCTAGAATTAAGAGAGATTGAGAAAGTCTTCCTATGAAAAATGGGATTTTAGTTGGGAGTTCAATAGTTGGAGTAGAAGAGGGAAAGCCTCCAGACATGGGGGACAGCCAGAGAAAATGCCCAAAGTGTGTCTTGTTGAACCGCCAGGAGACCAGTGTCACAGAATCCAAGAGTAGTTATCAAGCGATAAGATGTAAGAAGACTGTAAAGATAGGATATGAAAGGATTTAAATGTCAAACACAGTAGTTTGTATTTGATCCTGGAGGTCAGAGCAAGCCACTAGAGTTTGAGTAGGCGCTAACACATGACCAGACCTGTGCTTTAGGAAAATCACTTCAGTGGTTGAATGGGGGTTGGATTGGAATGGGGAGAGACTTGAAGCAGGCATACTCACCTGCAGGCTATTGCAGTTATCCAGGAGTGAGGTGATGAGGCTTGCACTAGAGTGGTGGTAGTGTCAGAGGAGAGAAGGGGGCCTGCCTATTCAAGAGATGTTACAGAGGTGAAATCAACAAGTCTTGGCAACAGATTGGACATGGAGGGTGAGAGAGAGTGAGGAATCCAGGATGACTCATAGGTTGTAAGCCTGAGGGACCGGATAGATGGTGTTGCCCTCTACAGTAATAAGAAAGGTAGGAGTGGAGGAGGTTTAGAGGGGAAAATTATGAGTTCTATTTTGGACATGTTTAATTTAAGATGTCTACTGGACATCCAGTTTGAGATGTCTGAAAGGCTGTTGAGAATTTGGGGCAGGATAGGTAGATTTGAGAATCATTAGCATAGACATGGTTATTAAATCCGTGGGAACTGATGAGATCATCCAATGAAGTAGTATAGAGGGAAGGAGAAGAGGGCCCAGGACAGAGCCCCGAAGGACACCAATGTTAAGAGAGCATGATTTGGAAGAGGATCTAGCAAAGGAGACTGAGGAGTGGTCAAATAGGGAAGAGGAGAACCTAGAGAGAAAAGAATATCAAGGACAGAGAGAAGAGAGGGTGATCAACAGTATCAGAGGTCAAGGAGAAAGGATAGAGAAAAGACCATTGGATTTGACAGCTAAAAGATCATTGGTAATCTTGGAGAAGGCAGTTTCAGTGGAAAGGTTAGATACCGGATTACAGGGTTTAAGGAGAGAAAGTAGAGGCATCTATTATAGATGGCTTTTTCAAGGAGGTTAGCTACAGAGGGCAGAAGAGATATAGGACAATACCAGGGGTGGAAAGGCCCAGTGAGGGTTTTTTCAGGATAAAGCAGACATGCGCATGTTTGTAAGCTGCAGGGAAGGGAGCCAGTAGAAAGGGAGGAATTGAAAATAAATGATAGAATAATAAGTAAGACTGGAGGCAACCTGTTGGGAGAGACAGGATGAAATGGGATCACTTGAACAAGTAGAGGGGTTAGCCCTTGGTAACTCATCATGTGAAGTGAGTGATGGAGGAGAGAGCAGAATAAGGCACCAGAGTGATAGGAGATGCAGAGGAAAAAGCTCATGGCAAATGGCCTTGATTTTTTTCTATAAAATATGAGGGCAAGATTCTTATCTGAAAGTTGAGGAAGGGGAAGAAGCCATGGGAGCTTTGAGGTTTGAGAAGGTTTAGAAGAGTCCCTGTGGAGTGTAGGCTAGTTGGTAAGGAAAGGTATAGAAGGCTTGCCCAGCAGCAGTGAGGGCCCTGTTAAGGTTATAGAATGTAAATTTGTAGTGGGCCCAGTCAGAACAGTTGAGTCAGCAGCACATATGTAGGAGCAGTGAATAGTGGGAGTGATCTAAAGATGAGGCTTAGCTGGGTGTAAATGGTATAACTTTGTAATCAGAACCTACTACAGGTCACTTGTACAGAAAGGAGAACTAGATGAGTTTGGAAGATAGACTGCTCATTTGGCATGATGTAGAAGTGATGAGGCATTTCAGTTATCCAGACATCTGCCAGAGCATAATTGGTAACTTCATTTGTCTTAAGGATAATTTCATCCTTTAAAAGGTATAGGAACCAATAAGGGAAAATTCTGGGTTGAATTAGATTCTTGCTAGCTTTCAGGCACCAATTGCTGGGGTAGAAATGGGAAAATGGGAGAGGGGAGTGACCACATGTGATAGGAAAATAAAAGATAGGCCTAGTCTGATATACACCCTAGATTTTGGGGAAAGTAGATTTTAAAGGTTATGGAGAAGGAGTTCTTAACCTAGGGTCTGTGGATTAAAAAAAAATTTTTTTTGATAACTATATTTCAATAGAATTTGTTTCCTTTGTAATCCTATGTATTCTATTTCATGAATTTAAAAACATTTTTCTTGGAAGGAGTCCATAGGTTTCACCGGACTGCCAGTAAGTCTATGATACAAAAAAAAATATTAAGAATCCCAAATTCACAGGAAAGATAGGTATCCCTTAGACTAATGTTCTATAGAAGTCAGGCCAGGAAGGATGGGAGGAGCTCAAGAATGAAATCCTGAAAACACAGAGGAGGAAAAAGCAGAGTTATCTGAAGAAACCATTGTGATTGTATAGGAAAATACCAAGGCAACTTAGATTTTTAAAAGATACAGCTATGCATCATATCTTCCTTTCCCTTTCCCCACTACCCTGTCTCTCCCCTCTCCATATATATGTATATACATACGTATGTACACACATACACACAATCATATGTACACATACATGTGTGTATAAAATGGAAAGCAAAGACAAATGATAGGAGTGGATATGAGGCCCTATGAAAAAGTAGTAGCAGGAACACTGGATCTCAGACAGCTGAAGTATTATTAAAGTATGAAGTATTATTAAAATATAAACTTCCTGAGAATGTGGATTATCTTGCCCTTTTTGTTTGCATGCCTAGCATTTGGCACATTGATAGGCACATAGTATGCACTTAGTAAATGCGTTTTCATTCATTTACTCAATGTGATGAAGGTGGCGAGGAAAGCTAAAGGGGTGGGTTTTTGAGGGTTTTTTAAAGCACTGTTGGGGGAAAGAATCAGAGAGAAAGAAAGACTGATGCTTGGGGAAGATGGGATGATGATATCCGAGCAAAAATAGAAGATAAAACTGCCCAGCTTTTACTTTTACATTTTCCACCCAAAAATGACAATACAAATAACTGATAGGCAGTTGATGCCCAAGGTAAGTAAGAGAGTAGTACTTTGTTAATCAGGTGACCTTGATTAACTCAAGTCATCTGGTCCAAATGAACCATCCTGAAATACTCAAAGAATGGGTGGGTATGATTATTGAGCCACTGTGATATTTGAAAGACTGTAATTGCTGTTAGACAATAGAAGTAAAAGTAAAGGATAGAAAAAGACTTGATTAGGCAGAAATTTATCTGAAAAATATCTGGGGGTGTTAGTGAACTCTACAGTAAGCTCTATATAAATTAGCAGAGACAGGGAGAAGCCAATGAGATCTTGGTATGCATTAAAAGGCAGAGTTTCCAGAAATAACCTGCTATTCAGAGATTATCCTAGCATTTCCTCTGTTCTGCTGTGTCAGGCTACACCTGAAATACTGTGTTCAGTTCTGGGAGCCATAGTTTAAGAAGGGCATTGAGAAGCTAGAAGAGTGGCTAGAGGAAGACATCCAGGATAGTGGAAAGCCTCAAGTCCCTATCATGTGAGGATAGGTTGAAGGAAATGGTGTTCCCAAGATTTGAACCCAGGTCCTCTGACTCTAGATCGAGGGCTCTTCCACAGCATCGGTTCTCTTGGTCCCCAAAGACAGGAGCAGTAGGTGGAATATACAAAGAGGAAGATTTAGGTGTGCTACCAGCAAAGACTTCCCAATAATAAGGTGTTTCCAGAGGTAAAATAATCTACTTGGGAAGAGGTGGTGCATTCCCCCTTCCTGGAAGGAAATTTTCCAGTAGAATCTACATGGCCACTTGGCAGTAGATTGTAGCAGGAATTCTTTTAGGGAATGGGTGACTTCTGAGATCTCTTCCAGTATAAAACTCAGGGATTCCGGATTCATGTTTCTCCGCAATTCAATATGTCCACCACAAAGCTGCCAAAGCAACCTTCCTGAAGCAAAGGGCTGAGCATTTCTCTCTGGCTCAAGAATCTTAATTGGCCTCCATTCTCTCTAGTATAAACTGTAAGCCCTTTGGGTTTGATAAGAATCAATAATCAATGGCCACTAAGCATTTATTAAGGACTTTCTCTGTGCTAAGCATTGGGCTAGATACTGAAAATGCAAATAAAAAAAGAGAGAGCTCCCCTGCAAGTAGCTTATAATCTAGGAGGGAAAGACAGCACACAAAAAAGAAGCTAAAAAGAGGGTGCCGCTCGAGGGTGCCCATTGGTAGAGGGGCACATGGGAACAGAATATGTGTAAAGTCAAAGCCAAACAGAGCAGCTGATGGAAAAATGTAATGATATAAGCCTTTATAGTAAGCCATAGCCTTCTTTCCAGATTTCTATTTCCTTAATTATGTAAGTGTAATAAAATATAAATTCAAGGGCAGAGATTGTGTTTTCTTTTGTCTTGGTATCCCCTGTGCCTTGGCACATAGTAGGCACAATAAATGCTTGTTGAATTCGAATTCCAACTCCAGAGTGTTACAATTCTGCGACATCCCACCATCTTAGGGATGGCTGTCAAAGATGATAGTAAAAAAGAATATGAAATAGAATCTCCCTTCAGAGCAGAAGGAAACTGAATTTAATTTGAGAGAACATTTTTTTTTCTCTTTGCATCAGTCCTTTGGTCTTTTCTATCCCCAGGGCTGCTCGGCTGGAGAAGGAAGTGGCTGGCCTTCGGGAGAAGATCCATCACCTGGATGACATGCTGAAGAGCCAGCAGCGGAAAGTCAGGCAGATGATAGAGCAGGTAAGAGTTGTCCTCACCACCCTCAGGTTTTCTCTCTCCTAAAAATACCCAAGCCGTTACTGAGTTATGGAATTGTTTTTGCCTGTCAAGTTTGGGCAGGGGAACTCCCTTTGACCCACTAGGAAATCTCACCCTTTATTCTGAGGTTTCTGGTCAAGTGCTTTTGTAGCATCTTGGATCATCCAGAATTATCCAGGATCTTTTACTCTCCTGGTTTGTTTTTTATCCCCTCTTTGCCTTTTGGTCATCCAACTCTTCCATAGAGGGTAGAGAGGGGAAAGAAAAACAGCCAAAACTGCCTCCCCTTTCTCTGTGAGCCATTCTGAGAAAACTTGTCGATGAAAATAAAGTGGTAAACTCTCATTGCTTTGTCTTTGTGGATGACCTAGAACAATTCTAAGCTGGATTCCACTCCAACACACACTCACATTGGCATATTTCAAAGTCTCCAGAGTCTCCACCTCTCCACACTGTTAGTGTGTGCTCAGGGAATGCAGACTCTTTTTCTATGAGCCTCAGCAAAACATCATTAGGAAGGCGCATCTGCCACATTATTGAGTGTGTAAATTCCAAGGCCAAGTAGAATACATTGTTTTGAATTAGTTGTCTTCCTGCTCCACCTCAGATAATCATGTTGATTTAAATGCCTTTTGTGTTAAAAAGCAAGATTATAAAGAGGTGAAAATTCGCCTTTTCCTACTTTGTCTAGAAGTCGGAGGTGAAAGTCTTTTGGCCTGTGTTCATTTGTTCACATAGTCCACTGTTTGTCCTCACAGCTCCAGAATTCTAAAACCGTGATTCAGTCAAAGGACACGACCATCCAGGAGCTCAAAGAGAAGGTTGCTTACTTGGAGGCTGAGGTATGATTCATGGGAGTCCTTGGAGGAGAGTCTGAATCCTTGGGGCCTGAGAAGATTGGGAGGCTACTGGCAGGGAATGGTCAGGAAGCCAGGTTTGGGGACAGGCTTTCATTTGTTGGGATGGTAGCCTTGGTGTGTCAAGTGGAGCTGTATTTACTGAAGAATTTCTAACTTTGCTGCAGGGCCTTTACAGTCTTTTGAGTAACTAGTAATTATTGAGCAACTACTGTCTGCAGAAGACTTGAGTGGGTGGTTCACAGAAACAAAGCAGAAATGGAAGAAGGGGCCTTCTACCCTCTGGCTTTTTACAGCCTAGTTTAGGGGACTTGGACATGTGGACCCGTGTACACATGATGTGTACACAGACTTAAAAGACTACCTAGACAAGTTTATCCAACTTGAACTGGAGTATAAAAGTGGAAAAGGGATGTCACAGTAAAGGAATGATCATTGTTGGATGGGAAGATAACCTGGAGAACAAGAGGTAGATAAGGAGTGGTGGATATGGAGGGAGAAGGCATTTCCCTTGAGGGTAACAACATTTCCAAAGAGGGCGAGTGGGGAGATGGCAAGAGAGGATTAATCAGTGGGTAGGGGAACTGCAATAGGAGAAGGATATATACTCACTTGGGAATGTATGTTCTAGAATTTAGAGATGCATGACCGAATGGAGCACCTGATAGAAAAGCAGATCAGTCCTGGCAATTTCAGTACCCAAACCAGAACCAAGAGTGACAGCCTGGCAAGGTGAGTACATATACCTATGTATGTGGGGGTCTGTGTCAGAAAAAAGGAAAGGAGGAAGAGAGGCCAGTCTTGGCTGTGGAGGACTCCTCTTTACTGAGCTTCATATCTCACTTGATATTGAAAGGATGGCTTACAGAACAAGTCTATTCCTTTAGGCCAGGTGGGGTTCTTCACCTAGGTCCTGTGGCCTTTTTAAAAAAAATATTTTAATAAATCTACTTAATTAATTCGTTTCCTTTGTGATCTTATGTATTTTATGAATTCAAAACCACTATTTTATTGGCTTCATTTGGCTTCCCCAGATTGCCCAAAGGGTGCCCAACACAACAAAAGTTTAAGAACCCCTGTTTGGACCCAATTCCCCACCCTGATCTTTCCTTCTCTGTCAGCCTGACACCTCCCGTTTTCCTTTTCTCTGCCTTCCCCTTCTAAATTGGCCTCTCTCATCTCCTCTTCCCTGATACCATTTATGGGCCAAGATTGAAGATGTTTTATGGGATGATTGGAGAAGAAGATCATGTATGGATATAAAGAACAACGTCAGCTTCATAGGACTGAAAAGGGCCTGAAGCCATTATCTCTATCTTCACTAAAGGGCACCAAACTCCAGAGAGGTGATTGGCAATTCGGGTTTTAAAAAACTGGGCACCCAAGAGTAGAATTTTTGGGAAGACTAGATACCACTGAAAGAGTAAACCAGATAGATAGAGAGAGAGAAGTGGAGGATGGAGTGGGGGCAAAGGGGACATTGCGACTGACGAGCAGCACAGAGGGCGTTAAGCATTCTTGTCTTGTGTCTTTTCTTTTCAGCGTTAGGATCTCCCGGCCTCCAAACCCTAAGCCCTTGCCTCTCATCCGGGTGGTGGAAACCTGAACTGCAAACTGAATATTGCTGCTTGCTACCCTTACTGGCCTAAAGAGAAAACCCACCTCCCCTGTTGTATCACAGACTTTTACTTCTTGACTGCTCCTTGGCTGCCTCCCTGGGCCTCATGTTTGTATACCTGATTCTTAAGCCTCCTTCCTTCTGTATGCTGGGCAGACAGAGGAGGGGGAGGGCCTTCCTCTAGAGACCTGGAGCCCTTTGAAGGAAGCTACCATGACAGAAACCCTTCTTTGCTGAGGCCAGGACAAGGGTGAAGCCAGTGGTGACATCCATAATACCATGATTACTGCTGATCTTCGTTAAAGAGGAGAATTTTCCTCTGAAAGTGGGTATTGAGCTGCCCTGGAAACCAGGGTTACACAGCTGGACTGGGATGGGGTGCTCTGGCTCGCCTCAGCTCTTAACACAAGGAGAAACAAATACCTACTTGGACTGGCTGTCATCCTGAGGGACTGAACCTCTTTCTTCCAGTGTTGCTCTGCTCCTAGCAACACACCATTTCCCCACTTCTCTGTTCCCCACAAACTCTTAGTCCTCTTTCCAAGATGACAGGATACCTACCAAGTTTGGGGACTGTCTGGCTTCAATGAGGATGAATCTCACCTTTGGTTAAATCCATTTACCTGGGGAGGAGGGTGAGACAAACAAAAAATCTACATTCAAAGAATGGATCTTTAGCAGGATGGGGTCCCTAGGGACACTGACAACTATGCTCTAGTCCTTGCTGCTTTTGTCTTCTACCACAATTCCCAGAAACCCTTGCAGTGTTTTTGTTTGTTTTCCTTTTTTTCCCCCTCATTTAAGCTCAGCCCAAGAAACACCCCTGCCTTCCTGGTCCCAGTGCCTGAAGGAAAGTTTTTCCACCAGATTGCATCAGTCCCAGAGAAGTAGCGGTGCCTCCTCCAATATTTATTTTGCTAAGTTATTGGTGTCTTTGGTTATGTCTTGTGGTTATTTTATTACCAAAGTTCTGGAACCTACCTATGGAGTTGCTTGAAACTGGGAAAAGTGTTTTTGTGTGTCTTTCATCTTTCTCCCATCCCTGTGTTTTCCTCTTCCCTTTCCCCATGCCTAAATATGTAGACCAGGTAGGAATTGTATGTTTTTATATAGTCACACTACAGGTGAGGGGAGAGGGCAGGAAAGGAAGTGTATTGATTGTACAGAAAATTCATTAGTTAGGACCCTTTGGGAAAGGACTTGGTTCTTCCTTGAATCTCCCCCTCCCTGCTCTTCTCCCTTTCCTTCTCCCCAACCACTCAGGGTCCTTTTGGGTATACTTCCTCTGAATGATCCCATCTCCTTGGTCCCTGACTTGTAGCCTCAGGTGATGGAGATAAAACATCAGAGGACTAGTATAGTCCTGTAGAAAAATATTAACAAAAAGCAAAGCTCTTATTAAGTCACTTAGCTCTGCCTGGCTCAAAAGTAGTAGACTTAAGTTTATCTATGTCTATGTAGAGGAAGCCTGGGTACTAGGCCCAGCCCTACCCAGAACTTGCTCTGCCGCTGTGGGCAAGTCATTCCATGCTCCAGTTAACTCATCTATGAAGTGAAGGGCCTGAACTAGCCTATTTCCAAAGTCCCTCCTAGCCCTAAAACATGTTTCTGGCCTATACTTCTTATATGGTGAATTAAATAAATTATATTAACGTGCCTCTGATATTCTGGTCTGGTTTTTATCTACTGGTTGAAAAAACAAAAGCACCTCCTTCTCTAGCCCCATGTAGGAAGCCCTCTCTTTATATCTGGAGAGTCCTTATTGGATAGACCTTCCTCTTTTGTATGATTTGCATCCTTTCAACCCCACAGGCTTTGTGGTTTCTTTGAGTGCTTTCATAGTGTATGGGTATGGAGAGGGAGCTCAGCTCAAGCAGTCTTTGTCCTCATTTAGAAGGGGTAGGAGAGTTTTGGGAGTGGCTCCTAATTCTGACTCTGGGCCTTGGATGGTGTGGAGACCTTGGTGGAATCCCTGAGTGTTTCCTAGCTTGGGAAGAGGAACTGGGGATGGAGGTGCTGTGATTACAGATAAAGCCACCAACTAGCACCTCAGGGTATATGAGTAACTAGCTGCCAAGTCCTTTGCAGAAATGAAAAGCTCTAGAAATGCTGACTACAGCTGTTGCAGAGTGTTTGGGGCTATCTCTGGGCATCACTCAATTAGCACCAACTCTTTCTTTCTGTCAGGGTATGCAGATGGCTGCAGGGCTGAATGGGGACATGGCTGAATTTACACTAATCCTCTCTGGACCAGAGAAACCTGAAACCCCACCCCTTGTCCCTCTCCTGCCACCCAGTTCAGAAGAGCCTGAGCTCCCATTAGGTTCCTTCTCTCATTTTTTTCAATAGGTTCACACCCAGGGGTGCAGAAAGCATCAGGAGCCTCTCTTCTCCTTCTAGAGCTTACAGACCAAGTGTCTCTTCCTTTTGACAGATCTGCCAAGGCTGGGCACCTCTTGTCTTTGTTTTCAGAATTATTAACAGGATGGCAGCAGGGTAGAGACTGACTAAGGTGCCAGGAAGACATCCCATTAGAAGGAGAGAAAAGGTGTGGGGATAAGAATATCTTGCTTTTAAAAAGGAAAGGTTTCTTTTTGAAACTCCATTTTTTTGATTTGACAAGGATTTATTAAGGTCCTCCTATGTGCTTAATAAAAATGAGTCTCTGCCCTCAAAGGGCATCCTTTTCCTGGGGATAGGGTAGGGGAATGGGCATTCAGACAAGCAAAGCAAATATGAGGGCTTGGGAGACTCCATTAGAACTCTTTTGTCAAGAAAAGTGTCATGTTGGAGTAAACAACTGAGTTGAGCCTTAAAAGAAACTGGATTCTAAGGGTGGTGCGGGGCTCAAGGGGAGGGAGTGGATTTCAGGCACAGGGGTCAGGAGGTAGAATGTCTTGTGCCAATGGAACAGCAACTAGGTCAGTTTGACTAAAACCCAGGATGCATAAAGGGAAGCATGTGCCATAAACCTTTTACTTGTAGCCAAATTTTGGAGGGATTTCTGGAAACAATCATTCAAAGAGAGGCATGATAAGAAGTAACAAAAAGGATCATTTCAGAGAAATCTGGGAAGACCTATGTGAACTGATGCAAAGTGAAGTGTGCAGAACCAAGGAACAATTTATATAGTAACATTACAAAGGAAAATCTTTGAAAGGCTTAAGAATTCTGAAATGTGATGACAAAAAAACCATAACCACACATTCCCAAAGGACTGAAAATGAAGAAAGAGACCTGCTTCCTGATAGAGGGACCAATTTAATATGCAGACTGTAACATATTTTTCAATGACTCCAATGTGGGAATTGCTCTGTTTTATGAAACATCTTTGTTAGGAAAGCTTCCTTTTTGTTTTGTTTTTAGATTTTGGGGGATAAAATTTTTTTAAAACTCAGTATGAGATGTTTTTGGAACTGGCCAATATGCTCATTTGTTTTGCTTGGCTATGCATATTTGTTACAAGAGTTTCTGTTTGTTTCTTTTTTGTGTTTTGTTTTTTTTTTCAAGTGGGGTCATGGAAAGAGAGAAAATAAATGGTTGTTAATTTATAAAAGAAGAGAGGTCCACCTCTCTTGGTCTTCAAGATAAGAGTGGTTGATTAATGATTGGGGTGTTGTAGCTCAATCAATAAGCATTTATTAACCACTTTTGTGCCAGGTATTGTGCTGAGCACTGAGAAGACATGTGGATATATATATGTGTGTGTTTGTCCTTTGTTGCCGAAGAAGACCATGCTATCAGAGAAATAATGACATGACTTGTACTTGACTTTGTTTTGAGTGAGTGAGGGCTATGCAGGTCACCAGCCTCACTTCTCCAAGCCATCTGAATCCAGTGACCAGATATTCATCAGAATGTCTGGAGATGACACAGGATGAGGCAGCTGGAGTTAAGTGACTTGCCCAAGGACACACAGCTAGTGAGTATCAAGTGTCTGAGATGAGATTTGAACTCAGGTCCTCCTGACTCCTGCTCTCTATCCACTGCACCACCTAGCTGCCCCACTGAGAAGACAGAGCAAAAATGAAAACAGTCCCTGTTCTCAAGGAGTTTACAGTCTATAGGGATAGACAGCATGTACATATAAGAATACACAAAATATGACTGGAATAAATACAATGTGTTAAATATATGTATAAATATGTGTGTGTGTATATATATATACATGTATGTGTGTGTGCATGCATGTTCCATCATTTCAGTTGTGTCTGACTCTGTGACCCATTTGAAGTTTCCTTGGCATAGATCCTGGAATGGTTCACCATTTCCTTATCCAGGTCACTTTCCAGATGAGGAAACTGAGACAAACAGTGAAGTGACTTGCCCAGGGTCACATAGCTAGTAAGTATCTGAAGCTAGATTTGAACCCAGAAAGATGAGTCTCCCTGACTCCAGGCCTGATATTCTATCCAGTGCACCACTTATCTGCTTTAATACACACACACACTCACTCATTCACATAAGTATACATGACCCTGAGCAAATCAACCCTGTTTGCCTTAGTTTCAGTCAAATGAACTGGAGAACAAAATGGCAAACCCCTAGTACCTTTGCCAAAAAAACCCAAAAATGGGGTCACGAAGAGTCAGACAACCGAAGTGACTGAAAAACATTACTATACATAATGATAAGTTAGTACATAACATACACGTTATATATCTATCTATCTATATATATGTCTGTATATGCCTGTATGTCTGTATACATGTGTATACAGAGAGAGAAGGTACAAAACCTGATGTAGAAATGTAAAGATGTGATTTAAGCTTTATCTAGGAGTTGAACTAGACAGTCTCTGGCTTTCCTTTCAGCTGAGTCTTAAGCCTCTGTATTTCCCCATGTAGGTGTGGTGCCCTTTCTGTGTAGAGCGGAAAATTTGACATAGGGAAAGGGCACCAGGGCTGGTAGGGAGAAAAAAGCATCCAAGTCTTGGAAACTCTTCGGCTTGAGATGGAAGGAGGGAGTTAAGGAAATGAGATGGACAGAGCCCAGTGTTCTTCAGGCTGGGCATGGTGAGGTAAGCTGTTCTTGGACTGAATGCTCTATTTATTTCCTGTGTTTTGTCATTTTCGAGCCAGCTCCTCCGCTGTTTTCACATCTTGTGGAGGGAGGATCAAGCCCTATTCCCCAGAGCCTTTGCTGGATCAGCCTGTTTCCTTAAGCTGGGTGTCAGAGCTGCCCAGACATGCATTCCTCATTAGCAGCCTCCAATGAGCCTGGAGTGTTCAGCCTCAACGTGGGAAAAGAAACTGGGGAGACCTCTTTCCAGGGGTGTTCTAGTAAATGTTTAACAGTCAACCCTGGGGGTGGGGAGGAATGTACCTTGACACATTATAAAATTTTAATCTGCATTATTAACATCTTCTCCATCAATTTCCTAAGCCCAGACATTCAACAAAACACTAAATCAAATCCTGATTTCTAGCTGTTTGCCAGTTTCTGAGGCGTAAATGTTCACACTGAAAATTTATTTAACAATAGTATTGCTAGTTTAAAACTAGCCCCAGCACACCTTTCCTCTTTCCTTCTATGATTTGTTCATTTTCCTCATCCTTCACCATGACTAAATCAGATATGAAAAGGATTAATAGACACATGGATACCTCAAAAAAACAAGCAAACAAACCAAGGAAGTAAAAATTAAACTTCCTAACAAAAAAATCCACTAGCTATTTACAGCCCTACTTAAATTGGACCTTTTTAGCTAAACTACTGGAAGACTTAAACTAATTAATCAGCTTAGAGTTGACCCTGGAATGGATTCTGGAAACAAGAAGAGACAAGGAGAATAAATATCTTCAGGTTGGAATTAGCAGCTCTATCTTTTTAATTAGCTAACAAAACATGTTGCTTTCTTTCCCTTCCTTCCTTCCTTCCCTCCCTCCCTCCCTCTCTCCCTCCCTTGGTCCAGTAATTCCCAAGGTTCCCTCAGTTCTCAGAGCTAAGTATTTCCGAGTATGAAACTGAGCTTGGTAAAACTCTGACCCAATAGCAGATGTTCAACTTGGGCTCTTAGCTTCTTGTTTTGTGTTCTGATCGAGGACTTTGGCATTTATGAATACTGACTCAGTTCCAATCACCATGGCATCTCTCCTCAATTTCCGGAATGATCCAGTTTGAGACCCCTAAATTGCCCCACCTACCTTCCTCCAAGGTCTCAATAAATAACTTTGAGTTAAGTGTGTCTTAAAAGAAAGGTCTGAGAGATTGTTGGCTCAGAATGTTCCCCAAACAATAACTCATTTGTACGGCCTTTTAAGATTTCTGAAGTATTTTCCTTACAACACCCCTGGGAGGCCTATCTTCAATGAGGCCCTCCCTGCATCCCCCTAAATGTATGTGATGGCCTATCCCTTAGGTCAGGAGCTCTTAACTTGGAGTCCATGAACTTGATTTTTTAAAAACTTGGTAACTGTATTTTGATGTAATTGATGTCTTTGTAATCCTATGTATGTTATTCTATGCATTTCAAGGAATTCTGAGAAATGGTCCGTAACCTTTACCAAATGGGGTCCATGACCAAAAAGGGCCTTCTGTAAGGCCTTTTTAAAACCCAGAGTCTCTTGTTTCTTGGATTCTGAGGGCACAGAAGATAATTATCTCCTTGGAGCTGGGTGGCAAAGTGGATAGAGTGCTGTGCCTGGAGTCAGGAACACTCGAGTTCAAATCCAGCCTCAGACAATTACTGGTTGTGTGCCCCTGGGCAAGTCAAACTCTTTGTCCTTGATTGCCTCTACACCAAAAAAAGAATAATTACAAGCACCTTCCTTATAGGCTAGTAAAGATCCAAGGGGATAACAATTGTAAGCACCTGGCACATAGTAGGCGCTTAATAAATTCTTCTTCCCTCCCTTTATGGTAACCCACTGTGGACAATCATGTGTCCAACTATTTAACCCAGGGAGTCTGCTTTCATTCTGTCAGTTGACGAATACTCAGTCTGAAGAAGGAAAAATTAAGGGATGGCTTGGATTTGGTGACTCTTTAGGTTCCCTCTATTAAACATGTGTCAAGCATATGTGACTTATGAAGTCAAGCTGATGCTTCGGGCTGAGGGAATTACAAAAACAATTAAGACACGGTCTGTGCAGTCCTTCTGAGCTTGTAAGCTGGACAGTTTAGGAGAGAAGTGAGGGAAGGGGAAAGGAATTCCTATAGTGAATGCCAGCTCCTGCCTTTCCTCTACTAATCAAGCCCATACTGATCTCTTAAATTCATTAAGCAATATGTACAACATGTACCATACCTTTTAGTTACGTAGCGGCTTACATCATAATTGAGTGGTTTCATGTGCATTAATCACCTTTTCTAAGTAATCTGCTTCTTGAAAATGGGAAGTATGTTGTATATGTTTCTATCTACCTTTCCCAGGATGCACGCTAGATATTCAGTAATGGTTTGAGAATGTAGTTGAATTCCACTTAATGTTGAAGCATCATTGCTTCTTTTCTGAGTCATCATCATTTACTTGGTCAAACCCACATACCATTGGAGCTGAGGAGGGGCCTGCTTAGAAAAATCCAACCTCTTGTAAGTGCCAAGTATTTAATATGTTAAGGCCCACATCAATATCAACACACATACCGGACACCATGCAGCTGATCCACAGATTCTTGTCTGCCCAGGAGCCAACATGCAATCAAAGATTTGCAGACAAGAGTGACCTTAAAGATCATTTCTTGTAAGTCTTCATTTTACAGATGAGAATGTTGAGGCCCAGAGAGGTAATTTACATGTCTGCACTGGTAGTTTGTGTCAGGCTGGACTAGAACCCAGGTCTCCTAACAATCTAGTGTTCTCTCCCCTACCATTATGGTGATTTGCAATAAGCTAGGGTAATAAGATGAAATTTAATAGGAATAAACATTGTCTTACACTTGGGTTCCAGAAGTCAACTTCTCAAGGACAAGAAGAGACAGAAGTTCATTGGAAAAATATCTGTGGGTTTTAGGAACTGACAATCCAGTGGAAGTCCACGGAATCATTGGGTAATTTTTTTTTAAAGTCCTGAATGTGATCTTGAACTGAATTAAGATGAGCATGGTGTCTAGGAAGAGGGAGGTGATACTCTGCCTGGTTAAAATACCTCTGGAATATTTTCCCTGACACATTCTTCACCTACTGAGTATTCTTTAAAATAGCATTCCCTTGCTGTCCACATCCAGAAAAAACTATGGAGTCTGAATGCAGATTGAAACATATTATTTTCTTTCTCCTTTTTTTTTTTTGCTTCTTCTTTCTCATGCTTTCTCCCATTGGTTCTAATTCTTCTTTTCAACATGACTAATGTTAAAATAGGTTTAATATGAATATGGTGGTTGTTGTTTTTCATTCTCCAAGAGGACCAAAATGACATCACCCTGATAAAGTGAAGTATTAGTGTGTTTGATTGTGGCTATCAGACCAATATGAGCTGGGAATGCTCTACCACAGATTGGGCATAGATAGTCTATGTGAACATTTGGGGTGGTTACTCCAAATTTGCGCATCCTACATTTCCTTTGTGCTGTCTCAATTCTGCTTTACTCATAGAGCACAGCACCCTTTCTGATGTGGGCACAATATGCTGAGCAGTCCTGTGCCAGCATCTCCCATGTCCCACAATCAAATCCAAAGTTCTTGAGATAGACCTTGACAGTGTCCTTATATTGCTTCTTCTGACCATCATGTGATCGCCTGCCCCATGTGAGTTCTCCATAAAATAGTCTTTTTAGCAAGCATATGTTTTGCATTCAAACAATGTGTCCAGCCCATTGGAGTTGCTCTTTATGAAGCATAGTTTGAATGCTTGGCTGTTTAGTTCAAGAAAGGACTTCAGTGTCTGGTACCTTATCCTGCCAGGTGATCCTCAGAATCTTCCTAAGACAGTTCAAATGGAAGCAATTCAGTTTCCTGGCATGGTGCTGGTAGACTGTCCATGTTTCACAGGCATACAACAATGAAGTCAGCACAACTGCTCTGTAGACCTTCAGTTTGGTGGTCAGTCTAATACCTCTTCCCTCTCAAACCTTTTTTGGAGCCTCCCATACACTGAGCTAGCTCTGGCAATGTGTGTGTCAACCTCATTGTCAATGTCTACATCCCTGGAAAGTACACTACCAAGGTAAGTGACCTTATCCACAGCATTCAAAACTTCTCCATTTGTTGTAACCGATGGTTCCACATATGGATGGTGTGGTGGTGGCTGACAGAGTACCTGTGTTTTCTTGGTGTTGATTATTAGGCCAAAATTAGCATAGGCAGCAGAGAATTGAATGTGAAAATAGGTTTAATATGAACGTATATGTAGAGCCTATATCAAATTACACAGCATTTTGGGGTGGGTGGAGGGGAGAGATGGGAAGAAAATTTGGAACTCAAAATCTTATGGAAGTGAATGTTGAAAACTAAAATAAATTTATTTTAAAAAATAAAATAGGCATTCCTTTTGTTATTTATTTTTCAATTAATAAGCATTAATTTTCTCTCCCTCCTGCTCCCCCAACTTAAAAGAAAACTAAAGCTCTTGTGACAAATTTGCATATACAATTGCACTAATAAATTCCAGCACTGGTCATGTTAAAAAACACATGTCTCATTCTATACCTTGAGTTTATCACCTCTCTGTCAGGAAGTGGGTAGAATGGTTCATTACTGATCTCTGGAAACATGGTTGGTCATTGCACTAATCAGAGTTGTTAAGTCTTTCAAATTTCTGTCTTTACATTGTTGTTATTAAGCTGTTCTCTTGGTTCTGCTTATTTTGCTCTGTATCAGACCATACAAATTTTCCCAGCTTTTTTTGAAATCACTGCTTTCATAATTTCTTATGGCACAATAGTATTTCATTACATTTTTATACTATACTTTGTCCATTTCACACTTGATTACTCCTTTAGTTTCTAGTTCTTTATGACTTCAAAAAGAACTTTTGTATTTTTATAAATCTGGGTCCTTTTTCTCTGATCTCTTTGCAATAGAGGTGTAGCGTCAGTATCATTGGATCCAAGATTACATACAATTTAGTAACTTTCAGGAAATAGTTTGAAATTGTTTTTCACCATGGCTCAGTTCTGTCAATTACATTCACAGTTCTACCAATTACATTACATGTGTTTGTTTTCCTGAAATCCCTATGTTTGTTATTTTCCTTTTTTTCCACTTCTTTTCCAGTCTTATGGATGAGGTGGAACCTAGGAGTTTTCCTTTTAATTTTTCTAAATATTAGTGATTTGGATCATGTTTTTTCCCCCATATGACTATTGATAGTTTGGTTCTTTTCCTTTAAGAATTGTCTATTCATATTCTTTGACCATTTATGAAATGGAGACTGGCTCTTCATCTTACAAATCTGAATCACTTCTTTACATATTGTGGAAATGAGACTTTTGTCAGAGAAAAAATGCTGCAAAATTTTTTTTTAGTTATTTGTTTCCCTTCTAATCTTAGCAGCATTGCTTTTGTTGGTGCAAAATTTTTAAAATTTTATATAATTAAAATTGTCCATTTTATCTTTTCTTATCCTCTCTATCTCTTGTTTGATCATGAGCTCTTCCCCATTCATACATTTGAGGTGATTTCTTCCTTGAGTCTCTAATTTGTTTAAGACATTACCCTTTATTACTCTAAGTCATGTATCCATTTAGAGATTATTTTGGTATATGGTGTGAAATATTGCTCTATACCTAGTTTCTGCTAGACTGCTTTTAAGTTTTCTCATAGTTTTTGTTAAATGGTGAATTCTTATCCCAGAAACTGGGATCTTTGGTTTATCAAACAAAAAGCTACTGTATTCATTTGCTTCTGTATGCTATATACCTTATCTGTTCTAATGATTGGTCTATTTCTTAACCAGTACCAAATAGTTTGATTACTGTTCTTTAGTACAGTTTGAGATCTGGTAGTTTTTGGATTTCTTCCTTTCCCCCTTTTATCAATATTACTCTTGAGGTCCCTGATCTTTTGTTCTTCCAGATGATTTTCATCATTTAAAAAAATCTCTACAAAATAATCCTTTGATAGTTTCATTGGCATGGCATTGAATAAGTCAATTAATTTAGGTAGTATATTCACATTTTATTTTATTGGCTTTGGCCTACTCATGAGCAATTATTATTATTTAGATCTGTATTTCTATAGAGTGCTTAGTTCCTGTGTATGTGTTCGTAAATAGACTCTCAAGTATTTTATACATTTTGTAGTTATTTTATATGGAGTTTCTCTTTTCATCTCTTTCTCAGGGGTTTTATTGGTAATATAAAGAAATTTTGATGATTTATGCACTTATTTTATATTCCGAGATTTTGCTGAAGTTACTAATTATGTCAACTAATTTTCTAGTTTTCTCTAAACAATCATATGAATTACAGAATATGATAATTTCATCTCCTCTTTGCCTTATTGCTTGCTTTTCTTTTTTCTTATTTAATAGAATCTTTTTGGGTAGTAGATGGTACTACTACCCAAATTGTATCCACTAGAGGGCGGTAGTTCTTCACAACCTGGCATTTGGGTAGAGGAGTAGCTGGGAAGGGAGAATTAGCCAATCATACCTTAAGCCTCTATTCGGAACCTAGGTTCTTAGAGTTTTCTCTGTCATTTTTCCCCTACCTCCATTGCAGTCTTCTTCCACTTTATTGCCCTCTACATATTATGAGATCCAATGACATTGGACTTGCTTTTCCTCATTTGTCATTCTTATCTCACTTGACTCTGAGCATCCCCCATGCTTGGATTTCTCTCCTTCCTCCTCTCTGCCTTCTGTGGATTCCTTCAAGTCTCAGCTAAAATTCCATCTTCTATATTCCTTAATGCTTTCCTTAAGCTATACTCCTTAAACTGCTTTCCCTCTGAGACTACCCCCCAGTTTATGCTGTTTATAGCTTGTTTGCACATTGCCTCCCTCATTAGACTGGCCTCCTTGAGAACAGAGACTTCTTTTGCCTTTCTTCATATCCCGAATGCTTAGCATAGTGCCTAGCACATACTAGGTACTTAATTAAGGCTAGGCCTAAAATAAATCAGATTTTAGCCCTGGAAATAGTTTACAAAAAACTGGAAATCTATTCCTAACCTGATTCAAGTTCATACAATGTATTTAGAGATAAATACAATGAAGTAAGATTAGGGCCATCAAGGGGTTGTAAATGCTAATTGACTGACTGACTGGGTTGGGAAAGATCACATATAAAAGGGAGCAACTGAATTGGGCTCTGAAGGAAGTTGGTGACCATCAGGTTCAGTGTTTATGCCAAGTGTGTAATCACAAAACAGAAAGAAGTAAAATCAATCCCAGGTTAGAGTCAGTCCTCTTGGTGGACTGGCACCAGACATTTACAAAGCAAGATGTAAACAAGTATGAGAATAATGTCCTGCTTACAGTAACAGGGACAAAACATATCCATGCTTTGGAATTTATCTCAAGGCTAGCTTCTCTTTCAATTACAACAAGAGGGATTGAAGCTAAGATCTAAAAAGCTTCCTGAGAGAGGTTAAGCCATGGGATAGGAGAGCAAGGAAGTGGTAGAATCTCCTCCTGGAAAATCTTTAAGATCAAGAATTACCTCTTTATCATGTATGATTTTGGTAAAGAAGGTTGGAGACCACAGGATTGACGGGAAGAGGTGAGTCTTGACTTCCAACTCATATCCAGGAACTGGACAGTCCTCTTAACTGTCTTACTACCAGAGAAGTGAGGACTCCTACAGTCACCAAGGGCTACCATTTCTTCTCTTTCAGTCATCCTCACAGCTTTGCTTCATTTGTAAACATCTGTGAGATTTGTAAATATTAGTACATATGTGTTGTTAGTAAACAGACTTAGTGAGAGTTGCCAATATCCAGTGGTGCCTTGGGCTTGTACTTCTCCCTGCTTCTTTGTCTTCCTCTCCATCTCTCCATCTAAGCAAGGCATGCTTAGAATGCAAAAGTCTCTGAGCATGAGGATATGAAGTGAATGGCCATCTGTAAAGAATACCAGAGAAGGCTAAGGACCAGGGGTGAAGGGGAGTGGGAAAGACGCGATCACCTTCAAGAGGAAAAGTCAGTAGGTCACAAGGAACATAAGATCATAGATTTACAATTAGAATTTTGGAAATTATCTAGCCCAATCCCCCTCATTTTATGGATGAGGAAACAGATTTAAAAAGGTCAAGTGACCACAGACACATGACAACCAAGTAGCTGAATAGGATCAAGACTTGAAGCTCATTTATCAGATTCCAGATCTAGCACTTCATGATTGTGTTTATCCAGGGCAGGAATTTTCCCAGAGGATGTTTGGGGATGGAATTCATGGCTACTATATATGGATTCACTTTACTTAAGACAACTGTGGCTATAGGGAAAAAGGAGATATCCATGTCTGGGAGATTTGGGGATAATATAGAGGCTATAATAGTTGAGATTGGGGAATATACCACCCACAAACAGAAGTGGGGGAAAGTTCAAAATTTTGGTTGCTAATATACTTTAGTAGGTTCATAATTTTATCATAGCATCATAGCTTTAGGGTTTAAAGGGACCTTAGAGAACATTGAGTTCAGTTCCGTCATTGTACAGATACGAAACTGAGGCTTAGGAGAGGTTAAGTGACTAAGGTGACAGGACACATAAGTCAAAGAGTAGGTATTGGAATCCAAGTCTTCTGACTTTAATCCTGGTTCCAAACAATTATAAAGGAGAGGATTGATTCAATTAATCATCTCTATCTCACTTTATTATTATGTCTTTTGTTTGGAGGCAACGGGGTTAAGTGACTTGCCCAGGGTCACATAGCTAGAGTTCAACTTGGGTTCTCCTGTCCCAAGGACTAGTACTCCATCTACAATGGTGACATCAAACTAGATGTGAAAAGTCATTAATTTAGGAAACTCATGGGGATGAAATTATTGAAAATTATTGGATAAATGAATGATACTACATAGGAAATGTATTGAGATTGGTTGGGGGTAAAGGAAACAAGCATTTATTATGGAAACAAGCGTACTATGCATCAGGCACCATGTTAAGCACTTTATAAATATTACCCCATTTTATTCTCACAATAACCCTATTACTGTTCCCATTTTGTAGTTGAGAAAACTGAGGCAGACAGAGGTCACACAGCTAGTAAGTGTCTCCTTAAGATCTGAAATCAGATGTGCCTCTAGGCCTAATCCTCTATCTACTCTGCCACCAAAATGCCTCATTGCTTGAGGAGATTCATTCACTTTCTGGGAGACAAGTCAGTCTGGAACCTAACTTTCCAGTGGCAGACGAGCTTGGAGAAAGTCACTTCCGTCAAGCTACTAGGATGGAATCAGTTGGCAGGGGTGAGGGATGGGGAGAAATGGGATTGCGTAGAGAAGATTGTCTAGAGGAGATCTTTTGAGCTTCAGAAAGTTGCAAGATTCCATCTCTTACGTGGCTATCCTGGCAGTGTCTCCGGAACAGCTTTGGCTGATGTCTGTGTCTAAATCTCAAGCTGAGGACAAACTAGACATAATGAAAAAAGGCAGTTTCAGGATTCCTGAGAAACTTCCTGAGGACTCTGTGAGGGTGAGAAAAGAAGTTCTAGCCTCCAAGAGCTGTGAAATTACCCCTTTCTCACTTCTTCTCTAAGTTTGAGCCCACATTCCCCCTGACTCTGTAAGTACTTATGGGAGAGTGTGTCCCAGACTTTGCGGGTGGATGATATTTTGTACCAACTCTTCTTATCATATAACTTTAGAAAACACCTGTTTCTAAAAACTAATTAACTCTGGCTGACTAATTGATACCAACTAATAATGAGGGGATCACACATATCAATATTTTTCAAATTTAAATAATTAAACCTTCTCAATGTTGTTTTTGTAAGTTTGTAGCTTTTCTACTTTCTGAGGTTATTAGAGCTCAAAACTACACAAAGACTTTTGGATATCCTGTATTAAAAAAGACAGACCTTTGCTTTCATGGATAACTTGAGGTCAATGTAAGAGTTGTACAATTTTCAAAGACGGCATAGCCTGGTCTCCATTTCATGTTCAAATCTGGTCCCAACTAATTGCCGACTGATACTGTCTATCTCAGATATATACGTATATATGTATGTATGTGTGTACATGTATGTATATGTATATACATACATGTATAGTATATATGTATATATATATATATATACGTACATACACTGGACAGGTTCTATAGAGAATCCATCCAAATGTGTGTTGAAATCTGGGTGATAACTATTCTTCATCCCCTTGATTGTTTACCCTGTGTGTTTGGACAGGCAAGTCTCCTTTGAGAGATTAAAGATCTCTTTTAGAAGGTTCTTTACTGTTCTAGAGTTTATTGCCATCAGCAAAATGTAATTTGCCAATAGGAGAAGCTGGCAGGCTTTGACCCACAGCGCATCCCTCTTTGAAAAAGACATTGTGCTGGATCTCTTCCATCTCAGCAGAGAATACCTTTGGTAAACAATTGTCTGCCTGTTTTATGCCTTACCTGATGTTTATTATCAAGAGGGTCATTGAGCAGACTTGTTTCTGTTATGTATTCCAAGGAATTGTGAATGATTTTGATGTAGGTGGGGACGTCTTGCCCTATGAGCACCTGTAAGATGATTCTTTGTTTTAGTGAAACAAATGTCTTTTTATAATCAATAAACAGTAAGTACAATGGGATCTTATGCTTGATTCATAATCCAGTTAATTGTGAAGTGGTAAAGATGTGGCTCATTGTTGACTATCACTTGCAAAAACTTGCTTGTTTCCCACCTCAAGCCAAGGCTTACTATTCAATTAGTGCATGTATAGACAACTCTTAAAAGATTTATATACAGTGAGAGCCTAGGTTTATGGGTTATTCTTATTGCTGCTCCCACTTAAAAATTTTAATTACTTGTTCAAATAGTTGAGAATTAAATTGTTTCCATTGTATGCCATCTTCTTTTCTTATCATCATTCTAGGACCCTGGAGATACAGAAACAAAAACAGGCTCTGCCCTCAAAGACCTTATATTCTATTGAGGGAAACAAGTATATGCATTAAGTTAAATATAAAATACACACAAAGTAAACAGAAAAGAACTTGGGAGAAGTTCTTATTCATTTATTTTTATTTATTTATTTAAGTGTCCACTATGTATCAGACTGTGGTAAGCACTGTACAAGTATTATCTCATTTGTTTTGGGGTGGGTAACTATGAACTAGAGTAATAAGGAAAGGCTTATTGAAAGTGATGTTTGATCCCCAATAGAGAAATGGTCAAAGGATATGAAATTGTCAAAAGAAGAAATGCAAGCTAACAACAACCATATGAAAAAATGTTCTGTATCCCTAATTATGACAAATACAAATCAAAACAATTCTGAGGTTCCATCTCACACCCATAAAATTGGCAGATGACAAAAAAAAATGGAAAATGGCAATTGTTGGAGCAGCTTTGGGAGGACAGGCACAAGCACTAGTTGCACTCTTGGTAGAATAGTGAATACAAGGGTTAAGGGGACTGAAGAGAAAAGATTTGTAAGTAGCCCCTGAGTAAGATGAGAAAGAGCTGATGACAGAGTAAAAGGATTGATTGGTAGTAAGAGGTCCTAGTGGAGATTAGAGAATATAAAGTTGCAGTGGATCCAGTGAACAAGGTTGCTACAATACTGTCCAGCAGCATGTGAGTAGGAGTGGAAGATGATGAAGTAACCGAGGGTTGAGGTTACTATACCCTTGGATCCCAGATTACAAATTAGCTTGCTAGCGTTATGCAAATCTCTCAGGATTCAACTGAGTTACCCAAACAATTTGAACAGACTTTCTGTCCTACATATCCATGTGTGCAGGAGGCCTTGTTAATACCCATTTCAAACTTCTCATTGATCAAAGACGTGTTTTCTTTTTCTTTCTTTCTTTTGAGGCAATCGAGGTTAAGTGACTTGCCCAGGAGTACCTGAATGCAGATCCTGCTTCAGATACTTACTAGCTGTGTGACCTTAAGCCAAGGATGGGGAACCAGTGACTTTGAGGACATATGTGGTCCTCAAGTGTGACCCTTTGACTGAATCCAAACTGGCTCATACTTGAGGACCTAGAGGGCCACATGTGCCTTCAAGGCAGCAGGTTCCTCATCCCTGACCTAGGCAATTCACTTAACCTCTGTTTACCTTAGTCTCCTGGAGAAGGAAATGGCCAAGTGCTCCATGATCGCCAAGAAAACCCCGCAGACAGCAGAGTCAGACAGCACTGAAGGACTGAATTACAATAACGACAATCCCTGCTTTTAATAACCTTATTATAAAAGAAAATAAGCTTAGCCTGGAATGACCTGTGTTGGTGGAAAAATAATACTAGTAACATACTCTGCATTTTAGGCTCATCTTCTAGAAACAATTTTTACTGAAGTAAACATAGTCTATTTCCAAATGATTTCTTCTTTGAAAATCTCAATACTGATGGTGCCGTTATAGCCTATATCAGATTGCACACCATCTTGAGGAGAGGGGAGAGGAAGGAGAAAGAAAAAGATCTGGAACTCAAAATCTTATAGAAGTGAATGTTGAAAACATGAAAACATATAATTGGAAAAAATAAAACTATTTTTAAAAAATCTCCATACAGACATAGAGCTCCATGCCCTCTGACATGAACTCTCCTCAAGATAACTTTAAGAAACATTTATAGGAATCTTTTTTCTAAAAATGTAATCCTTTTATTTTTCAGTTTTCTATAATCACTTCCATATATCTTAGACATTTTCCCCTTCTTCCTCCTCCTTCCCCTCCCCTTCCCCACTCCTTCCCTGAGACAGTGTGCGATCTTATATAGGTTCTACACATAGATTCTTATTAAATACATTTTCACCTTAGTCATGAAGAATTAAAATGAATGGGAGAAACCATAAACCGAAACAAAACGTAACACAAGAGAAAATGGTCTGCTTCATTCTGCGATCCAATTCCATAGTTCTTTTTCTGGATGTGGAAGGCGTTTTGCCTTGTGTCCATTGGGAATTTTTTAGGTCCTTGCATTGCTGTGAAGAACTAAGTCTGCCAGGAAATTTTTTTTTAATTAATTAATTAATTAATTTAACTTTTAACATTCATTTTCACAAAATTTTGGGTTCAAAATTTTCTCCCCATTTCTCCCCTCCCCCCACCGCAAAACGCCGAGCATTCTAATTGCTATCAGCAATCTGCCCTCTCTTCTAACATCCCTCTCTTCCCTTGTCCCCATCTTCTCTTTTGTCCTGTAGGGCCAGATAACTTTCTATACCCCATTACCTGTATTTCT
>CM053770.1:486068740-486112260 GCA_028658325.1 Potorous gilbertii
CAAAATCCTTTTTGAGCTCTTCCATGGCCTGAGCCCACTGAATATTTATTTTGGATGTTTGGGATATAGAAGTCTTGACTTCTATGTCTTTCCCTGATGGTAAGCATTGTTCTTCCTCATCTGAAAGGATGGGAGAAGGTATCTGTTCACCAAGACAGTAACCTTCTATGATCTTATTTTTTTCCCCTTTTTTGGGCATTTTCCCAAGCAGTTACTTGACTTTTGGGTCCTTTGTCAAGCATAGGGTATACTCTGGGAATCTGTGAGATCTCAGTTCCTCCAAGGTGGCACAATCAAGCGTGTACTGGTCTGAATGCAGAGAAGGATTTTTGTGCCCAGAATCTTAGCAGATACCTCTCCACAGCCACTTGGCCTCCAATTCCACCAACCCAGCACTGGGGGCTGATTTTCACATAAGCTGGATGAGCAGGGCCACCATTCAGTTTGAGACAAAGACCAGCTCAGCCAGGGCCTCTACTCAGGGCTGAGATAAGACTCAGTTCTTCAATGTCCCCAGGGGTTTTTACACTCCATTAATGGAGCTTCCTTACGAGCTGCTGTGCTGGCTCTGTGCCTGCTGCCTGCTGCCGGAGCTATGGGAAGGCCTTTCTCCCTTCCTGGCCCCCTGATAATACCCATCACTGACCTCTGGCGCCTGTGGGCCGAGGGATCTGAGGACTTGCTACTGTGACTGGAGATTGCGCCCCAGAGTTGTCCTCCTCCCAGAGTCTCAGCTCATCATGCCATGCCGCTTGGCCAAGACTGGGCTCTGCGCTCGGCTCTGTGTCCAGTGCAACTGTAGTTTCCATGGGCCTTTCAGGTTGCTGTAGGCTGGAGATCTCCTCCACTCTGTGGTTCTCTGCTTTTGCTGCTCCAAAATTTGTTGAGAGTCCCTCTCTACAGGTATTTTATGGGCTGTGGGGAGGGCCCTGCGTTAAGTGTGTCTTTCTAGTCTGCCATCTTGGCTCCGCCCCCAGAAAAATTCTTTACATACTGTGGTTGTTGCTGTGTAAAAAGTTCTCCTGGTTCTGCTCCTTTCACTCAGCATCAGTTCATATAAGTCTTTCCAAGCCTCTCAGAAATCTTCCTGTTCATCATTTCTTATAGCACAATGGTATTCCTTTACATTCATATACCATAGGTTGTTCAACCATTCCCCAGTTCATGGGCATCCCCTTGATTTCCAGTTTTTTAGCCACCACAAAGAGAGCTGCTATAAATATTTTTGTACATGTGGGACCCTTTTCCATTTTTATGGTCTCTTTGAGATATAGTCCTAGAAACAATATTGCTGGGTCAAAGGGAATTTATAGGAATTTTGAACAAAGCATAGATAGTAATTAAAATATAATTTCGAGTCAGCATTCTAAACTACTCAGTTTCTTCCTGGACCACTTCCCTTAAGGAATGAAAAATGTTCCATCCTGAGGTCAATATCATGACAATCACATTTGAGCATAGGGAGAGAATGATCTTATCTAGACTGGGATGAAATTTGGTTATCACCTTTATACCAAAGAAAACCTTAGCTTTTGTTTTTCCCATTTCCTTAAAGGGAGACATCTGGAATGGGTTTTAGACTGAAAAAGTGGTATTTCTTAGTATTTTTAGAGAAACTAAAAAGATGTTTTTTGAAATATATTTCCATGCCTTTTCATAAAGACATACTGGTTCTTTGTGTTCATTTTTTCCTAGATATTCATCAATATCTGTCACTTTAATAATCCATTCTAGAATTTTCTCAGGAATTACAGTCAAGCTCATTGGCCTTTAATTTATTCTCTTTCCTTTCTGGAAAATCAAGACAGCATTTTCGCTTCCTCAGTTCTGTGGTACCTCTCCCATTTCCCATGATTTTTCAAATATCACTGACCTCAGAAATTATATGTCATTTTTTTTTCAATACCCTAGGATATAGTTCATCTGAGTCAAATGACTTGAATTCAATCCTGTTTAGCAATCCTGCAAAGTGATTCAAGGGTAACCAGGTGCTGTTTTACTATCTTCTTACTTATCTTGGGTCATAAATGTTGAGCAACTCTTCCTTCTGGCATAATTGTCGATAGTCCTATGGTCCATGAGTAGTTAGAGCAGGCATTTGACTATGTCTGGGTCATGGGGCTCAGAATACCTTTTCTGCTTTGTTTTTCCCTGGTTAGAGGTGATTAAACAATGATCCCAGGATGAAAACATCTTGTTTCAAAAGCTACCTTGTGGGACTGAGAGGCTGGAGATTTTGGGTCTCTTGATCAGAGCTGACTGATGTCAGGGCAAGTTTCTGATCTCAGGGAAGATGATAACCAGATTTTAGATGAGCCTAATTCCTGACCTGGCTTGCCAGAAGACTCCCACCTCCAGCATGACACTGCAAAGTGAGGTGAAATATGGCCACATCTAATCAACAGCCCTGAAAACTGCTTCATGTTCTAATGTTCAAGTTTCAACTTCTGCAGAGACTATAAAGGTAGCTATCACTTGCTACTTATTTAAATTTTTGTTAGTGTCTTTTTGGGAGAGCCTTTTATCAATCTGTCTTTAGTATTTGTTTCTAGCATTTCTTTTTTATGGTAGAAATGAATAGCAGTCCTATACCCGATTTACTTTGTACCTCTTTTTACATTCTACTTCCTCATTTGGGGGAGACCTTGGACTTGAGTCAAACCTAAGCTTTAAGTAAACCCACCAGGGCTGGGTTTTAATGATACAAAACCAGTAAAAAAAAAATCTCTCTCTCCTTTTTCTCTTTCTCTATACACACATGTATGTATATATGTGCATATGCATATATACCCATTTACATGCATATATACACACACACATATATATATATATATATATATATACATATTCATCTGTACATACATACATATCTTGATGTAGTTTTCTTCCTTTCTCATACAGTAGGTAAACAGATTTTTGTATTTACATTCCTGACTAGAAGTCTGTCATCCTTATACAGACAACTGTTAATTTCCCCAAATAATTTTTCTCTGCTATATCCATGACTTTCAACGTACAGCAGGGAGGAAAATAAAGCCTGTGTCCCTGTGGTCCTCAGTTTCCTGCCCAAAATTTTGTAATCTTGAGTAATACTTTCTAGTTTCCTTCTGGGAGTATTATTTGTGCTTATTTGAATAATGAGAAGTGACTAATAGTTATCTGTTTGGACATCTAAAAACAACTGTTGGTTGAGTATCCACCATCTTCTGGTTGTCATGGAGTCTGGTTAATTCCACAGCAAAGCATCTACAGTATAGCTTAAGATCTGTTCCGTATGTTTATCATCATACTCTCTGAGTATCCTCCCTCCAAATTAAGAGTCCTTGATGAGGCTCATTAATGAGCCCCAGTTATTCAAGTTATTCAATTATGGGGTAGTTGTGATAGAATAATGTCATTTCAGTAAGGTACACATTGTCACATTAAACAATTTTATACTGTTTTCTTGAATCAAGTTCCTGAATTGGTGATAGGACTTGCACTGAAAAAAATCAAGCTCTTGCGAAATTATAAGTTCCCTTGCGTGGTGCCCTGCCACCACCCATGTCTGTGTCTGTCTGTCTGTCTGTCTCTCTCTGTCTCTGTCTCTTTCTCTCTCTCTCTCACACACACACACACCCACACACACACAGCCCCTCATGTTGATCCCTGCAAAGCTAATGCAGGTAGCCACAAGTTTAACTCATAACATTAAAAAATATTCTTTACCTATTGAGAATGAATCCTCACAAATGCAACATGTCCCACAAAAAGTAACAACTCTCCCACAAGTGGAAATTTGTTTCTTTGACATTTATTTAATAAGGGTAATAATAACATAAATGTCATGATTTTCCCCTACCCCTTCAACTCTGATCAGGGCATTCTCCCTTGGGAGCGTGGCTAATGATGAGTACCTTCCAGGGTTACATGTGCTGTTCCTGGAGCTAGACCTGCCTCAGTGATACATTTGCCCTGGCCCTTTCTGATGCGCCCACTGATAAAAGATTTACTTATCTAACAACTTTTGGTTGGTATCTCCACATAGACTTTTAAGGGCCCTTCCTATCATCTCTGCCACCCCCCTCCCCCAAAAGATTGGTAACTGAGCAGGAAAAATCTCCCTCTTAATAGACTTTAAAGGGAGAGTCAAGCAGACAGTATCAATACTATCATTTAAAATTTAATAATGTTAAATTACAATATGTATTCTAAAACAAGACCTAAATAATATTCATGATTTCCTGTACAATCTTTTTTTATTTCTTCTTTGCATATGCCAATGTTCCTGTTTATTGATAGTTGTCAAGTTCATAATAAAAAAAGGAACAAGTAATGTTCACACTTTCTTCTGAACATGTGACTTCAGGTTCAAATAAATAGTTGTCCTGTATTTGATCTATTTTGTCACATTGAGTACCTTTCTAGAAGGGACACTGATGATTCTTTTTAGGAAAACCCTAAAATGGACATTTGAATTCACTTGATGATAGGACTAGTAGGTTTAGATAAAAAAGCAAATAAACAACCTCAGATAAAGCCCAAGCATAGGGAGGAGAGGGAGAGGGAGAGGGAGAGAGAGAAAGATATTAAGCACTTAGGGTTGATAGGAATTGGTTTCTCAGATCCCAAATAAGCTCAGGGATGGAGATCTAGACTCATATGGAACAGGTGTAAGACTGATGGAGCCTGACCTCTAGAAAGAGGGGTCAGATTATATCTCATTGTCCCTTTATGCACCAACCCAAGAGCCTGGGAGAGTGGGGTGGAAAATCACTTAAAGATTAGGTATGATTCATGTCTAGGGGTCTCTCTAAAAGGGATCATCAGCAATGGCCCATCTAGGAAAGTACTCAGTGTACACAGTAAATTTATTTCCTCCACCACAAAGAAATGTTTATATAATCAGAGGCCCAAAGTTCATTGCTATTAGGACCCCTCCCCTTCCTGGAGATCAATGCCCTGCACCTATGGAAAAGTCAGGCTGGAGCTGAGGAGAGAAGAGAGCTCCTCAGTTTTCTTTGATTCTTGAGAGTCTCTTTGGGTTCTACACTTGCGTCAGGTGCTTCTAACTTCCAGTTTGAAGAGAGAAAATGGATGATGTCAACCTCAGTTCAAGTTGCTGAAGGAAAAGACTGGAAGAAGTTGACTTGAGAGGAGTTGGCAGTCTTCATCATGTTCCTATCCCCAACTTACTACACTAGAGATTTCAGGGATCTACCTAGGCCTCTCACTCTTGGTTGAACTAAGTTACCATGCTCCCAATGGGAAAGTTCTTTCTTTCTCTCTCTACTGTCTGGTATATATTCGCCTACATATACTTTCTCTGATTTCTGGGTTGTTTTGTTGTTGTTGTCATTGCTTTGCTATTGACTTGGATAAATGAATTTTTTGGCTAACTAATGTGTGTGTTCATTGTGAAACTGGTAATTGGGAGGAAGAGAGTAAAGTCTTGAATGTAAGACTTGGGATCCTGCCTCCCACATTAATGAAACAGTGAGCAGAAATAAGATTGAACCTGAAAACTATGTTCCCTAGAGTAATAATTGAAGGGAACATGTAGTTGTAATTCTTGTCTTGGACCACCCTCCCTCCTGCCAGTGCAGAGTGGACAAGCTTTTGGCTCCTCCTTCCTGGGAGGAAGTAGTCTCCCTTGGAGAAGTGTAGGAGAACAAAAGGCTAGAGATGTTTATTCTGCCTCCCTTTGAGCCATGCACCCCAATGTTCCATGTGGAGGATAGCCCCTTGCCACACTTAAAGACTCACAAACAACCATTGATAAAGACTTATAATATGAAACAATAACCAGTAAGTTCTATTATGCTCTCCCAGGAGGTTGATACTTAAAACATCAAGATATGAAACAGTTTATAGGACTATTTAAGAGCCATTTCAACTCCACCTTGACTCTGCCCAGAATGAGCAACTCCCTCTGGTTCATATCTTCTGGAAAGCTAGGGCATAGTTTGGGCTCATCCCCCTGGTGGTGGTCATTTCTTTTGAGAAGCATCCTCATAGCTTCAAGAAGCATCTCCTGCTACCAGTTACCTGGACCTCTCAGTTACTCCATACCTCCTTCATTTTCTTCTCACAAGACACTTCACCTCCAGGCTGCAAGCATCTTTACTGGCTGTCCCCTATGCCTGGAATGCTCTCTCTCCTGATCTCCAGCTCCTGGTTTCACTGGCTTCCCTCAAGTCCCACCTGAAGTCCCATCTTCCACAGTAAGACTTTTCCAATCCCTCCCTCTGTTGCTTATCTCCAAGTTATCCGGTGTGTTTATACACAGTTGTTTGCATGTTGTTTCTCCCATTAGATTGTGAACTCTCGACAGCAGAGACTGTCTTTTGCCTTTGTTATCTGCAGCACTTAGCATAGTGTCTGGCACATGATATATATTAACTGACTAACTGATTCTAGATCTCTTTAGTCTGGAAGACTAGAATTGCCTATCTCAGGATTGCTGTTTTGCCACCTGTGCTCAGAAAATGTAGTATAACACTGAAGGCTCACTTAGAAGAGCTCACACTCTCCTGCCACATGGAAAAAGCCAGCTTCGAGAGCTGGAGTGAGGGGAAACTATTTCCTCCACACCTTGAAATTTAAAATTATCCCATTACCAAACCATATACTCAGAAAAGAGGAAAATAGTGGAAACGGACTGCCCTTTAAAGTCTATTGAGTAAGAGGCTCTTGTTGCACAGACAATCCCCGCCCCCCATATACACTATATGGGAAGGGGGAGCCAAGGAGCTATATGGGGACTAACCAGAAGCCTCTAGTTGTGCATATCTTTTATCAATGGGTTCACCAGAAAAGGTCAAGGCAAATGTATCACCCAAAAGGGGCCAGTCCCAGGGAGAAGACAGGTAGCACTGGGAGGTACTGAGCTCCAGGCATGCTTCCCCAAAAGGTGATGTGCTGCAGTTAGAGCAGAGCAGGGAGTCCCTTGATTTCTCCCTTACATTTAGGCTGGGGTGAGAAAATTCCTTTCAGTTTCTGGCATCCCTTGACAGCTAGAATCAGAGACTTGCAAATTGCCTGGAGGCTTTCCATGAATCCCTCATCCCTTTAGTAGGACTCTTTCTTGTCCCCTCTCACCTGTCAGGCAGCAAGAATGGAATTTTGCTAGTTCTATACCCCTGGTGTTAGGCAGCCCCCCGAGCTTAAGACAGGAACTTCAGCAGGACCTCTGGGTGGTTCAATTCTACATTGTCCTCAGAGTCAACCATTCTTTTCTTTCATGGGTCCTCAATGGTTGGCCTTCCTATTTCCTGCCAAGATTAAGAAGATTCTTTTCTATCTCTCCCCCATCCCCCTTTTCACTTAGACCCAATAGAAAACATCGTTTAGGTGCTTAAGGGAATCTACGGATACTTTATCTTGAGTTCAGACATATATAAAAGATTTCGATAGTCTTTGCATGCTATGTAGACAACAGCTTAGAGACAACTTGGCCTAGTCCAGAGATGGATATCCTTGGCATTATAGGAGGTGGGGGAAGTGGAAAAGGACATTACTTTGGTATGGGGAGAGGGAGGGGGAGTTGCAGTAATAATTTTAGCCTATGATAATGAGAATACTGATGTGATTTTATGCCATACTATGGACTCTGAAGCAGGAATTAGATTTCCTGATTGCCAAAAAAAACCAAAACCCAGGAATAGTAGAGTCAGTGGTGGGAGGTGAAGCATCTTTGAAGGACTTAGAAAAGTAACTGGTGCTTTGATTCCTGCCACATTATACAAAGTATCAGTGATATTTATGTGGTCACATTTAACTCCTTTTATATCAAGCTCTTTAGCTTGTCTTGTTTCTTATACTCCAAATATTGCCTCAAAATAAATTTAAAAAACCAACAAGCAATTTACACAAGGATCACAAGAAGAAAATAACATTAAATGATATAAGATATCAAGGTAAAAGATATAAGATAAGATAAGATATAAGAACTCAGATCACTGTAATGATCTTGACTGTAGAGAACTGATAATGGAACATATTTCTCCTCACTAGAGAGGCAGTGGTCTGTTTACACATAAGAAAAAAGGAACGTGCTGTTGGATACAGTTAGTATTCCTGTTTGTTTTCCCATCTGTAAAGGTATAATCGCATTTCTTTGTTACAAGGCAGGATTTTGTGGGGATAAGGAGTATTGGAAAATGGCTGTAATGTTGGGTTTTGGGGGGTTCTTTTGAGTTGAAGTGGGATTTGTATTCAAGTCTTCCTGACTCCAGGCCTAGTGCTTGGCCCACGGAGCCACCTAGTTGCCATGCTACACAGATAGTTACACATTAACACATAGTGATCACTAGTCAACTACTCAATGTATACTATGTATGTAACCCCAATGTATGATATTATATATTGCATATCACCTCAGAACATGTTTGGATACTTATGTGCAACTTTGTTATATGATGTCTGATATTATGTACTTGTGATTTCTGTATCTGAGGTGGTGTATGCGTATTTGCAAAGTAATAGATGTTTTATGTGAACCTACTAATTTTTCCTAACCTAGGATGCTTCATTCTACCTCAAGCATTCAAAGAAATAATCCTGCCTCGAATTTCATGATTACTATGAACCCCTTCTATAACTCTAAACTCTGAAATGCCTCACTTTTGATGATCATTTTGTGTCTAACTTCTCCTAACTTCTCAACTTGACCTTTAAAACCTCCATCCCTTTCTGTTCTCCTAGTCTGTTATCTCTGTTCTGGCTTAAGTTATCTCCTTTGACAACTTGAAGGCATAGGTATGGTGGAAGGAATGCAGATTGGTTTTGGAGTCTAAAGAAATGTGGGTTTGAATCCCAACTCTGTTACTGGTAACTCCATTTTTTATCAGCAGCAGTTCTGCTAGGTTTTGACTCCACAAAACATCACAGCCTGGGTCCCTTCTCCAGCTTTGAGTTTCCTTTTGTGTGGGACTATCTTTTCTCCTCTTAATTGCATTCATTTACTATGGTGCCACAATAAGAGCTTAACAAAGGTTTACTGAATTGAATTTACAAAAGTTAACCTCTCCGGCCCTTAGAGTCCTACCTTTGAAGAAAGGGAATTGCTGGGGGGTTGGGGGGTGGGTGGGGAGGAGAGAGACAGGGGCAGTCATGTCACCAGGCTAATTACCAATTACTAATTACCAATATCACCAGGTCTATTACAAATTCATGGCATTTAATCTTAATGGGACCTTCACCATTACACAACAAAAATTCTTATTCTGCCTTGACTGATTGTCTACTCTATTCCCCTCAGGAACGATTCCAAAATTTCTCTTCTTTCCTTAAACTCCCAATACTCCCCCCACTGCTATTTCCCTTAATGTCCATTCCTCCTATTTTATTGAGAAAATAAAAACTAGCCATTCCCTCATTTCCCCTGCTCCATACTTCAAAATCCTCTCCATCTTCACCCACCCTCTCCTCCTTTATTCTTGGAAGAGGCAGTCATTTTCTTTGCCAAGACTACTATTTTCACTTGTGCACTCAATGCCACCTCACTGTGTCTCCTGCAAGAGTTTGTCCCATTATTCATTTCCTCTCTGTCTCATCTTTGGTTTCTCCTTTCTGGCTTTTTCCTTGATTCCTACAAGCATACTCAGGCCTACTATTTCCCTGGGGGGAAAAAAATCCTTCACTTGGCCCTCCCCAAGTGTCAGTCTATTATCCAGTATCTCCCCTTTTCACTGTCAAGCTCCTAGAAAGACCATTCTACACTGGATACTTCCACTTCTTTACCTCCCATTCCTCAGCTGAAGCAGTCTGGCTTCTGATACCACCACTGGACGGAAACTAATTTCTTCAAAGTTTTAAATGATCTCTTAATTTATAAATCCAATGGCTTTTTCTTGATTGTTCTCTTTTTTGACCTCTCTGTTGCTCTTGATACTGTTGACTACAAGATCTCCTCAATTGTCTTTGCTTATGTGACACTACTCTCTCCTGATTTTCCTTCCCCTGTTTATTTGGTTCTTCTCCATTTTGTTGGATTATCATCCATTTCCTGACACTTTAGTTAGCGCATATCTCAGGGCTCTGTCCTGGGCACCAATTTCTTTTCTCTCTTTCTTCTTTGGACAAAATAATAGTGTAGAAAAGTTGGGAATAACAAGTGTAGCATCACCATTGCCAAGGAACTGGAGAGATGTTGGGAATCACAGCTGGGAGGGGCTCTTTAAAAGTGAAACTGACAGTTGGTCATCGTGGCTAAAATTACAAAATAGCGGGGAATCCCAGTTGGTGAATGACATGTAGGTGTGGCACTAAGATCTGAGTCCTGACTGCCACCTCCCTACTCTCCCCACTCAGTGAGAATCTCAGCAGTCCTTGGAGAAGGAGTTACTGTTACTGTTGATATTATTTATACAGTATTCACAAATAGTTGGAAGATCCTGTCATTTAGATTCAACCTTTCACATTCCCCCTCATTCTATCGGTTGTTAAAATAAATTTTCTCTTTACTCTTACTTTAACAGTCACTTCAACATACAAAAAGAAGATTGTTGAACAAGCTGTGAACTTGTTATGTATAGTTTTAACAACATTGCTCTTTTTGGGTCCCCTTCTGTACTTCCTTTTATTTACTTCTGTGCAATTAAAAGAATGAGCTTTTTTTTTTTTTTTTTTAGCATTTCTATCACTACCCATTAATTTGCCCTCTCCTAAATAAAAGTCCAGTCTTGTAACAAATATGTAGAATCAAACAGAACAAATCAATCCACTGACCTTTTGAAAAATTTCACCTTCTTTCTGTACCTTCCGTTTATCACTTCTCTACCAAGAGATTCTGAAATCAGCAGTGGACACTTGTTTGCATCATCTTTCTGAAGTCCCTTGAATTAGCGAAGTCATTGTGTGACTTGAGCTCCTACTTGACCCCTGCTGCACATCACCACTGTTCCAGCCAAAAGACCACTAGCGTAGGCACTGTTATCACCATGGTCTGGATCCAAAGCTGCAGTCTAGGTCCTGACCACAAGGTATAGTCCTTTTCAGGTCACCCAGGATATAGCGAGGCAGGATGAGGAGGAAGCAGGGAGCTGAAATAAATTTTCAGGAAAGTTTTAACTGAGAATAGTGGAGAGTCTGGAGTGGACCAACTCCAGACCCAGGGTTGGGGGAAGAGGTGTGCTCAATATTTGGGGTTTTGTTGGAGGGCTTCCAGAAACAGGGGATGGTAGTATACATTTCAAAGTAGATTGCATTACACATCCAACCAAGTGCATTTCTGTGCCAGGGCAGTGCATTGAGCCAGATCACTAAGCCAAGTGCTTTTTAATTCCAAAGTGGACTACAAGGCTGAGAAGGTATCAAATCACAAGATGAGTGCATTGCAGATCTTTTTTGTTGAGGAACCACACTTCTCCAAGACAGTTAACCCTCTTTCTGTGTTAAATGGGGAAGGACCTCTTGTCCTCCTGTGAACCCACTGGTTTGGATTTATGTGATAATGGCAGTAATTGGGTTACCAACATTTCTGGCTTTTTACAGCATTTTTTTTTCAAGGTGACTGTCTCCTCTCTCTCAACTTTAGACTCTCCCATTCCCAGAGAGAGAGGATAGACTAAGCTAGGCATTGTGATGTACAAGTGATCAACACATGCTATGCACTGCTTGACATATGACACATACACAATAGGTCAATAAAGATACTCCTTTGACTTACAGTGCTACGTGATCAACACATTATCTACTGTAAGGTACTTGTACACCTAACTGCAGAGCAACAAATGATGCTTGCATGCCATTCATGGGACATGATCAATAGGTATGATATACATGCCATGATCATGTGATGTGTTGTAATGTACACAGATCATGAGGGTACCTTTGATATGCAATCAACACATGATATACATATGATCAACAAACAACCCTACACAAATTACTTAATCCATCAGTGTTTGGGTCAGCAGCATAAGATTACAAATTGCAAAGAAGGTGCCAATTTGTATTGATAGATTGAGTTTCCTCACTTGGGAGTTGTATATGTCAATAAAATCATAGGTCCAGTCCCTATCACCTATAGGAATAAAGATGGTGGCTTGTGTTTATATAGTGCTTTAATGTTAACAAGACACTTTACTTATATCAGTCCTGTGGTACAGGATTGTAAATAGTAATACTTCCACTTTACTGATGAACCAACTTTAGTGATGAACCAACTGAATCCTTGGGTGGTGAAGTGGCTTATCCAAGGCTATACAACCAGTTCCAGAACTGGGTCTCAAATCCAGGTCTTCTATCCAGTACTCTTTCCACTGTGCCATGTTGCAATGAGAGGTCTAGCCTAATTAGCATATGCAGGTGTAGTACAAAATCAGATTATATAGAAGACTTTGAAACCTAGGCAGAGTTTAGAGAAGAGAGGGGATTATTTCTGAATTTTATTTTGTGTATGTGTTCTTTTCCCCCTAAAAACATGGAATACTCTTTAATGGGTCGGATGTAGGAAAGGGTCCTCTCCCCTTCAAAAAAGTTTTTTATTACCTCTCCATTCCTTCACATTTCTAGAGTTAATGTGATAGGAAATAAGCGAAGGTTATTGAGAAAAAAGAGTAAAGATGAAGGGAACATTTAAGAAAGAATGTCTGTTTAGATATATGTAAATACCTTCTTGCAGGTCCCAAAAAAAACTGTTGTGCTAAAAAAATTTTTTTGACAGGTTGATGGAATTTTAGCAAAGCTTGTTTGTTCATATCCTTTGACCTTGTATCTTTTGGTGAATAGCTCTTGTTCTTATTTGTATCTAGTACTTATTTACCTTTAATTAAACTTTAAGAGACATTTATTAAGCACCTACTATGTGCAGATCCTTATGTGAAGTACTAATAGTGACATGAAGTTTAGAAGAGACAGAACCCCTGTCCTCATAAAGCTTACAATATAGCATGGAGACAAAACAAATACACAAATAATTTTTATTATTAAATTTAAATTATTTTATTATTTATTAAGTTAATAGCCATTAACAAAGACAAATAAGCAAAGAAACATATAAAATGAGGAAAACATTTTATTTAAGATCTTTAGTATTTAGTAAAATAAAACTAAATAATTTAACGGAAAATAAACAAAACTATTTGCTTTGCACCTCTTTCCAAGTTCAGCTGATGTTTCACTGTCTTTGTCTTTATTTTTTCTCAAATATAGTTTTAATTAATGTGTATGCAGTTCTGGTCCTAATAATTTTGCCTTTCATTTTTTTTATATTGGTTTGATTTATTTCCATATTTCCTTGTTTGTTTTGTAGTAATTTTAATAGTGCCATAATATTACATTACATTAATAAGTCTATAGATCTGTGATTTTGTCAACATGGATATTCCCTGCAATAGTGCATATAACAAGCTATCCACACCTTCTTATCCATGTTCTTCCATAAAGCCTACCTAACAGAATAACCCAATATGCTGGATGCCTTCTCTAGATCTTTTCAAATTCTATGGGTACTATTGAAGCCCTTGTGCTTCCATCTGCCGTCCTTTGTTTTTATTACATGATCATTCTACCTTTTCAGATTATACTGTGGTGGGATCAATATCCTAACCCCTTCCCTCATGCAAATTAGGTCTATTTTTCCTTAAAAAATGTTGGTTGGCTCAGGGGACTAAAGTCTTAGGCTGTTAACATTGCTAGTCATCTGAGTCTAAAGCTCCCACAAGAGGTTCTGGGAGAGTTACTTGGTGGATGATGATGGGCAGCTCAGTCAAAGGTACTTTCCTGAGCTAAATCAACTTAAGGTATCTTCAATGTCTGTCCTTGTTCCATATCCTTCTCCTGTTATAGATAAACGAATCTCTTTTGATTAACTGTTGCGTGATGTACAAATGTTCCTTTTTTCATTCACAAGGCTCTATTAAGCTTCTTTATCAGGCAACTCACTTAACCAATAAAATACTAGGTTTGGTCCCTATCCTCCTATTATATTTTTAGGATAAAGTCCAATCAATGAAATTGTTGGGTCAAAAATCACTTTTGTCACTTTATTGTACATACTCAATTTTGCTGTCAAGTTAACTGCTTGGTGAAAGATTCTAAAAGATCACAGTTAATTGCCAAGAGAGTTTGCGTCTCTGAGGACTTAGAGAGTAAACTGTCATCCTTGAGGGGGTCTGAAGAGACATTTTTGAGATAACTGAGTTTATTTCTTATCCTGTGAAGAAGATATCCCAAGAATTTCTGAGAGATTTTAACTATTATCCTCAGGGAACTGAATTTTTGGACTGAGATTCCAGTGTTTTGGAGAAGCTGGAAGTTGCAGCCATTAGTAAAAAGGTGACTCTAACTGTGACCTTTCTCACAGCTGAAACATTGTTGAAATACTTATCTATATCTTAGTATTATTTGTTACTGTTAATAGATCACATAGCAAGTAATACTGATGCTTGCCTAAGCCCACGAGACCAGAGTTTGAGACAGAGAGAGGAGAAAAAGCTTATGCAAAAAGATGCTTCTTTGATGTATAAAGTAAGGTGACAGCTTACTTTATTAGTGTGATAATTAATTAGTGTGAGAGATTTTGCATTTTTTAATATTTTATGGGGTAATTTCCATTCATATCTATTAGATTGTTTTTGAACCCAGAGAGAATTAAAAGGTAACAAATAAGCAGGTTAAAGGGTGGGGTTTGGGGATTTTTGTCCTCAAGAGCACCTAAAGTATTGCTCACATCCTGTATCACGCTCACACCCCACAAAGGTTGCTGTGTGTGGGATCTCATCTATGAGATTGCTGTATGTGTGGTAGCAAAAATTTTCTTATGATACTCACTTTATCTTAACCTTTTAGACTTCAGTAGTTATCTACTCCCTGAAGAGCAACTGATCTTATTCAGTGAAATGAAACTTAAATATTCGTATCTTCAGTATGAAAAAAATGCAAAAGGTAGTGGAGAGCAAATAAAAACTAGAGTGAGGGGCCCTATCCTATAAGCTGCTTCCTTTTTTTCTCTTCCACCAACCAATCAGCAGACACTTATTGAATGTCTGGTACTACTGTGTTAGAGGGTCAAGAACAGATCCTTGGGGATAGTTAGGGGTGTGAACTAGAGGCACCAACCCAGCAAAGGAGACTGAGCATGTGTAGGAGAAGAGCCAATGTATGAAATGTTATAAAAACTGAGAAAGGAGAGAGAATGTAGAGATAGGTGACAGTTTCAAAAGTTGCAGAAAAGTCCAGAACAATGAGAATTGAGAGAAGGATGTTAGATTCGTCAATTAGGAGACCATTGGTTCTCTTTGGAGGGCAATTTCAGTTGATGTGTTCAGAAGCCATTTTGCATTGGCTTTAGAAGAAAGAGAGGAGGGAAAGCACAGGTCTAACTATGTCACCCCTACTACTCCAGAGGCTCCCTATTATCACCAGGATCAAATACACAATCCTCTAACTGGTTTTCAAAGTCTTTTATAACCTCTCTTCTACCTTTTCAGTTTTCTTTTGCCTTACTCCCAACCACATGCTCTTTGATCCAGTGATACTAGCCTCCGGGCTGTTTCACAAAAAAAGGCATTCCTTTCTTAACCTTGGGCTTTTTCTCTGGACTTTCCCAAAGGCCTGGAATACTCGCACTTCTCATCTACCCCTATACCTTTCCCTATTTCCCTTAAGTCCCAACTAAAATCTTATCTTCTAGAAGGAAACTTTTTCTAACCCCGCTTAATTCAAATGTATTTCCTCTCAATTATTTTCTATTTATCCTGCATATATCCTTGCTTTGTATGTATTTGTTTGAATGTTGACCCACCCAGTAGACTACAAGGTCCTTGAGGGCAGATACAATATCTTTTGCCTCTTTTTTGTATCCCTAGCACTTAGTCTGGCACTTAGTAGGCTCTTAATAAATATTTGACTGAGTGAAGAGTTTACAATGTAGTGGTGAAAACAAAACCTACTCATATAAATTAAAGAGAGTGAGTGCTATACAATTTGGAACTATGCCCAAAGGGCTATAAAACTGTGCATACCTTTTGATGTAGCAATACCACTGCTAGGTCTATATCCCAAAGACATCCAAAAAAGGGAAAACGACCTATTTGTACAAAAGATATCTATAGCAGTTCTTTTTGGGGTGGCTAAGAATTGGAAGTCAAAGGGATGTCCATCACCTGGGAATGGCTAAACAAGTTGTGGTATAGGACTATAATGGAATATTATTGCACTGTAAGAAATGACAAGCAGGATGATTTCAGAAAAACTTGCACTTACAAAAACTGATGCATAGTGAAGTGGACAGAACCAAGAGAAAGTAGTACATAACAATATTGATCTTCAATGAAGAACTGTGAATGATGTAGCTATTCTCAGTAATACAATGATCTAGGATAATGCCAAAAGACTAATGAAGCATTGTATCCATCTCCAGAGAAAGCACTGATATTGATTGAATGTAGGTTGAAGAATGCTATGTTTCACTTTCTTTCTTTCATTTTTTCTTTCATTTGAGTCTTCTTGTACAAAATGATTAATACGGAAATGTTTTATGTAATTGCAAATGTATAACCTATATCTGATTGTTTCAGGGAGGGAGGAGGGAAGGATAGAATTTGGAACTCAAAACTTTAAATAAAAATGTTAGGAAAAAAAGAGAATGCTATAGTTTGAGAGTGATCCTATTTTCCATGCCAAAAATTTTCGACATATGGCCGGGTAAAGAACATCATTTTTTGTACAAATCTCTTTAAAATGCAATTGTTACTCTTGAAACTGAGAGTGTCCTAGAAAACCCTACGTGATGGTTGCCATAACCATAGTACAAACTGAAGCCAGAAGAGCTGAGAAAACGTAAAGTAATGACTGGAGTAGGATGGACAAGAGATGAAAGTCCAAACACGTAATTTTTTTCTCAGTTAGGATCATTATTGCAGGTCGAGCACTATTTTTTAAAAAAAAATTCATCTGTGGACAATTCTTTCTCATCATGACTATACTGAACCTGAAGTCCACCTACTCCCCATATTTGCAGGCTAAAAAGGATGTCAAAGTCCAGATACCCAATTCTTTTTCTGCATGTGTTTTTCTCATTTGTAGACAATTCTTCCTCTTCATAACGACCACGTTGGGCCAAGAGTCAACGTGCTCTCCGTATTAATTGCTTAAAAACGAAGAAAAGCGTCCACTATCAGCAGTTGTCAAATGAGCCATCCTGGGTCTGCAGCTTGTCAACCTCCCTGAACTATAGGAGGTCCTGAGGCCAGCAGAAAAGGCGGGAAAAGGGAATCAACTACGACTCCCGGCAGGCTCCTCTCCAGAGCGTGACGACATCACCCGGTCTCACCTCCCTCTCAGATGATCCGTCCCCAACCTCGCCCTCACGGAACGCTCCCGGTATAAACTACATTTCCCAGGAGGCCTCGCGCCGCCCAACAGCCCTCGTTTGCCTTTTCAGCTCAGAGAACGCCATCGGCTGGGCGCGCGCGCGCTCGCTCGCTGGCTCGGTCGCTCGAGGGGAGGGAGCGTGTGAGGGAGGGGGAGGACCGGGCTGGGGAGGGGGCGGGGGTACGGCTCGCTCGCTCGCTCGCAAGATGGCGGACGAGGACGGGGAAGGGATTCACCCTTCAGCCCCTCAGCGGAACGGCGGCGGCGGCGGCGGCGGCGGGTCTGGGCTCCTGGGCGCCGGGAACGGCGGCGGGGGCGGCCCGCGGGTGGTGCGCATCGTCAAGTCCGAGTCCGGCTATGGCTTCAACGTGCGGGGCCAAGTGAGCGAGGGCGGGCAGCTGCGGAGCATCAACGGGGAGCTGTACGCGCCGCTGCAGCATGTGAGCGCCGTGCTGCCCGGCGGGGCGGCCGACCGGGCCGGGGTGCGCAAGGGGGACCGCATCCTGGAGGTGTGAGTATCGGGGCCCCGGCCCCCGCCCCCCACCCGGCGCCCAGAGACCCGCCTTGTCCCTCCGGGCCCCGGGGCCGGCGTCGTCCCCCCCCCCCCCCGGCTCCTGCCCGCTCCCCGCGCGGTGACAGCGAGCCGCCCAGCCGTGCCCCTCGCGGGGGCTCCCGGCCGTGTCCTCCCCCTTCTCCCCACCGGCCCCACTGCCTCCTCTGCTTGCTTTTGTCCGTGTGGGAGCCCTCCTGTGGAGCCCCTCGGGTCCGGCTCGCGCCTGGTGGCATTGCCCATCCCCTTGCCCTCCATCCAGTTCTTCTGCCCTCCGCCCCTCAGGCTTCCAAGTTTCTTGCCTCTGCCTCTCGGTGCAGTTCGGCCCCTTCCCTTCCCCCTCCACTGCAGCCCCTACCTTTTCAAGTTGGCTACTTCACCAACCTCTCTGCAGCCCCGGCACTTCGGAGGGCTGTGGCATTGCCAGTCGTGCGCGCGCGTGTGTGTGCGTGTGTGTGTGTGTGCGTGCGTGTGTGTGTGTGTGTGTGTGTTTAGTGCTCATCCGTGCTTTGGATGTAGTACTCCCACTACCTCCATGCCTTTCCCCCCCTGTGTCCTTCACTACTCTATTTCTGTCTTCCTCGCTCCTTTTCTCTTGCACATCCTTTTCTGACTGGCTTCTGCCCTTCTCCTTTACTAGGATATTCAGTCCTGGCTTCCCGTCCTTCCTAAATTTACTTTCAATCACAAAAAATCCCTCCCTCCCTTCAGGCCTTCACCTCGTTTAACTGTTGGTTAGGCCAGGATTTAAGAAGCAGACGGACCGTATCCTGAAGGTGTGTCTGGGGAATGGAGTGGCCTCTCCCTCCTTAAACATTCGTCTTCTTCTGTGGCACTTTTCCCTTAGAGTACCTCCACCTTCCTGTCTCAGGGATAGCGACCTACCTAGAAAAGTACGATGGTACCCTGGATAGATGAATGTTCTCTTCTCTTTTCCTCCACTTTCAACTGCTTTATAAACAGTTCTGATATTCCCCAGCTTGGTGTGCCCAGTATATTAATCATAAGGGGATTAGGGCACTAAGACCTGTATTGCAATGGTGATCTTCCTTTTTTCATTACCTGAGCCCAGAATTCTGTTCTTTCCAGACTATAGAAAATCTATGCCTATTATCTTCCTCTGTCAGCAGCCCTTGGGAGGTGTCAGTTTCCTTTCCTTGTGGAAGTTCATGTTAGGTTCATTTGCTTTTATTTTTGATTTTCAAAGTCCATGAAGCTTCCTTGGGCACCATATTATGGAAGAAGGGTTACAATTGCATCACAGAACTGAACAAATTGGGAAACCCTCTTCAAACCTCATCTATACAACTTCCTTCCCTGTTCCAAATTCAAGTCTTGTCCTTTCTTATACTTTGGTTATGCTGAGTAAGAGCAATAAATCAGTTATTGGTTAGACATGACTTTTCCCCCATGCTTTCTGGAAAAAAATTAATATTTTTTGTTTTTACATCTCCTTCATTTCTGAATATATTTATACCTCCATCATTCCTTCTAAGCATAGAATTTAAAAAAAGGAGAAATAAACAGTTCAGCAGAATTAACCAGCATTTCAACTGACTCTGACTGTGTATGGGTTCTTCCACATCCACAGTCCCACGTTTCCAGAAAGGGAGAGAGGTACATGTTTTTAATCTCTTCTTTAGGACCAGGCTTAGTCATCATAATCACTTAACGTTCAGTTATTTTTTTTTTGTCCTTGTTCTTTCCAGTTACATTGTATTAATCATATATATATATGTATATATATATATATATATATATATACATATATATATATTTTGATTCTGCTTCCTTCAGTCAGTATCAGTTCATGTAAATCTTCCTAAGCTTCTTAGAATTCTTCACATTCATCATTTCTCATGGTACAATAATATTCCATTACATTCTTGTGCCACAATGTAGGTCTTTTCTAGTTCATGGATTCTGCCTTGTTTCCATTTTTTTGCTGCCACAGAAAGTGTTGCTATGAATATTTTGGTGTGTATGGGCAGATTTGACTTCTTAAGGGTAATGTCTGGTTGCTAGAGGAAGAGGGCACAACACAGATTTCATTTCCTGGTTTTGATCATGGTTGGTGAACATGCTTATTTTCCTATAAAAATTTATATGCTTACTCCCAGAAGAGTTCCAGTTCTTCCTCTGTAAAATATTTAAGAGAACTCCTCTATCTTTCAGATAGGTTCTTTGGCCTATCATATCTTGTTCAGAAAAGTTTTCTTGTTGAAATCTAAAGTGGAGGCAGGGCCAAGGATGGGTAATCATTGTGTAGCTGTAGTTTAGATTGTGCTTACATTTATATCTTGATCCTGTGAATTTCCACATAACTCAGTTGCTTTTTTTAAAGTTGTTTTTTTTTTGCTGTTTGTTCTTTTTTCAAAAGAATTACAGTTATGTTTTTCCACTTTGTGCAGTTGTTTGAACAGTTTATGGTGATGTAAGTGGGCAGAGGAACTTATAATTTAGGACTAAAAGGTGTACAAGTTTAGATATAAGTAAAATTATTACTTGAAAAAAATCCTATTCACAAAGGCCCTTTTTACCTTGGGATATGGTATAGTGTTTGGGTCAAGTTTAGCCAGCATGGTTTACTTTCTCCTTCTCTACAAAACAGTATCTGATTTAGGAAATTGTTTTGTTGCAGGATTTGGTAATTGCAGTATGAATAGGGCTTCTGGGCTCTAAATCTCATTTCAGACTCAAAGCCTTCCTGTTTAACAAACTTAGTTTCCACCTTGTAATCTTTCCCAGTATAACATGTGTTGAGTATGTCTTTCCTTTGATGTGAATGCATGCACAGTCTAAAGAGTGAAGAGTGCATCCAAAAAATAGAACCAAAGTCACTGTGTCTTTGTACTGTATGGGAAAGAACTGTTGACTTCTGGCTAATTTTCTTTTATTTCTAAAGGTTTTTCACCAATTTCTTGTTGCCTTGAGGAAGGCTTTGGTTATGGAATTTGTGGTTTGTATATGGAATCTATATTTTTCCTCCATATTTTTGAGGGCATATCTTTGTTAGTTGGTGAATCTGTCTTAGTCTTTTGGGTAGATCTGGTCTTTTGGGGGTAAAGTTTGCAGCCTTCAGAGTTAGTAGGCCTATTATATAGTAAGTGAAGGTCATGTTAATGCTTTGTCATGTTGGATCAGGTTGATTGGAATCCCGGTGAAATGGACAATTGCCAGTCACCATGGTATTTGTCTGTGGGTAGTATATAGGAAATGTATCTTTTATCCCAGATCTTTTGCCCTGAACAAAAGTTAAAGCATTGGGAAAATACCTACTAAAAGTCATTGATTTGTACAGCTTTTTAAAGAGGATTTCTAGGTCATACGTGTTTTTGGCTTTGTTCTATAAGGATGTCTGTTCTTTGGCTTCGTTCTATAAGGATGTCTGTTCTTTGGCTTCATTCTATAAGAATGGATGAAAAGATGGCTCTTTGAGAAGTTGTTCATTGTAAGTCAAATTCAAGAACAAAACCTTAACAGATTAAGGCCTCTTGAAAGAACTGCTTTCTCTACTGTGGCATGATTCTGCTTTCCAGTTGTTCTGACAAAAGGAAATATCTGTGTTGTTATATGACTGGGATTCTGAATTCAGTTCTTATTGTCATATTCACTGTGGGAAAGATACCAAGGCCCTATTTAGAAAATTGATTTAATCATTTTGTTCCCATATTCTAATCTGGATAGAAAAGCAGTTAAATATTGCATAGAATAGGGTAGTAGACTGTCTGTAGTATCAAGATTACTTTTGTAGCTTTAGCTGTATCACTTCTACCATCTAAGATACTGCACCATCAGCTTATTTCTTTATTTTACTCTAAACAAAGTTCCTTGACTTTCTAGAAAAATGGTGGCACAGAATTTAGTAGGTTTATTTGATTCTTCTTCTATTCTTTCTATTGACATGCCATTTTGACCTCTTTGGAGTTCAGCTATGTCTTTATAAATAAACTCAGATAGGAGAAGAAATTTGGTGGGCGATCAGATATTGGTAGATAATAGCTTTGTGTTTATGTCTTTATCTTCCTAGTTATTTTCTGAGTTGCGAGACAGATGATTTAAATAGGTATTTTTGTGTCCTTTTTATATTCACTCATCTGACTGCTAGTGAAGGAACTATATCCATCATAATTATAAACCCAGGAAATAACTTAGTTTTGTAGGGAGAGTGGAAAACAATAAAACTAAATCCAGAAATAGCCTGTACTTTCCTTTCAGAAGCTGGGTTGAGACTAGGAGGAGGCCCTTTGTGAATATACGCAAATTTGCCTCTGTGTATGGACAAGGTGGTATTCTGGGACCAGTTCCCTTTCCAATCACATTGACTTGGGACACCTTGCTTTTAGATGGTGTCTGCAGTTTGTTTCTGATGTGGACTTGTTAACGTATCCCCTAAGGCCACAAATTACTTCTGAAATGAGTCTCATTGGGAAATCCTATGATCTGACACAGAAGCAAAGTGACTTAATTGGCACAGTGAATTCATTGTGATGCTTAAAACCTGTGTACATCATTGCTATTTAACGGCAGTGGTTCTGTCTGTGCCTATTAAAGCGCATTTGGTTAGAACTTAGTATCAATAAATCACAGGTTTGATCTGAGTCAATTAGATTCACTTTACTGTACCTGTAATCCTAGTTAAAACTCTCCTGAAAGTGGATGCTGTTAGGCAAACAGGAGAAATACCTTAGGTATATAGGCCTCTAACCTCACAACCCGAATAACAACTCAAGGGAGATACTCTATCAACTCCTTAATGTGAAGTGTTCCCCAAGAGGTCTATCCAATGGTCCTGTTTTCTTTCCATATTTTCTCCCTTAGCATTCTAATTCACTCCTATGGTTTCAACTACTCTCTCATAGATATTGACTCTCATATCTCTGTTTTCAGTCTGCATCTTACTTCAGAGCTCCAGACCCACACCTCCATCTTTTTACAGAATATTTCCACCTAAATGTCCTCTGGCATCTCAAGCTCAATTCGTAAACTAAGCTTCTACCATTTCTCCCTACACCTGATTATTTTTCCAACTTCATTATTTCTGACTATTGGATTTTATTCATCACTTAGTCACATGTTTGAAACCTTGGGGTTATCTTGTACTTTTTTTCTCTGTGTTTTCATATTTAGATTGCACTTTGTGCAGCACATCTCCAATCCTTCCATTGTCTTTGACTTCAAATCTTTTGTGATTCCTTACTGCAAAAGTTTAGATTTTTTTGTCTAGCATTCAGGGTACTCCATAATTTGGTGCCATTCTACCTTTATTTTAAAGATGATTTCAGTGAACAAAAATTTTATTTTCTCTCCCTCCTCATTGAGGGGGGAAAATGAAAAACAAAACCCTTGTAACAGATATGCATAGTCAAGCAAACTGAATTCCCACCTTGGCCATATTCAGAAATATGTCTTCTTTTGAATCCAGTACCTCTTTGTCAGGATGTGGGCAGGAGAGATTATCATGGTTCCTTTAATGGTGTGGTTTGCCATCTCCCTTTTCCAGGGATTCTCTTCTTTGTACTTGTCATTTGCCTCATACTGGGTTACTTTGCTCTCAGAACACAGCCTGTAATGTCCTACCTCCATGCCTTTTTTCATGTTATTCTCTATGCCTGGAATGTCTTCTCTTCCTCCTTCCCCTTATTTCTCCTCTCCCCACTATGCTAAGCCTGTTAAATTACTATCTATCTTTTTAATTCCAATTTAAATGCCTCCTCTTCCATAAAGCCTTTCTCTGATTTGCATCTGGTGATGACCTTCCCTCTTGGATCTTACATAATACTTGATTTTGTAACTCTCTAATGTAGTTAGGTAATATTGTGTATTTTTGTCATCTATGTTTGTGTTTTATTCTTCTATTTGACTGTAAGCTTCTTAAGGACCAGAAATGTGTCTTAACCTACCTTGTATGTTTCTCAAAACCTATCACAGTGTTTTCCACAGGGCACTTAGTAAATATTTGTTTAAACTGAGGAGTTAGTGGTAGCTCACTACCATTTATTTTACATATGAACGGCAGAACCTGGCTCTGTGTGCTAAAACATATGATATCAGGGAAGGGGTTTGGTCTCTTTTTTGCCAGAAGGGGCATTTGTGGCATAAGGAGTCTGAATAGCTTTCCCAAGGCAGAACCGGATTCAAGAATTTCATTGTCTGGTTTCTTGTATAATCTTAGGTTTATTTCTTTGGCTTTTATGAAAGAGGAAAAATTCATACTGGAAAAAAAAGTAATACTTCGATTTAAGAGGACAGCTGGTGGAGAGCAATTTTATTCTTCTGATATGTTTCAAGCCCCAAATTACTAAAATCTGATTTTCGGATTCCTAAGCTGTCCATTTCATCTTTAGCCTGAAATGTAGGATCTGGTGCCTACTTCCCTCATGGCTCTGTCAACTTCTCCGCTGAGTGCCCTGTGGATCTATTTCTTTCTTTTTTGATCTTCTTTAACTCAGAAATGTTTCCTTTCATCCTTTTCTTTTTATCATGTTGCATATTGTTGGGAGTTAAAGACAGAAAACAAATCTATTTTAATATCAAGGGTCACTTCCTCCTCCCATGTTCAATTTCAGAAAGAAAGTCAAAGAAAAACACTTTAAACTAATACAAGGATTAATAATGACAATAAAGTTAATTCTCTGATTGAAATGTTATCCAGAATACTAAAAAGGTGAAGTTTTCTAGTATAGAATGAGTCAAATACTAGGTAATATACATATACCTGGAATTTATCAGTAAATTACTATCCTTTACTAATTCTTTTGGCCCCTGCCAACTAAATTATATTTTTATAATAGTTGAGAAAATAGACTTAATCAGCAGGATATTTAAGGTCCTGAGCAAGTAATAAAGAATTCTGTATGAGTACAGCTGTTTTCTTCTCACCTATGAACTTTCAGTGTTAGAGAAACATCTCCTAAGTGATTTGTTCTTGTTTAAGCTACCTGAAAACTTGGGGCAGCTAGGTGGTGCAGTGGATAGAGCACCAATACAAGAGTCAGGAGGACCTGAATTCAAATCTCACCTCAGACACTTGACACTCACTAGCTGTGTGACCTTGGGCAAGTCACTTAACCCCAATTCTCTCATCCTGGGTCATCTCCAGTCATCCTGATGAATATCTGGTCACTGAATTCAGATGGCTTGGGAGAAGTGAGGCTGGTGACCTGTACAGCCCTCCTTCAAGTCAAGTGCAAGTCATGTCATTATTTCTCTGATGGCATGGTCTTCTTTGGCAACGAAGGATGAACACACATTTACCTGAAAACTCTTTAGACATGATGATCAGACCTCATGTTAAGACTTCAGAAAGAGGTCTTGATCTTCTGTAGACTTGAGACATAAGTTATTAGCTTATTCTGCTTTGGAAAAGTACAGAATGACCTATAGGAGCATGGTAGCTTTTGCTTATGCAGTTATTCTCTCAGCTGGTTGCAAGGAGGGCTTGCTGCCAAAAAGTCACCTTACAGAAATATGCAATAGCTTAACTAGATTGACTTTTTAAAAAATAGTGTTGGGATATTTTTGGAAGGTACTATGAGTATTCTGCGTTGAGTTATGTTGTCTGGTATATTTAAACAGAGAGACTTATTAAATGAAAACAGTTTGTTCACTATCTAATTTTGAGAATGGAAGTTTTGAAAACATTTGACTTCCAGCTTCTCCCGCAGATCAGCCATTTGATGGTGCCTTCTCTCACCCTCTCTACTTTGCTCCTCTAAGCATCTTAATATCATTACCTTCTCTCTCCCTTTTTTTTCCCTCTCAGAAGTATCCCTACTACATACTAAATTTAGTGCCTCTTGTTCCCATTCTTTCCCATTTTCTCCAGGATGTTGCTGTGATAGACCTCTCCCCTTTCTCTCCTCCTTATTCCCCCTCACTTGTATTTCTTTCTCCATTAATTTCTTTCCTACCTACCTCCAAACCTACCTAGGTCACTCCAGACTTTAAAAAAGACTTTCTTTGACCCTTCTGCCCTATATAGCTACAACCCTATCTCTCTATTCATTGTTAAAATTTTGGTGTTTCAATGCATCATAGAAACTCTGACAGATAATACAGGTCAGTCCCTCACAATGTAGAATCCTTGAAAGCAAGAGAACAAAAGAATGATTGCAGTTGATATCACATGAAGCCTTATTCTAGAGTACTTGACTGTTCATTAAGAGAGGAAGGATGTGTAATTTAACTTTAGTACCAGTGTCCACAGCGTTTAAGAATAATATTAACAAAAATAGCTAATAGTTAAGTAGCTCTTTAAGGTTTACAAAGTGCCTTACACATATCATCTCATATAATCTTCACAAAAGCCTCGGGAGGTAGGTGCTATTGTTATTGCCGTTTTACAGATGAAGAAACTTAGGCATAGAGAGGTGAAGTGACTTGGCCAGGGTTTCACAGTGCATGTCTGAGGTGGGATTCAAACTCTGTTCACTATGCCACAACATCCAATGTTGCTACCTAAAATTATCTTCTTTTATAGAGTTGTAATCATTGTATGTGTTGTTCCGTGGGTTCTGCTTTTTTTAGGATTCAATATCACTTTATACAAATCTTCTCATGTTTCTTTGAATTCTTCCTATCTATTAAGTTCCATATGGCATATTCATATTACATAATATTCTTATATTACATATATTCATTTTTTTAACAACTTAGCAATTCTCCAATCACTGGGTGTACTGTTTGTTTTCAGTGTTTTGCTCTTAGAGATAGTGCTTCTAATAAGTCGTTTTTTGCTTTCAGTAAACTTTTTGTGATAAGCCTACACAGACTTTGGATCACAGGTAGTAAATAATTTTGTGACTTTTTTTGTATAATTCTAGTTTGTTTTCCAGTGTGACTGTACCAAGTGACAGGTGGATTAGCAGTGAATTAATATGCCAATTTTGCCATAGCTCTAACAACACTGAATTTTTCCTTTTACTGTCTTGCCAATTTGATGGGTGTGATTCCTCATAGTTTTTAAAATTTGCATTTTTTATTGTTGTTAATTTTCTTGACAAAATTGTTCAAACTTAGACCAACAAGCATATATTAAGTACCTTCTAAAGTACCCAGCACCAATAGGGGATACAAAGATAGGACAAAAACAGTCCCTGTCATCAAAGAGATGTAAACAAGAATTTATATGATGATTTTTTTTGAGGAAAGAGCAAACGTTATTGATTTTCTAAAGGTTTCTAAAGGTTTTGCATATGGAATGCCATATAAGCCAACCCTTGAAGAAATGTATGAATTCTGTGACAGAGGTAGAGGAGTACATTCTTGGCACCAGAAACAATGAGTACAAGGCACTGAAGCAGGAGATTGAGTACTGAGTTAGGGGAAGAGTGAGTAGATCATAGAGTGTGTAAGGGGTGTATTATGCAATAAGCCTGAGAAGTTGGTCAGTCAGTAAACATTTATTAAGTGCTAGCTGTATACTAGACATTGTACTAAGTGCCGAGGACACAAAGAAAGACAGAAGACAGTATCACTGTTCTCATGGAGCTCCCAATCTTATCGGGGAGACAGCATGCAAACAACTCTGTGCAAACAAGATATATACAGGCTGAATTGGAAATAATAGTGGGAAGGTATTTGCATTTTAAGACAAAAGCTTTCTGTAGGTAGGATTTTAGCTAGGACCTGAAGAAATACAGGAAAGTCTAGAGGTAGATATGAGGAGGGAGAGCATTCCAGGTAATACAAGGGACAACCAATGAAAATGCCAAAAGTTGGCAGGTGAGGGTGTCTTGTACAATGAACATAGGAGGCCAGTATTACTGGATATCAGAGTACATGGAAGACTATAAAGTAGAAGGACCTTAGAAAGGTAGAGGGGAAGTCAGGTTATGAAGAGCTTTGAATGCCAAACAGAAGATTTTATATTTCATCCTGAAGGTGGTAGTCATTCAGTAGAGGGGTGTATATGCACATGCTTGTGTGTGTGTAAGAGAGAGAGAGAGAGAAATGGAAGGATAGATGGATGGTAGAGTGGAACCAGGTTGTAAAGGGTTGTAAGTGCAGACTGAGGAATTTGTACTGTATTCTAAAAGTAGTAGAGAAGCATTTAAGTTTCTTGAGCAGGGAAGTCACATGGTCAGATTTATGCATTAGAAAGATTATTTTGGCCCCTGTGTTGAGGAAAGAGACTGGAAGATTGGAGTTCCATTTGAGAGGTTGTAATGGTTCAGGTGAGAGGTAATGAGGTCCTGAAATGAAGTGATGATGGTAGCCATGTGAGTGGAGAGAAGATGGATTTGAGAGACTTGTTTGTAGAGTCAATAAAACTTGGTAGCTGATTGAATATGAGGGACCATTGTAAGGGGAGTTAGTGTGACTGAGATTACAAAGCTGAACAGCTGAAAGGCTGATGATGCTTGTAACAGAAATATTGAAGTTTAGAAGAGGCTGAATTTATTTAAGGGGTAGATATATTGAGTTTGAGATTCTTGTGGAAAATCTGAATGGTGACATCACAATATCAAATTGGTAATTGGTGATGTCAGACTGGATATAAGGAGCAAGATTAGGGTTGGGGATCATTTTTCTAGAGAAGATAATTGAACCTATGGGAGGTGATTACCTTACTGAGGGGAGAATACTGAGAGAGAAGAGAAGAGAACCCAATTTAGAATCTTGGAAGCCTCCAAACAGATGCTTTCTTTTCCTCACCATTTTTTCTCTCTTCAGTCCCCAGGACTATAATTTCTGTCCCAGTCATTCTCCTGAAACTGCTTTCTTAAAATTCATCAGTGGCATTTCTTCATGATCTTTCTGATCTTCACCTCTTCCTCCTAAAGAGTCATCTTTCCTTTGAATTCAAAGACACAGCCAACTCTCTTGATTCTCCTTCAGCCTCTCACTACATACATATCTTCTTTGTTGGCCCTTTAGGCACTTCTCCTATACTTCATGTGGCTGTTTCTGAGGTCAGTCTTTGGCCTTCTCTTTCCATTGTTAATCTGATTCATTACATTGACTTCAACTACCACTTGAATGAAAGGTGCTCAGATATATATGTATAGCCCTGACCTCTTCTGTTTTCCAGTCTCACATCTCCAGTGACCTGCAAGACATCTCCACTTTGATGTCCCACTGACAACAATGTTAAATTCAACATGTCCAAACCAGAACTTTATTATTGTTTCTTTGAAACTCATTTCATCTTCTGACCTTATTGTTTGTAAGTAGTATCACCATTAATCCAATTCTCCATTTTCAAAATATGGGGATTATTTTTGACTCCTCCCCCTCCTTCAGTCCATAACCAGTCAGTTAACCAGTTCTGGTCAATACCTCTCCCCTCTCATCACCAATTTCTATTCCACTTCTGCCAGCTGAACATAAGATCTCATAAATACCTGCCTTAATTATTGCAATATCTTCTTTTTGTTTTTATTTTAAAATTTTTATTGAAATTCTGCTTTTATGTATATGTATATATAAAAATATATACACATGTATATACACACGTATATACATATATATGTACAGACATGCACACATACATATATATATGTGTGTGTATATATATATATATATACATATATATATGTATAGCCTCCTTTTCTCCCCAACTCAGAGAATCATCTCTTGTAACAAAGAATGAAAAGGATGTAGAGAGAAAGCAGTTTAGTAAACTAACCAACAGCTTAGCCAAGTCTAACAACATCTGCAGTGTATACGCCCATAGTGCTCCACTTCTGGGTCCTCCTTGATCATTATAATATAGTAGCTTTTCATCGATTCTTTCTTCTTCTACTCCAGCATCCTCTGACTAATTTACCCTTCATATTGCTACAAGTCTTTTTACAAGTCTTCCTTTATAAAGAGATTTGGTTATGTCATTCCTCTCTTCAAAACTCTAATAATTTCTTGTTGCCTACCTAGTGAATTTCAGACTTTTTTGTCTTAAGTACTCCATATCTGGGTGCTGCTATACTTTTTAAGGGTCATTTTTAAGGCTCATTTTGTGCCTTGGCGCATATTCTCAGCCTCATTTAAATTGAACTCTCTGCTTTTCTCCTCCCCTGACTTTACCTGTGGTTTTTTCCTTGGGCCTGGAAAACCTTCCCCTCCTGGATTTTTACCTCTTGAATTCCTCTGCCCTTTGAAATCCAACTCAAATACTAAATTCTCCATGAAATTTTCCTGGTACACTGTTGATAATGACATTTCCCTTGGACCTCAGATCACCTTCTATTTTATAAACTTTTAATGCATATCTATGATATTGCATATTAAGGTTATCTTTGTATTTTTTGTTTGTATTTTATCCCCTTGCTCTAGACTGTAAAACTCCCTAAAGGGGAGAGAATTACACAGTGCTTTGCACATAATGGGTGCTTAATTCATGTTCGAATGAGTCGCAGTGGAACATTTAGCAATCTATGAATTGTTAGGGCAGTGGGCTTATATGTTGTGTCTTATAAAGATGTAATTTTTTTCTCTCACATTTTGATTACTTTGGGTTTTCCGTGTTTAGAAATTACCTCTTGTTCATTGTACTATCTGAATTTCATCCTGAGTTGTGTTATTTTTACTTGTATTAATCTCAGTGAAAATATAAAAGTGAATTTCCTGTGTGGAAATTGTGATTAGGTCTTTGTGTTCTAATAAGCATTTATATAATATGCCTGTGATATATGTTTCTTTCCCTCTTGGTTCTATACCTTAGGCATATTAAGTATGTACCTCAGTCCCTCAGAGTGTGGTTGTCATGTCTAATTGCTCAACTTTAGATAAGTTTGCAATGAGAGTTGATTGTTAAACAACTGCATTTAAAAATATAAAATGCTTTTTATTTTGATTTAATTTACAGTTCCAAATTCATTCCCATTCCCTTTCCCTCTACTACCTGTTGAGAAGGCAAGAAAATAAAACTCCCTTACAGATACGTATAATTATGCAAAAGAAATTTCTGCATTAGCCATGTCCAAAAAAGAGTACAAAGAGTACAAAAATTTGTACTCTTAATTCATCTGCTTTCTATTTGGAGGTAGATAGCATATTTCTTGATGAGTCCTTTGGAATTGCAGTTGGTCATCATGTAAATCAATTAGTAAGTTTTCAAAGTTGATTGTCTTCACAATATTGCTGTTATATAAATTATTTTCCTAGTTCTGCTTACTTCACTTGGCATCAGTTCATATAAGTCTTCTTAAACTTTTCTGAAGTGTCCCCCCTTTAATCATTTCATATAGTGCAGTTGTATTCCATCACATGCATATGCCATAACTTTTTGAGCTGTTCCCAAATTGTTGGGTATCCTCTCAGTGTCCAGTTCTTTGCCACCATATAAAGGACTGCTATAAATATTTTTGTACACGTGGGCACTTTTCCTCTTTTCTTGATATCTTTGGGAGAGATTCTTTTTTTTTTTATGCTGTGCTATTTTTCACACTTGAAGGCAGTGTTTTAACTTGTCACCAGTAGATAATTGTTTGATATCCAGTGATTTGCCCTGATCCACAATTTGGGAGAGGGTTAACTAGAATTAAAGGACTGTGGCTATAGACTGAATAGAGCAAACTAAGTGGATCATGGAAATTGAGTCCATGACCTTGACTTAATTAGCCACAAAATTTAGTGAAACAGAACTTTTTGAAAAATCAAGGTTTCTTTCAAACCCCTAAATTAGATTTGTAGCTAATTTTGTAGAAGATTCAGTACTTAGTTATATTTTTTAAAGTGGCTTTTTTCATCTTGAATGATCAGAGTCTCAAGGAGTGATAAATGCAACATGAGAAGAAGGTAAGGATTTAAGTTTAGGAAAACCACTGTGGTGATTTTTGACCTTATTCCTACGCATTATTGGAATTACCACCTTGGACTATTCCCCTAATTTTTAGAAGAAATGTCTAGTCTTGCTGGGTTGGCAGTAAGGAAATCTTTGAAGACCAGAAAAGATCAACCAGTGGCAGATATTTGTTAGTTTCACCTTGAAAACCTCTGAAAAGTTCTGTTGTACTTTGTGTTTTATGTTATCTGAAGGGATAAGGGCTTGGAGCTTGAATTTTGTTATCTTTTTCTTTGCAAAAAGACAATTGATTATTCTTAGAATTCACCTTAAAGGCTTATTTTTATATATTAGAATGGTTATTTCTTATTCTTTTCCTTCCTATCCTATTATGGCATAAATTTGAGCTGTTTGGGTTGCATGTTTATCCTCTTAAAAACAAGTTTAGTTTATTTTTTAAATTTAAGCCCTTTGAATGGAAGAAAACTACTTTATTTTTAATTGTGCCCATATTGAATACCATATTCTAATTTTAAGCATATAATTTTGTTACTCATAATAGACAGCAAAGTAGTCAATGTCATAATACTGTACTTGAACAATTTAGAGCATGGCATATTAGTACTTTCTCCAAGTAGTAGAATCAATGTGAGGTTTTTTCTTTTAAAGTATTTTGTTGTTCAGTCATTTTAAGTTGTGTCTGACTTTTTCTGATCCCATTTGGATCCTGGAGCAGTTCACATTTCCTTCTCCAACTCATTTTACAGATGAGAAAACTGAGGCAAACAGGGTGAAGTGACTTGTCTAAGGTCACACAGCTAGTAAGCATCTGAGGCCAGATTTGAACTCAGGAAGATGAATCCGCCACTGTGCACTTCTTACAAGTCATTTAGTCTAAACCCCACATTGTATGGTTGAATACTGAAGCCCACATAGGTGACCTACCCAAGGTCATATAGGTAGTAAAATAAATGTAAAGCTCAAATTTGAACTAAGGTTTTTTAATTCCAAACTCATTTTTTCTGTTGTACCATACAATTTAATATCATTGAGTCTTTGGGTGACTCTGATATTCAGAGACTTAGGGTTCTGCTTTTTATATTAAAAGGGAAATGGATGGACTTTTTCATTCCCCAGTTGCTTAGCAGTATGTATGTATGTATGCATGCGTGCACCCATATATACATGTCTGCATGCATGTATGCCTGCATGACTAATTGCTTCTCAAAAGCTTCTATATATTTTAAATTAAATACCATCTCTAACTCAAATTCTTTGTCTCTGTAAGACTGTAGAATATTTGTTATTCCTTTCTTTGTATTAGAAGGTTTTGAGGTTTGAGAATTTTCCTCTCTTCCCTGTACCTCTTGGATGAAATGGTAAAGCACAAAAGACTTTCACTGGCTACTCTTTCTTTTAAGTGTATTAAATCTTGCTTATTTATTCTCCTGGAGGGTAAGAAAAGGATTCTTAAAAGGATTCATTAGTTATTTTTGAGGTTGAGTAGATTCCATAGAGTGATGAAAATCTGTACAATTTGATCCTTTTGTTGTGTATCAAGAAACAGGCCTAGAATACGTGATTTATTTTTCAAGAAACTTAACTTCTCAGTCTTCTTGTCCTTAACAGGTAGAAACTTGTCAGAAGTGTTATAGTAAAGGAATGTTGTAGAATGATGATTCTGAGTTATATAAAGTACTTAATAAGGCAGAAGTTCCTTGCCATTTTGTGTGCCATCTGGATTCCTTCTTAGTGTCATGTTTTTAAAATAAAATACATAGGATTACAAAGGAAGCCAAATATATTGGAACGCAGTTAGTGAAATCTTTAAGAAACAAAACAAAACAAGTTCATGGACTACAGGGTAAGAACTCCTGTCATAAGAAGGCAAGAAGGGGAAAGAAAATGACTTCCTCCACATTCAGCAAGTATTTGATTGTAATTTGGAGGATTTTGTCATCTTGTAAAAGTTCTGCCTATGTCTTGTTTCTGGTAAGTTATTTGTTTCTGACTGAAAAGTGCACTGAATTTATATGGGTGAATAAGAAGAGAGGTAGAGGTAAATGTTGAAATTCTAAAAGGTTTTTTTTTTTGGAGTAGTAACTGGTTGAACAAGAGAGTTATGTTGTGGGAGAAAGAACTGATATTTTTCTGACAAGATTTCTGCTGATACTTTTTCTCTTATAGCAGCAGTGGAATAACTCATTATATTTTACCATTGAATTTTGATAAGTGTCTTGGTTGTTTCCAGATCTTTTGACTTGGAGAACTTTTGTGTTTTTAGTGCTGACTGAACCTAACCTTATATTTTTAATTGAGAGTTTTCTCTTATTCTAGAGTGACATAAGATCTCAGTAGGCACTGGAGAAGCAGACCAAACATGTTAAGTTGGGTAGCTTAGGTTTACAGTTGATCAGAAAGTTTGGAAGTATTTTTTGTGACCTAAGGGCCTTCCACATGTAAGCTGGACATAAAGAGGTTGATTTTGGGGAGGATTGAGCTCTATTTAGTATTTGTTGAGTGTCCTGAGAGAAGAGAAATGTAGAATATCTGACTGAAACAGTCAAAGCACAGTTTTGAAAGCTAATGTGTTAGAATGTAGAAGAGTTTTTACTAACAAGCTTGTGCTGTTCCTCTTTGACCATATTTATCATTTAAGCTTGTGTCTCATGACATGGGAGTAGAACAGTCAAGGGCAAAGTACAGTAAGATTTTGAGAGAATTACTCATTGAGTGGAAGGGAGAGAATACTAGATTTGGAGTCAGAGGCCTCAGGTATAAGTCCTATCTCTGTTTCCAGCTTCTTGGATGATCACAAACAAGTCACAGCAGATCTGGGCCTCAGTTTCCTCATCTGTAAAATGAGATGACATTGGAATGGATAAGCCATGATAAGCTCCAAGGTGTCTTCTGGTTTTATATCTGTGACTTCATGTTATTCCTTGTATTAAGTGTTGCCTAAAGAAGGTGTGATTAATAGGGAACAGTCTGATGGACGAAAGGGAGGCCACCCCTTTGTTGGTCAGATATTTAACTGCAGATTTAAAAAGACAGCTCTGTGTTAAAGTTATTTTAATAGTCTAATCTTCATTCTTAACTAGGCTCGTCCAACCTGTAACCAAGCCAATAAACAGGCAGAGGAGATGCTTCCTAATATGCTGCCAGGGGTCTGTTTTTCCTTAACTTGTAAGGTCTTTTCACCCAGTTTGTGGGAAAAATTGGGGGGTGGTGGTGGTGAGTAATTTACAAAACACTTTTAAAGATTGTCTATCAAGGTAGAATTCTTTAAAGTCTTATATGCTTTTATTCAAAATTAGGAATATAGGCCTTTGGAAAACAGTTTGAATCAGATATGCTGTTGAACACAGTTAGTATCATTTCTATTTGTATAGCATTTTACAGAGTAGTTTCCTATGTGTTTTGCAATTTGACCCTTACAACAACCCTGTGAGGTTGGTGGGTGCAGATACACCACTTTACAGACAAGGAACTGACACAGCCCGGAGTGGTTAAGGTCATACCACCAGGAAGTGAGGGGCAGAGGCAGACCCTGGACTCAAGTCTTCTGACTCCAGCTCTGGAATTTTTTCTTTCTTGTCTCTTTTTGGGTGACGAAGGTGCTGGACTAACTTTGTAGTCAACTTTTTTGTCTTCTTAGTCATTAGAAGCCTTGGAGTGTGTCTTTTTTTTTTTTTAAATGGGTTGAGACATAAAGCCAAATGGAAGTCAGAGACACTAATTCTTAGCCCAGTTATTTCTATGGAAAATGGTAGGAGAATTGGGAAAGGTTTCCAGATTGGATTGACTTCCCATGAAGATTTGGGTGCTGAAGCTTTCTTCAGTGTGTGTGTCTGTGTGTGTGTGTGGGCGGGGGAGGGCTTTTCCAGTATTAGTATGGTGGGTGTCACATTATGCATCACATCGCTGAGGGTCAATCCTCTCTCCCTGTCCCCACTCCCTCACTTTCCTGGCACTTAAGAAGCTACTACAAAATTTCTCCATTCTCCTTTTGTCAGGATAAATGTTGAGGCATGGGACTCAGAATATAGAATAAAAAGTAGGTTGAGGCTGAATCCCAATCTAAAGTGAGTTTGAAACAATTTGATAAAAGTTTCCGATTAGCTAGACTTCCTTCTCCAGGGACTCTAAAATGACTGTTTTCTGTTTCAGGTACATGTTAGTCTTTCAGTCTTAATGACAGTGCTTGAATTAAAGTCTTTCTCCTTACTGGAAGTTTTAGGAATTTCCTGCCTGCATTTTGCAGTGTCTCCTGGGGGTCAGATAGATAGTCTTTAATGACTTGATAACACATAGGAGTATGCCATAGACTCTGTAGTGCCTCCTTGCTGCAATACATATGATGGGGTGGTAGTGTCATTGATTTTTCATTCAGAATAATGGTCTCCATTACTCTCAGCTCTCTAATCTGTTGAATACATACTCTTTTTCTTTATCTCCCTAGAAGGGTTTAAATCAGTTTAGCTATTTGCTCAGCTGGCTAGGCTAACTTCAGTTTGAGTCTTACTTGAAACCACTCCTATTATCTAGCCTAAGTACCATCCTTTGGGAAGAAAAAGGAAAGGAATAAGCATTTATATAGCACCTTCTGTGTGCCAGGAACTACACTAAGCTCTTTATCTCATTTGAGCTTCATAATAGCTCTGTGAAGTAGGTGAGTACTGTTTTATCTTCATTTGACAGTGGAGGGAATTGAAAGAAACTGAAGTTAAATAACTTACCTGCCCAGGGTTACACAGTTAAGTGTCTTAAGTTCAAATTTGAACTCAGATCTTTATGACACCGCCCCCCCCCCCAGACTGAGCACTAATGAGAATTTCACTAACATGGTAAAATGTTCTGGTAAGGCAGAGGACATAAAGTAAATTGGGCAATAGCCAGTCGTCTCAGGATAATATTTTAGGTTTCTTTGTGAGGGGTTTTTTTTTTGGAAGGATTTTGGAAGGGAAGGAGGTGAAGGTTTAGGAGATTGTGCCTTTAATGCCAGTTCTTCTTTGAGTGAGCACTAATGGTATATCATAGATTGTTTTTTATTATGTTTTCCTTCTATTTTCGTTTGGGAAGTTTGTTGATTGTGAGAAAAAGCCATTGTATCAAAGTCCATCTTTTGTGTTCCACACCCTCCCCATCCCAAGAAGCTTTTAAGTGGAGGAATATACATTTCTGTTAGATAGGTAGATCTAACATAGATAGATAGATAAGGTCACCTGTAGATAGGTGACCTTACAGGATTACATTTTCGATTTATGGGAGTGATGGGATAGTAGGAAAAATGAAAGAAATTGGTGCTAAAAGGTAACAGCTGAAAGTGAGTATGGATCCTCAAAGTATCTTACCAGTGTAAGGTACTGTATTAAAACACTGTGGGACTTTTGTAGCTATAGTTTTTACTTGTTGTTTTACTACTGTTTCAGTATTTCAAAAGATCTGCAAATTCCTCATAGCTCTGTATTTCACATTATAATCCCTTACTACCTGGTTCCATTACTGTCTTCTTCCTACCACATTCATTTAATGGTCAAACCATTGGCATATAGCAGGTGTTTGCTAAATATTTGTTGAATGAATGAATACAGAGATGAATAACATAGTATCTCTTGCCTTCAAGGAGTGTACAAACCTAATATAGAGTGAAGACACCTTAAAATTTAATAGGCAGAAGGTGATATTAAAGAATAAACAGAATGAGGTCAAGCTACAAAAGCGAGACATCACTTCTCACTTGGAAGTAGGGAAGGGAAAATTTGTTAGAGAAGATAATATTTAAATTGGCCATTGGAAAAAATGGATGAGACTGAGAGAATACTGTAAGCAAAGCCCTGGAAGTGGGAAGCGAATACCATGTTTAGGGAAGAGTAAAATTTCTAACTTGGTTAGATTGTGGGCTGTATGAAAGAAGAAAACTGGAAAAGCGATTTGGAGCAGGTTGCTGAGACCCTTGACTGTCCTGCTAAGGAGGACTTTTGTTCATTAAGGAGTTATTGAAAGTTTTTGAACAAAGGAATCAGTTACACTAGCAGGGAAAGCAGAATACCTGTCTAATTTCTTTCTTGTGCCCCATTTATTATTGAATTTGTTTAATATTCTTTTATCTCCCAAATTTCCTCAGGAATAGGGACACATGTAATATCACTCTAAATGTAACAGTCTTAGAGAGATGAAGGTGTTATGGTGAATTCCTGGGACCATAGAGACCACTTAATTCTTAAGATGAGAGGACTGTTTATGAAATCAGCCATCCTAGCTGTGACCTCTTTTGATTCTTTTGTAACTGAAGGAATGTCCACTTTTGCATTAACTTGTAGAATATACAACATTCTTTTCATGGTGGAACCAAGTAAATGTTTGCAGATTTGTTTAGAATGTAACAGTGAACGCTTTCTTGTCATTGTTTGACATTTTGGGTGATTAACTTGCCCTTTTTATGTGAAAAGTAAAGATGAAGACTGCAGCCTAGGATAAAGGATCCTAGGGCTTTTCCAGGAGTCTCTCATCTGGGTTTCTCTGACCGTTTATGGGGCTCATTACCTTGAACCACTCTAGACTTTAATTTGTGAAAGATGTTAGAGGTACTCTTTTAATTAAGGTAAAATGAAATCAGTTGAGAAATGATGATTGAACATATTTATGTGGTGTCTAATCCTGAAAATTTCCTACAAAGTAAATTTTTCTTAAATGCTTAATAAAATCTATTGGTCTTAGTTCAGAAATGTTATTATTTAAATTTCCATTGTTGCATGGAATAGTTTCATCTTTTCCTCCTTCAGCTCTTTAAACAAAATAAAAAACTCCTCAAATTGCTAGCCAGCTTTTCAAATATCTATGATGATGGGGGCTCACAGTAGAATGGATGAATAAAATCCATCCTTGATTTGTCTAGCTTCCATTTTACCTGTCATTTCTTTCTCTTTCCAACTTTAACTTTCCCTAGATGGTGCTAGTCAGCACACTATTAAAGTTTGATTTCAGTGCTCCACTTTCAAATGAAAGTGTTGATAGCGATATGACCAAGTCACAGGCAGCAAAGTAGAAGAGGCCATGTGGTACAGTGCAAAGAATTATGTGTACTTGGTGGTTTTTGAAGTTCAGAATTTTTTTTAAAAGTGCTAATTTTGGAGACATAGAATCTGAATTTGAATTCTTTTCTCTTCCACTTACTGCCTGTGTGATGAGGGGCAAGTTACTTAATGTTGGTGGGCCTCATTGTCCATGTCTGTAAACTGGAAGAATTGGAATAGATGACCTATGAGTTTTTTTCACCACCAACTTTATGATCTGATAAAGTAAGAGGAGAAATCTTTAATAATCCCGAAATGGAATTATAAATCACTGAGTATAGAGTTGACTATGTTTCTAATTACTGACCCAATCTGGACTTATACCTCTAACTAATCAGAGGTGTGAGAAGTTCTCTAATTTCTTCAAGAATTATCTCATCCTTATATGATTGCTGGCTCTTTTGGGGATTCTGTGTATATAAAATAAACTTAGGTTTGTAAAGTATCAAGAGTAGCGTGTTTACTGACTGTAGTTCATTGCTCTCAGATTCATGAACCAGGCAGGCTGAGTGATGTACTGTCCTGTTTATACATATTTTAGCTACCAGAGATAATTCCAGTGACTGAATAGTTTATGGAAGGTTTGTTTCTAACCTTAGCACCCTTCTCAGGAAGGAAGAATTGATAGTTTGGGTTTGAGCTGGAAGAGAGGTCAGTTTTATTTAGTAGATAGGCTGAAATATCAAATGGGTTAGAGGCCAGAGGGGCGGGTGTGTGTGTGTGTGTGTGTGTGTGTGTGTGTGTGTGTGTGTGTCTGTCTGTGTATGTCTGTGTCCTGACTCTTGTGGGATATCCATAGTAAGTTCCTGTTGGGCCAGTTGCCCCGTGATTTTGGCTGACTAAATCGTCCCCTTGGTACAGTAGTTAGATTTTTGGGTAAATTTTAAAGGGCTTGGAAACTTCCTTAGACTTCTGGATGTTGTGGTTTATTTCTTTGAAAATATTAACTACACGCTGACATTGGGGAAGGAATGAAGACACAGTCTTCTTCTATAGGATCCAAGTGAAAGAGATATGTATGTGTTCTAGTTCAGACTGACTAGACCAGGCTTTGGGTAGAAATCACGTAGGAGAGAGATAACATGAATTGGAGTAGGTGGGGGAAATGAAGCAAGTGGGGTAGAAAGTTTCTTTCAATTGCAGTACCAGATGATGCAGAGAAAACATGATTCAGTATGAAGAGAAATTCCATTTAATTCGTAAAGAAATCGTTTCCTCTAGAAGAAATTAAGTACTGCAGTGAGAAGGGCAGGCCATTTGGAGGATATGTGTATAAATCAGAGAGTAATATGAAAGTACATCCATTAAACTGTACTTTGAAAACTAAAGAGATGAATTTGTAAAAAATTCCATTTAACAAAATTCCCCTGGGGTTACAAAGGGCAGTCATTCTGTTCAAATGACCCCAATGGCAGGAGATGCTTGGATTGGGCTTTGTACATAAATAGTTCAGATGAGGAAATTGGACTGTTTAGCCTAAAAAGCTTTGCTTCCCCCTTGACTTCACCCTGTTTTTCATGTACTGTATCGCTGTGAATAGGATTGCAGGCACCTCATCTGTTTCTGTTGGATTTTTCATCCAACAAAAGATACGTTTTCATATCAGGATCTTTAGAGACACATTTTTTTTTTTTGCACGCAAGCCTTTTTAAATTTTCTTTAATGGATTAATTGAATCTGTTTCAAGTAACTAGAAAAAGGTTGTATTATAACAGAGAATAAGAGATATTTTGTCCATAACAGAACACATGGATGTGTCTAGAGTTTCCTTCTGTTTCTGTTGCCTTGATTTGGGAGGGACCTGGGAAGGAGTCATGGACTCTTTTGCCTCATGGGTTTGTTTTTTCCTCTTTCCACCCCCCCAGGAATGGCGTGAATGTGGAAGGGGCAACACACAAGCAGGTGGTGGATCTGATCCGAGCTGGTGAAAAGGAATTGATCTTGACAGTGTTATCTGTACCTCCTCATGAGGCAGATAACCTTGATCCCAGTGATGACTCATTGGGACAATCCTTTTACGACTATACGGAAAAGCAAGCGGTGCCCATATCAGTCCCCACGTATAAACATGTGGAGCAGAATGGTGAGAAGTTTGTGGTAAGTGTCAGCCTGACTTCATCTTCAAGCATCTATACTTCATTTTCCTCCATTTTGTTGTCTTTAATCTTCTTAGAACAAAAACAATATGTAAAGTCTATCTTTGACATATATTGGTTCCTTCTATTCCTGCTAAGAAAGTGGTACCTAGAGAAGTAATAGACCTTGAGTAGTCAGATTTGCTGTAGTTGGAAATATTTCAGTAGGGGGGAATATCTCTCTCTCTCTCTCTCTCTCTCTCTCTCTCTCTCTCTCTCTCTCTCTCTCTTTCTCTCTCTCTCTCTCTCTCTCTCTCTCTCTCTCTCTCTCTCTCTCTCTCTCTTTCTCTCTAATTCTGATTTTTTTTACCCCTCCCAAATAGCTTTGAGCTTTCTTGTTCTGGCATTTTGTAAATATTTGTAGGATTTTTAAATGGGCATTTCTGTTTACTTAAAAGTAGTTTTTCCCTTCCTTTTATCTACAAGTGGATAAAGCATGATGAGTTAAAAAAGGTGGTATTTCTAGATTATCAAGGCAGTATAGCCCTAACCATTTGGAACTACTATTTTGTCTTCTCATCCTTCTAGTTTGAATAACCTGATCAAGTTTTCATTGTCTTCCTTTTGGCACTATGAGACTGCTAGTATTTAATGCTGGGTTTTCTCAGAGTCCTGATTGCACTATAAATGTAACACACATTAGCTATTTTACACGTTTCCAATCTGTTGCTGTTCTTCCAGAGATGTAGAAAGCTCATCCCAAATCCTGGGTGATATATTCCGACTCGTTTCCTGGTACCTTTGTTTGCTCTTAAAAATCTCATTGTCAATGAGAGCCTAATCTTCTTGATTTTTCTCTTGACTACAATTATACTTTATTTACCTGTGGTCAAATGAAGGGGTAGTGTTAATGAGAAATATTCATTATTCTTTGTAGGAAATGCAATGGGTTATATTATTTACTGGCAAACAGGCCACATACATTTAAGAAGACCTGATGGTTGTATTTGCTTCTTCATCCTGAGAATCAACCATTTTGTGGGAATGAATCTGTAGACTTGTACTGAATTCATTGTGGTGACAGGGGTGGTAGTTCAAAATACAGTGAGAAATTAATTACAAAGAGATTGCTTCATTTTTGACAGAATTTTGTAGTTCAGTGAAATGTATTAGCACATGTGTTCCATGTCAGTATGTTTTCTATGTTTTGAGGGGCCACATGTTCAAAGCCTAGAATTTTGTTCTTTACATGTGCTGCAGTTGGTTAAATCAGAAGATTTGTTGCATCCTTGTTTTATGGTGATATAAGAAATCAGATTCTAGGTCAGGGAAACTTGAACAGAAACAGAAACCTTTGAGGATATGCCTATGATTTGGGAAATCTCTACTCAGAGAAGGTTGTGAACTTGACATCTAAAAGCAACCTGTTTTTGGTTAGTGGTGCCTGAGCAGCTAGCTGTCAATGCTCAACCCCTGACTCATTGTTCCTAGTGACTATAGAAGTAATATAGTTTCATTCATTCTCTGTTTTAGGTTAGGGATCCAAGTTGCTTGGAAATATGTTCTTGTTCTCATTCTCTTATCCTTTTAAGTTCTCAAGGAGCTTTTAGCAAAATATGATAAGAACTAATTTCATGGAGTTTCCCCCAAAGCAGTTGATAACCTCATCTTGTGGTGTCTTTACAAGGATTTTATGAACTGCAGCCTGAAGAAGTAGAAGCATTGATGGAAAGGCCAGTGTTCAGCTCTTTAGTAGATTTTGTGGCATTTACGTTCACAGGGCATTGAGAATGGCTTCGCTGGTCATCAGGCACATGCAGTCATTGCACAGACCTCAGAGGGTCCATTTGGGTGCCAGATGAATCTTGGAGGCTGTTACCATGACAGAGCTCCAGTTTCTAGCAATTTCTCTGCCTTCTCTGGGTGACTTAGACTTTAGAGGAACTTGTCTTCTGCTGTGCGTCCAGGAGTGTCATTGGCCTTTGGGGAGAATAAACATTCTAAGCATCTCCCACCTACAGGCTAAAGAAAGAAATCTGAAAAATCACAACTTTGGAAGTTTTAAGAACCAGTGTTTGGGATTGAATGCGGAAGCCCAATAGATACTCCTGAGATCTTGTCCCCACCAGTGTTTTGCACTCCTTCTAAGCAATTATCAGTCACCATCTCCTGGCTTTCATCCCCTAGAACTATGTCATGGGGGTGGGGAAGGGAAATGGCACAGCATGAACATTCACTATTTAGACATTGAGAAATTCACAAATCATTTTGAAGCTGAAAACTGAAACACTTGCCTTATAGACTACAGGAAGAAAGATTTAAAAATAGACCCACTGACCAGATCAGTTTTTCCTTTCCTCCACCCATATCTTCCCTTCTCTCTTGGTATTCCTTATAGCAAGTAGGGAACCAAGCATGCTGAAAGTTTTCAGCCTCAGGCAGTTACCCCCATAGCTTGTGTCAGTGTGTTGGTTCTTGTAGAGAAGGGTAGCTGGTCTTAATAAATGAAGGGAAGATGAGCAGTAATCACTGACTGGGGTCTATTAGTAACCCTGCCAAGTTGGAGGTTGAGCTGAACTGGTCAGTTTTCAAAAGTATTGCCTGCCTCTCTTCATCTCATAGTGTGCAGTGAGGAATTCGAATTAGCTCATATTATATCATTTTCCCTCTCCCTGTCCATAGATGGGAAGTATTTTCCTGTGGAGACTATTACACATAAGCTTATTGTCAGTGGCCCTAAGCAGAGACTTAGTGAATTAGTCATTTTTGTAGGTGAGTATTTTAACATTGAG
>CM053770.1:486112760-486130803 GCA_028658325.1 Potorous gilbertii
CACCGCCCTTGTTTTTGATTAGCACAATCAAGCTACATTTCCAACAAGAGGCTTATTGGGTAAAGGGGTATGTTTATTTTTGTAACTGTTTGTACTGCCAGGTTTTCTCCAAAAGGATCCAATACATTTCCTGTTTCACCAGCAAATGAATGAATATACCTGTTCCTCTACAACCTCACTAGCATTCCTTTTAATTATTTTTGTCAGTTTGATGAGTGTGAGGTGGGACCACAAAATTGTTTGAGTTTACATCTCTTTGATTATTAGTGAAGGTGACCATTCTTTTAGGTAATTTGATGATAATGTTTTCTCTTGAAAGTTATATGTCCATATCTTTTAACAGTTTATACATCATTACTAATTTGCCACCATGACTTTTTAACAGACATATTAACTTTAGATGTCTTATTTGCTGTAAATATCCCCAATTTATTATTTTTTCTTTTGTTTTTGTTCAGAAATTTTAAAATTTTTGTTGTCATCAGGCTTTCCCCACTAATACTGTTGAATTGAAAAAGCTTATATTCCCCTCCACAGTTGAGCAATATTTTATTCTGTTTTCTTGTCTTTTTTTGTAATTTCCTTTTTATATGTTTGTCCATCATCTGACTGCAATTCAATGGGAGTATGTAGTATAAGAAGTCTAAATCTATTTCCCATCAGTTTACTGAACACTTTACTAAGTAGGGTTTTATATTGATTAGGTAGAAGCTGGAGAAAGAATTCATTACTTTAATTTTTTTAGAAAGCCAGCAAAATGAGGTAGTGAAATAGTCAGTTGTGAACCAGGAATACTAGACAGGGTTAAGGCACTCTTTCTGGAACACATGGACTGTGAACAAGAATCCCATAACTTCTCAATGTCCCTAGGGGAGGCCATGGTGCACAGAGCACTGGACCTGGAGTCAGGAGACCTGAAATCAAATCCTGCAGCAAACACTGACCAACTAGATGACCCTGGGCAAGTCACCTAAGCTCTGCCTCATTTTCCTTAACTGTTACATGAGGATAACAGCACCTTCCTCATGGAATTATTGTGAGGATCAAATTAGATAAAATTTATAGAGCATGTAGTACAATGCCCAGTGTTTGGTGTATAGGTACTTACTACGTAAATGCTTGCTCTCTGTCCCTTTCCCACAAGTCTCCGAGATTTCTTTAATTATAGAAGTTGCCCATCAGCATTGATTGAAAGACTTTCCTTACTGGGAATTATCCAAATCAATAGCGAGAGGTTCCAACCAAACTTTTGTATCTCTTTGGTTGATGGCTTTGTGGGTCTGTCCTGGTCCATGTATCCATTTCTCTATATTTTTTGACACAAAAAATTAGTTTTGATCAGTGATATGAAATTCAAATAGAAATAGAGGCCACCCAACTGTGCATAAGGATCCCTGTGGGCTACAGATTGGCCTAAAGAACCACATTTCAATATAATCTACATTTTAGTGTATTTTTATTTATTTTGTTAAATATTTTCCAGATATGTTTTCATCTGGTTGAGCCACATTAGGTAGTATTGTAGGCTATGTTTGATTCTTCTGGTTCTGATAATCCCTTTCATAGTGTTTTGAAGTCTGGAGAATACAAGATCACCTCCATCAGCTTTTTTTTTTTTTAAATAAAAAGAGTTGTACTTTCAAGAAGATAGGGCAAAAGCATCAGCCAAAGAGAACAGTTAATTATGGCATTATTTAAAGTGACAATTTCTTTTTTTAATTATAATAAACACTTTTTACAAATTCATTTGTTTTTAATTTTCAGTAATCACTTCGTAAGTTTTAAGTTTTCTCCCCCTCCTCCCACTTCCCTCCCCAAGATGGGATGCAACCATATATGGGCTCTACACATACATTCCTATTAAACACATTTTCACATTAGTCATGTTGCATAGAAGAATTAAAGTGCATAGGAGAAAGCACGAGTAAAACTAAACAAAACTCAACATAACAAAATAGAAAATAGTCTACTTCATTCTGCAATCCATAGTTCTTTCTCTGGATGTGGATGGCATTTTGCATCATGAGGCCTTTGGAAATGTTTCAGGTCCTTGCCTTGCTGTGGGGGACTAAGTCTATCAAAAACAGTCCTTGCATCCATCAGCTTTCTGCTTAATTTTGTCCATGATTTTCTTTTCCACTTGTTTTTCCATATACATTTCAGTATGTTTTAGTTAATGCTATAAAAATGCTATTTGATATTTTGATTGGTGTTGCATTAAAAACATGTTTATTTAGGAAATACTGTCATTTTTACTATATTAATCTGACCCATTCATGAACATTGAATTTATTTGTCTTCCCTTTTTGGTCATTGTAGAATTAGAATTGGACTTGAGGAATGAATCAGGAAGCATTTATTATTGATGGATAGAGCACTGGTCTTGGAGTAAGAAAGATCTGAGTTTCAATCTAGCCTCAGACTTAGTACAGATACCTGATGGGCCTGGGCCACTGCAACTCACACAATCTACAAGCCTCCGTCTCCCAGTAGCAAAGATTAGATGTACCACCAGGCCCAGCTTGCATTTAAAAAAAAATCACACAACCAAATGAATTTTATATCCTAATATACTGCGTACTTATTCTGATCATTACAGTTCTAATGATGCCTTGACATTTTTGAAACTGCCAATTGTGTACTAGCTTGAATATCTTAAACAATAGCAAGCATTCATTCTTTGGAGGTAAGCCTGCTTTTTAGAAATAGCCAAGTCAAGTAAATAAAGGCATGTTCCTCAAGTTGGGTAATTCTGTCTTAAGTGTAGTGAATGTTTTGTTTTTTCCTAGTATCCCTAGCACCTAGCCTACTGTTTGCTACACAACAGTCACTCAATAGATGCTTGAATTGAAGTGACATAATAAGAATTATTTTCTTGTATGGTCTGTAAAATAGCTCTGGAGACAATTCCATAAGTTAAAAAAGTTTTGAGTAGTGGCAAAATGATTTAGTATATTACCTCCCAGAATGACAAACTGACCCTGTGAGCTTTGGGAACTGGGCTGCCTAAGGAAGGATGAATTGACTTAGTTTGGAAATTGGAGAAGACCAAAGCTTCCATGCCAATCACTAATGGGAATGGGCCTGTGTGTTGTGAGTGGCTGCTACTCTTCCAGCCTGGATGAGATGAACGTAGCCTCAAAAACAATCACCTCCAAACTAGACCAAAAAGTCAGTAATGTTGTATTATATAATTCCACAGAATAAACATTTATTAAATACTTACTATGCGTAGATCACTGTAGTAGACCTTGGGAATGCAAAGTTAAGAAATGGCATAACCCCTGCCTTCAGATTGCTTATAGTCTAGTGAAGGGATAAGAGCTATATTCAAAAGACAGATAATTATGATACAGGTTAGGCAGAGGTGATACAGTGGATAGAGCACTGGACATGGTGTCAGGAAAACGAGTTCCAATCCTGCTTCCGACACTTACTAGCTGTGTGACCTTGGACAAGTCAGGACTTCTGCCTCAGTTTCCTCATCTGTAAAATGGGGATAATAACAGCACTTACCTCTCAGGCTTGTTTTGAGGATTAAGATATTTGTAAATGCTTTGTAAGCCTTAAAGTACCATATGAATCCTAGCTAGTTCAAGAGAGATGAAAACTTGGGAACAAACATGATCACTTCTACCTGGGGGAGAGCAGTGAAGTCATGGAGTTGGTGCGTGAGCTTGAGGGAAATGGATTTCAACAGGTAGTGAGGGTGTCAGGAAGTCCATTCCAAGCACAAGGAATGAATGGCCTTTGCAAATGCAGAGAACTGGGAGAGGACAAGACAAAATCGGAAAATGGCTAGTAGTCATGTAGAGTAATTGTAGGAAGAAATGTGAAATATGCCAGGGAGACTAGAGCAGAGCTAGATTTTGGAGAGCCTTAAATGCCTGAAAGCATTTACATGTTTTTTTTTGGCAGCCATGTAAGGCCTGTGAGCCAGGTATGTGACTTGATTAGACCTGGATCTTAGGGCAGTTCCTTTGGTAATAGAATGAAAGGTGAATGGGGGAGACTGGAGGCAGAGAAACTAGTTAGCAATCCTTAATAACTGTATAGACAAGACATGATGAAGGTTTGCATTAAGGAGTTGTGCCCTTGGAGTAGAAAGGAGAGAAAGGGCTGTGAGATAGATTGCAGGATCAGAATTAATAGGACTTGGCAACTAATTGGGTGTGAGGAATGAGGGAGAAGGAAGAGTCAAAGAGGACTCCAGAGTTTCAAGCGTGGGTAACCTGGAGAGCAGTGGCATTATCAACAGTCTCCAGAGAGGGTAAAAGCAGCAAATGGAGGTGGGGACGTGATGGATTCAGCTTTGTGTGTGTCTAGATGACCCAGATTCTTGTGGAGATGTCCAGCATAAAGTTGGAAACGTGGGAGATAAAGAGTTAGGGGTACAGATTTTGAATGTCATGTGCCTGGAGTTGATAATTGAAGGTTTAGAAGGCAATCAGGAGACTGGAGGGAGAACACAAATCCAAGGGCAAACCCTGTGAGTTACCCATGTTTATTAAGGGAATAGGAGGATATGGAAGGGATTGAAATGGAACAATCAGAACTAGGAAGAGAACCATGAGAGAGTACAAGTATGACTAGAATGAGAAAGGTTGGACTAGATGGTCTTTGAAGAAGGTTCTGGTCCAGTCTCCTGAGATTCTGTGAAACTAAAAGATGAAAAAGAATAAAACAAAAATGAGATGGTCAAGCAGTGTCAAATGTTGGAAAATGAGGACTGAGAAAAGACCGTTGACATAGGTTTTATTATGATTCTGACTGATCTCACATTGTAAAGGGATCAAAAAGCTTACTGTTCATGTAGATAGCACTGTTGGTGACTAGCACTATGTAGGTTGGATGTAGCCAACACCAATTCATCCCTGATGTGACTGGTTTTTGCTTTTATGATAAATGCATTTTCCTTTGCTTTCCTCTTACCAGGTGTACAATGTTTACATGGCGGGAAGGCAATTGTGCTCTAAGCGGTACCGGGAATTTGCAATCCTGCACCAGAACCTTAAACGAGAGTTTGCCAACTTTACTTTTCCTCGCCTGCCAGGAAAGTGGCCGTTCTCTTTATCAGAACAGCAGTTGGATGCTCGACGTCGTGGATTGGAGGAGTATCTGGAGAAAGGTAAGTTGATTCTCAAGACAAATGTCCAGAGCTTCTACATGACTTAGGTGAGGTCATATTGGTGCTCCCATGTACCCCAGCTGAGCTTTCTATAACTAGCTCCCTAGCCTATGAGCAGTGGCCTCCAGTGAAAGTGAGCCTGTAGCACATTTTCTGAAAATAGTATTTTATTTTTTCCCAATTATATGTAAAGACAATTTTTAGCATTCATTTTTTACAAAATTTTAAGTTCCAAATTTTTCTCCCTCCCCTCTAAAACAGTTTGATATTTGATATAGGTTTATATATGCTGCAGCACATTTCTAAGTTGACTTAACTGGGAGCTTTGAAGTATGACTGAAATGCTTGCCCAGTGTTGTGATTAATAGTGTGCTTTTATTAGCTTGCCAAATACTTAACAACACACATGATTTGTTTTTAATGCATGAAGGACCTTTGTTATATTATTTGCCAACAAACACACATGTGCACAAAATCAGATACATAGTTTGATTCTGCAAGGGAAAAGTATCTTTGAGACACTGTTGATCTCTATTAAAGTAGCCCTTGCTGTCCTCAATCAACATTCCCCATAAAGCAGTTCTTTGCTTTTTTTTTTTTTTTTTTAAACAACATGTCTCTCCCTTTACTCGCCACTTCCATCCTGTCCTGGTTTCCCAGTCTACTGTGATCCCACCCCCACCCCTGCCCCCACTGTGGTATATAGAATTGCAGGGTTTGGTAGCTATGTACTGGATTTTCTTTTTAAGAATTTTAAGAATTGCTAGAATAATAGTCTTATTTAATAAATGACAGGGTTTTTTTTATCCTTGTACAATAACTGACCTAGTTGGGAGTTTTTCTTTTGGGTTTTTCTTTTTCACTTTTACAGTGAATTGTTATCCTAGAGGAAACTCTCTGTAGAAGGTGATGAATCTTTTCTATCACCATTATCATTTTTAAAAAGGAATAGCCTCTAAACTGAGCTCTTGGGAAACGTGAAGGGGTTAAAATGAGGCATAGAGCTGCCTTGTAATTGATAGAAAAGCCTCACAAATTCAGTTTCCTAATCAAATTGGAGTAAAATCATCAGGGTAATTTACCAGCCACATGAGAATGAGTCAGTAAATTATCTTCCTCAGATCAAGGAGTGATTTTCTTTCCTCTTTGAAGAGAAAGTCAGGTGAAAGGATATGCTCAACAAATACTTAATTGACCAGTGTGCTTGTGCAAAGCCATTTTAAATGCTTATGGTTCTCTGACTGCAGTCTGTTTGTGGCTGAAATTGTATTTTACTCCTTTTTTCAATTTTGTCTTGGATTAGTTTTCCCCATTCTCTGAGCCTTCTAATAGCTAGCAAAGGATAGAAGAGTTAGACTTAGCTAATTTCAGTTTCTGTATGTTCAGAACTGCTTTGAGCCATATGGATAGGCCCACATTCTGCCAACTGGGAGCTCTACATCCATCCCTAAAAGTCTTTGTGCCAGGGGAGGGGGGAGCTCTTGCCTCACCTGCAAATTCTGCCTTATTACCAAGCCCAAGTGCCTTCTTGGTTTCTTTACTAATGTAATTCAGATCCTTATGCCCAGCTCTGTCTTTGTGTCCCATAGTGTGTTCGATTCGAGTCATTGGTGAAAGTGACATCATGCAAGAGTTTCTCTCGGAATCAGATGAGGTATGTTGACAACCTCCCAAGTGACTATCTGCTCTTTAAAAAACTAATTCATGATAATGGTTTTGGATTGCGATAATTGCTATAAAAACACCCCAGACTATTCTAGCCTCCTGCCTCCTTGCCATCAATCTCCTGCTTGCTTTTCAAGACTCACCTCCAGCTCCACATCCATGAAGCCTTCCTGGACCACTCTAAACTATACTATAGACCTCTCTCTGTGTCTGTAACACACATTTAGTACCTTGTTTTATACTGTCCTCTTTACCACACTGATTATTATTTTAGTATATTAGCATCAACTGTGCATGCATCTAGTACTTCAACAAACCTGTAATTTTATTGGTGGGGGTATTCATCTATGAGAGTCTTAATAGACAGTCTTCATGAGTTTTTGTGCCCTCCCCCAAATAATTAATTATCAGGTGGCCAGCCTTCTGGCACCTTGCTTCTCTGCAATTTGCTGGGCTGGTCATTAAATGACAAAAGTACAATCCCTTACCTGGCCCCTACCTGAATCTTTTTCACCTTGGTAATAGCCACCAAAGCTTGGGCTCTACTGGCTTTACCTTCAAGACACTGAAATCAATATCATCCCTTTGTTATAATGAAGTCTTAGAGGAGGATAGAATATATATTCCATGTTTTCTCATTATTTTATTAAGAGGCAGCTGTGGCACAGTGGATAGAGAACTGGTCTTAGAATCAGGAAGCTCTGAGGTTCAAGTCCAGTCTCTGACACATGTTGGCTGTGTGACCCTGGGTCACTCTTAATTTCTCCATATCTAGAGGCATATCTCTGAGGCTTCCAGGTACAGAGCAGGTGCTGGGATTTTCTTACTCTAGTGCTTCCCCTGCCTCCCTTAGCACCCCCAAAAGCCCTTATGTGTCTTATTTTTCCAAAAAGATTGTTAGCTCTTGGTGAGTGTGAATTGTATCTTAAGTTTTCCTTTGGCCCCTCACACAAGGGTAGGCACATTGTCATATTCCATACTTTTTGATTTACTACTACTCTGCTAGACTTAACTCCATTTAATACAGTGCTTGGAGGTGGCAGAGCAATTCCCCTGGGAGCCAGGAGTCTGAGGTTACCTTCCTCCTGAGGGAGGAAACAGAGATTCCAAGGTGTTAAGTGACTTGCCCAGATCCCCAGTTGGATGAATTTGAATCCAGAACTTGATCAATTCTAAGACCAGAGGGTCTTTCTGCTACACCATGATCCCTTTCATGTAATAATTGCTAAAATTGTAGGGTTGACAAAATGCTTTATGTCATTTGATTCCCATGGTATTCTGTTAGGCAGATTAGGTCCTTTCTTCCCATCATACTATAGATAAATAAACTGAGGCTCAGAAAGGTTAAATAGCATGCTGAGGGGGGTCACATCCTTTGTAAATGACCTGGCTTACTTAACTAGTATGAACTTAAGACTCTGAATCCAGCACTCTTTTCTAGAATACTGAGGTAGGTTCTCACTAAATGCGTGAAGACAAAAGGGAATAACACAGGTAAAAAGAAAAAAACGATTTCCAGCTGTTCCGTAGCTTTCCCTAACCAGAGGTTCCACTTTTGGGAGAATGTGCCTCAGTTCTGACTAAGGTAGGTGTAGGATCTACATCTTTCTCTCTTCCATGGCTCCTGCCTTCCATGTATTAGTTATAGGAAGCCTGATCCTCCTCATTCTTGTGGGAGATTTTCCTTAGTTCAATTGACACAAGCTTGGGGTTTTAAAGGAACAAAAAAAGGAAGGCAAAAGGTGAACTCAATGCAGAAATACAAAAACTTTTGAATTTAAAGGTTTTAGTCTAATTTTCTCCATAGATTAGTTCCATTGGGATAACTTAAAGAGCTTCTTGGCCCTTTTCCTTTTATTTTCCTTACTTTATCTGAAAATGCTAGTGGTTTTTTTCTTTACATTCTGTATATTAGTTTTATTTTTAAAATGCAATTTACTATCTCAGTGTTGTAGATGTGAATGTTTGGAAGACTTTTATGTATTTTGGAAGCTCAAATTAATGAGCATAATGAGATGTTATTGATGTCACTAGCTTCATCCCAAGTGACCCCATCTTATGTTTTATTCTAAGTACTCTGTGGGTTCCTTAACCCACCTTCTTTTCCTTTTATAGTGACTTGGGACAGTCCTTGTTGATATACTAATCACATTGACAGGAAAGAGTTAGGGGCATCAGTGCATGGGGTTCAAGTACCCAGTGGGTGGATCCAGCAAAGGAGATCACAGTGTAAGTAAATCAGGTCAGTCCCTCTGCTCAAGTTCAGCTGTTCACTGTGGCAGCCATGCCATCCTCTTGTACCCAGATTGTTCTACAGTTTTGTAAACCATCAGCTTCCAAGAATTGCCTGATCACTTTCCTGGGCTGTCTGGTGTTTTTGGGCTGGCAGATCCTTGTTGGCCAGTCATTGATGGGCTTCTCCTTTTCCTCTACAGGACTGGTACTCCCCACCATGGGCTTATGGGCCTCATCATATTCTACTTCTTGCTGTTTCAAGAATTTTATAGGAAGGACTGGCCAACTCGTAGAGCTGTGGCTACTGACAGCATCATTAATTTTGTTAGGGGAAGAGGCCCAGAGAAGAATGAATACTTTTGAGCATATTGTGGGAAGAGACTTGGATTTCCTGCCCACTCTTTACTGTCTCCTCCCAGCTCTCAGTGATCTTCCATCTTACTCACTGTTTCCTTCCCCCTCTTCCCCTCTCCTGTGTACTGTACTCCTGCCCTTCCCATCATTAGTTATGTATCATCTTCCCCACATTTCTCCTTTGGGGGAAGAGTGAGACCGTGTGGATTCTGTCTCATTTACCTCTAGCTTAAGATAGTAGACAAATAAGAAATTGATAGTTAATGAATCTCCAAGCCTAGGGAAATTAATTTTGCCACAAAAAGCATTGAAGAACTTATATCTTCTTTTTTCCAAAACAAAGAACTAAAGAATGGAGTTACAGAATAATTTGTTGATTATTATTAAAAGCTATAGTAGAGATAGTCCCTTTTGATTTAGGAGAGTAAGAACGCGCACTCTGAAAGAGCAAATAGATGTAAGGGTTTGGATGTCTGAGTGTTCATTCACCTTTTTGAGGAAATGTGCAGTAATAGATAGTGTTCTACTTGGAATTGGGTTTAGTCTGCCTTTGACCTTTATTAACCATATGTCTATGGGTAAGGCACTTAATCTTTTTAGTTTTTTCACTTTGAAATAAAAATATTTGTAGTAGTCATCTATCTCACACAGTCTTAAAGATAATATGTGCAAGAGCATTTTGGAAACTGTACAGTATTTTGTGATGTCCAAATTTCAGTTCTTAGTCCCTCAAATGAACCATTGTTTAATGGTCAAACAGCATCATATGAATAGTTCTTCAACAAGTCTAGGTTACCCAAACATTTAAAAAATATTGGTTGAAGCAGCTCCCTCTGGAGGTTTTCTTACTTTAGTGCTGGGCTCTAAACTGATTGGAAACCCCAACCCCCTCCACACCCCATGACTGTGTTGTCCTGGAATGGGCCTTACAAGTGTCCTGACTTAAGAGGAAGGAATACATGCTGTCCTACCTCCTCCAAGGACCTTTGAGATTGAATTTTTCCACAGTTTGAAGGGGGCTTCATGACTTGTCAGGTTCCTGATTTTTAGTATGTCTTTACTTCTTCTCTTTACAACTTCCTTTATTTCTGTTTAGGAGGATGGTGATTTACTGTCTCCCATGTGTTCAAGTTATTTTGATCTTCTGTGCTCCAGCCCAATGTGCGCTGCCATACATTCTCTGTCTGTTTTCCCCCAGAACTACAATGGTGTGTCTGATGTTGAACTGAGAGTGGCTTTGCCAGATGCCACCACAGTGACAGTCCGAGTTAAGAAGAACAGCACCACAGACCAGGTGTATCAGGTAAATGGAGCTAACGCTGTTGCCAAGATCAGTGCAAGGGCATCTGCCACCCTACTTGGGGAAGTAAGAGTGGGACCCACCTTGTTAGTGGCAGGGGCTTTACCTCTGACACCATCTGGGGGACCATGCTTATTTTGTGCCTACACTGTGGACAAGGGATGGCAGCAAACTGTCTTTTTTCTGTCTTTCACTGCTTCTCTTGCAAAGACCTTGTTTTCTGATACTCCTCGCTTAGAGTCAGCCTCGAAAAAGAGGGGGAGGGAATACTCATTTATAAAAGTGCCTACTGTGTTCTAGTGCTGGTGCTAAACTACAGATATTATCTGATTTGATCCTCCCAACAACCCTGAGAGAGAGGTACGGTTGAGAAACTTGAGACAAACAGAGATGAAGTGACTTGCTCAGGGCCACACAGCTAGTAAGAGTCTGAAGTCAGGTCTTCCTGACTCCAGGTCCATCCCTTTGTCTCCTCTGGTGCCCCTGTCATTTGTACTGGAGTCCTGGACATATACAGTATGTCAGCTTGGTGTTGTTACAAACTCCTCCATTACTCCCACCCTACCAGGGTTCATGAACCTAGAATGTCGACAGTGTGAATGAATGTTCAAGTGAGTGGGGGAAGGGCAGTGGGTGTGACTGTCATTTCATTGGGGAGGCTGTGATATGTGGCATCTTTCCATTTAGCCTTCTACTCATATTTGGGTTGACCGAAAAGAAGGCCTGCACCTAGCCTTTCACTACTTTCTTGAAGGTGCTTGATGATGATTTCTTAGGGAACTTACCTGTTCCCTGTGGATCTTATCCGGGCAGGTAAAAGACCTAGGGGACTCTGACATCTGGAAAACCAAAAAAACAGTTTAAATAGTACAATCACCATTGCCAAAAGGTGATTTGTGTCTTGTCGAGCAGCTAAACATTTGTGCTTGTGTTCACACAAAGCTTAACTGTGTGACCTCAGTGTTTAGGAACTAATTTTTTCCAGCTGTGAATTTTTGTATTGGCTGGAGACTTTCCCCACCCCCACTCTTAACATTGCTAGGTTGAGTTTTCCTCGTATTGACCCGTGCTTCCATTTGTGCTTTAGGCTATCGCAGCAAAGGTTGGCATGGACAGCACCACCGTGAATTACTTTGCCTTGTTCGAGGTGATTAATCACTCCTTTGGTAAGTGCCAGCGACTACTCTGAAGTGCTTTACTGTGGGACTCAGAATTTATAGTAAATTGTCAGGTTGAAATAACCCACCCATGGAGGGGGACTCCAAGGGCAAGGAAATCCCCTCATCTGGAATCCTCTTTGTCAGGCAGAGCAGGTAGAGCATGAGGCCTGGTTGTTGCTTGGGCACTGCTGCTACTTCCCTCTTCCAGATTAGTCTTCACTGTCTCAGGGCAGGGCCCTGATTTCTTTCTGGCACAGTGGCATGTTGTCTGCTATTCCTGAGTGTATTCGGCACACTTTTAGAGATTGTGTCTGCCTTTTTTTTCAAATTAAAATTTTAAATCTTTGTTCTTCTAAAGGAATAGTCCTGAGAGGAAGAAATAGGTTTTAAATTTAATTAGGACTTGAAATGCTTATTTGACAAAGTTTAATTAGGATGGGGGGGGGAAACTTTTTGTTTTTAGCAGTGGAGGTGAAAGTTGACTTAAAACACACTTGATTTATTACACATGTTCACATTCTTAAACTTCCTCCTAAGAAGCTCTGCATAATGGCATGAGAAAATTGGGCTTTCAAAAACATTCTTCCAGTGGGTAATGAGGCATGATGACATGGGGCTAGGGGGGGTTCCCAGTAATTCACTGGAAAGGAAGTGAGAGGACTCAATCTTACTTGACATTGATCTCTTACTAAGTGTGGTCCTGTTCTGTGTCAGCACTGAAATTGCAGGAAAAAGGCTAGGAAGAACTTGGATAGTGTTGGTTGATTAGATCCTTCATCCTTCAATTAAATTGATCCATGGGGCCATCTCCAGTCGTCCTGATCTGTATCTCGCTATTGGACCTCGAAAAGTCTGGAGGAGAAAGTGAGACTGGTGACTTTGCACACACACACACACACACACACACATACCCCTCCCCACCAAAATCCAATTCACTTGCAAGTCATGGTATCAGTCTTTCCAGTCTTGGAGAGCAAAAGACAAACAGCAAAAAGTCTCATGGTCTAGTCTCAGAGTTTGAGGGAACAAGTTTATTTTCCGCTTGATATTTTGTTCTTTTTTTGTCCCTACATCATTTTGACCTATTGAACTTCTTATGGAGACACATATGACTAAGATTACAAGGAACTTGATAGCTCATGGATTAGTTATTTGAGCTGTTAGAAAGGAAGACAGAATGATTTGATGAACACTCCCAAGGGGTGGAGTCAGGATGGTGGGGTGAGATGAAGCATTTTAGCTTAGCTCTCTGACAAAGACCTAGAAAATGCATCAAACTGAATTCTTATTAGGAGACTCAGTATTCTAGCCTAGTGCAGCTTTGGAGGTGGACAGAAGGGTTCGTGGCCATGGCTGCTTTAGCAGCAGGGAGCAGTGCAGTTCCCAAAGCCTTCAGCAGGGCACCAGGGCAAGAAGAGCTCCCAAGAGGTACTAGGTCTATATCCAGAAGAGACCAGAGAAAGAGAAAAAGGACCCATATAAACAAGAAATACTTATAGTAGTTGTTTATGGTGGCAAAGATTTGGAAACTGAAGGGATACCTATCAATTGGGGAATGGCTGAACAAATTATGGTAAATGAATATGATGGAATACTATTGTGCTGTAAGAAATGATGAAGGGGATGGGCTCAGAGAAACCTGGGAAGACTTGTATGAATTGATGCAAAGTTCAGTGACCTGAAACAGGAGAACAGTTTATATAACAGCAATATTGTAAAGATGATCAGCTTTTTAAAACTTAGTAACTGACCAGCACAACATGATGAAACATTCTGCTCTCCTCCAGATAGAGGATAGATTGACTCCAAGTACAGATTAAAGGATCTTTTCTTTTTCTTTCTCTTTATTTTTTTTCTATTCTTTCTTTTTTTGGACCTGACTAATGTGCATGGCTATAATATTTCTAGTGGGTTTTGTTTTTGTTACCTTTTCAGTGGGAGTTGGGGAGAGGGAAGAAGGAAGGAGAGAATTTGGAACTGAAAAGACAATTGAATGAATTGAAAGCGGGGAAAGAAGACTCCCTAAATGGGCACCAGGATACTTAGTTTCTAATCCCAACCTTGTCTCTTCCTAGAGGCAAATTACTTTTTCTCCTCCAGATTTCAGTTTTTTATTTTGTCAGATGGAAAGGGTTAACTTAATTCTTCATCTTTTGATGAAGGCAAATCGAGAAGAGGAAGTTTCCTGGACTATTCTTTAGAAAGGCACTGTAGAAATTAAGTGATTTTTGTAGTTCCTGCTTATATACCATCAGGCATGGGAAATAGCATTCCTCAGAAAATATGTAATTTTGAAGAGTGCCTTTTGGGATCCACATTGGTGAAAAAACCTCTCACTCATCAATACTGAAAATCACTTGTTGAGAGTTGAAATCTGAGAGTCTGAAAATGCCTTAGCTGTATGAAGGAAAGGCTTTCTTTAAATATGTTCTGTAGACAGCAGCTGGATGTAATTTACCAAAGAGTTGGCCAGATATTTTAACTGGAGGGGACTTGGAGGCAGTTATTGCTATTAGCATGTTAACGGTAGTCCTATTGCTCAGGTGACAGAGAAGGGAATGCCACTCAGTTTGTGACGAGTTGAAAGGGTGGGAGGAAACAAATTTGTCCAGGCAAATGTTTATTTGTGCTCCTGAAGTGTCTCTGGACAGATCAGAGCTGGTATCCTAATCTCATTTGGGTAATAGCTTGCCATTCCCAATTTGGCCTGTGCAGTCTGAATCAGGAAAATTTGTATCTTTTCCCCTGGTTCTATAAGCTTTGCGTCTTTTCTCTAATTTGTAGTACGTAAGCTGGCTCCCAATGAATTCCCCCACAAGCTCTATGTCCAGAACTACACATCAGCTGTGCCAGGAACTTGTCTGACTATTCGCAAATGGCTCTTTACCACAGAAGAAGAGGTCCTTCTGAATGACAACGACCTCGCAGTTACCTACTTCTTCCATCAGGTAGGTACACAGGACTTCTTGCCTGGCTCTGACTTCCTTCTCATTTGCAGTTGGTAGATAATAATCCCAATCTTTTGACTGGTTTACAGCCTGTTTATCAGAATTGCAAATTACAAAACTGAGAGGGATAGCTAATACCAGGCTCTAAGATCAGAGGACCGGAACCATGGCTTATCTAAATTTCAGGTCTCCTCCATCAGCTAACTTAGTGCTTTGCATATCTGCATACCTTAGATATTTAATAAATCTTGTGGAATGAGTGAATTTATTTAGTAACACTTTGCACGATAGAATAGGATTTCAGGATGATCTTAGGTTAGAATAATTAGCATCAACTGTATGGGAAAAGAATAGATGGAAACATCACTAGATGGCAGTTCATGTGAAAAAACTTTTGGGTTTAGTTGACTTCAAGTTCATTGAGTCATCATTGTGATGTTGCAGAAACAAATCCAAAGCCTGATTTTTGGCTATATTAATAGACTTTTAGTGTCTAGAATCCAATCCAATAAACATTCATTAAGCACCTACTATGTGACAGGAGCTATGCTAAGCACTGGGGATACAGTTAATAAAAAGAGACAATCCCTGCCCTCAAGGAGCTTAAAGTCCAACAGGTAGAGACAGTACACAAAAAGAAGCAGGAAAGATCATGTATTGGGGGACCAGGGGCATCTTGTTCCATGGAGTTGGTCCAGGCAGAGCAACAGAGGCAGAGTGGGAATTTTCTGCCCTCTCTAATGGAAGGCATTGGGAGGAGTTTAGTATTCTGCCTTCCAAGCCCTCTAATCAGGAGAGAAGGGGCTGAGGGAGGGAAGAGTCATGAGGCTTCCAGCAGCAACATGGTGGTGACATTACAAGTGATGAGCTTATCCTGGGATGGGCATCTTGTTTGTGGAGTTGAGACTACCTCCATCAGGCAGGGCAGCAGATGCAGAGATTCCACTAATCACCTTTATTTTGGGAGCCTCGTTTAAGATGTGTCCAGGACATCTGACCTGCAATAGCCAATAGGCAATTGCTAATAAAAGACTGAAGCTTGGCATCTATGTTTTTATTAAAATCTTTGATAAAAGTGTTAAGGAGGACAGGGCCAAACATAGGTGGTATAGCATCCTGAATGCCAGGCAAAAATGTTTGAAGTCTACTTGATAAGCTTTTGAAGGGCTTTTAAACAAAAGTGTGATGTAATAAAATTTATTCATAAGGAAGGATGATTTTGGCAGCAGTGAGAAGGTAGGTTTGGATGGGGAAATAAGTCTTCTGTTGAAAGACTTTTTTACAAGGCTATTATAGTAGGCCAGGTAGGTGATGATAAAGGCTTGTACTAAAGTTGTTCCAGTGGTTACAGAGCAGGTAGCAAGGTGGTAGTTAGAGATATGAATTGATAAGACTTAGTAGCTGATAGTTTATCACAAATGAGGGGGAGGAAAGAATTGAAGCTATAATCCCCAGAACTCAAATGTGAGGACTAAAATGAGATGATATAATGAATGGAGTTATGATGAAGAACAGATTTATGGGGAGAACTTAATAAAGCACCAGTTTGGACATTTTGGATTTTACTCAAGATGCTGGTGGGCAGGTAGGCATCCAGATGCCTTCTGGATTTGGATCTGGAGTACAAAAGAGAGATCAGAGACAAATACACAGACTTGAGTTGTCTGCATAGACCGCTCTGTGGTTGAGGCCATAGAATAAGATTATTAAGGAAGAGAGTAGAAAAAGAAAAGAGAAAGCAGGCAAAGACAGAGTCTTGGAGAATACCTTAGTTAAGTGTTTGGGAAGGGGAAATGAGGACTCGGGAAGAGAAGAAAAGGAACAGTTCAGAGGGAAAGGTGAAAGCTAGGAGACTGGTGACTCAGTTTCCTCAAATGTAAGATGAGGAAGGTAGGTTAAGATGGTCTCTATGGTCCTTCTAGCTCTGTCTGTTATTCAGTTAACCTTTGACTGGTCCCTAAAAAGTATAGACTAACTAGTAGGGAGGTTGTGGTCGCTAATATTGAAAGCTGCAGAGAGGTCAAGGAGAATGAGGGCAGATGAAGGGTTTTTGATTTAGTTGACTGTGAGGCTACTGATAATTTTAGAGCACTTCCAGAACAGTAGTAGAGTTGGAACCAGATTGCTTGGAGTTGACAAAATGAGTAGAGAAAAAGTAGAAGAAACTTTTCCAAGAAGTTTAGCAACGAAAGGGAGGAGAGCTGGGATGGCAGTGGAGTAGACTACCTGAATTGTCACACAAAGGCTTTAAAAATACTTGGGAGACCTGAGCACGTGTGAAGGCAATTGGAAGAGTCAGGGGAAAGAAATTCTGAAGATGCATTTGAGAGAAAGGTGACTGCCAGACTAGGTTCTTGGAGGAGGATGGAGACAATAGACTTACAGATGCAAGTCTTTAGAATTAGTCTTGTAAGGTGAATACTTTCACTTTTTGACTGGAAGGAAAAGAAGAAAATGGTTGATGACGTTAAGAACATTTAAGAAATGAAAGAGGAGAGCTAAGAGCATTTTTGTCTGGGTATTCTCAATGAAGTAGGAGTGCAGTTACTTGCAGTAAGAGAGGAAAAAAGATCTGAGATATTTACTCTGGGGAATGAGATGAGCTGATAGGACAGAATAAAAGTATTCAGAATAAAAGTATTGTGCATCAGCAAGTACCCAGCTGAGGTTATACACCATTATTTTTTAGTGCATGAAATCAGCTTAATTTTGCAACTTTCTCCTGGTAACTCCTGGAAAGTTAGCAGAGAATTCCTATGGTAGGAGTTACCTAGGGATATATAGATTCACAGGTTTAAAACAGTAGAAGGTCAGCGGGGGTAAGGTAATTAGCTAGGAAAATAATGACAAAACATGGGGTCAAGACTGCATATTGCCAAGTGAAACTGGAATAGAAAGGTAGATTAGGTATCCCCAAGCGATCATAAAAATGGGAAAGGGTCCGACATGTACAAAAATATTTATAGCAGCACTCTTTGTGGTGGCCAAGAACTGGAAATCAAGGGAATGCCCATCCATTGGGGAATGGCTGAATAAATTATGGTATATGAATGTAATGGAGTACTATTGTGCCATAAGAAATGATGAACAAGAAGACTTCAGGGAGACCTGGAAGGACTTATATGATCTGATGCTGAGTGAAAGGAGCAGAACCAGGAGAACTTTGTGCATAGAAACGACCACAGTGTGCGAGAGTTTTTTCTGGTAGACTTGGAACTTTGTAATAACGCAAGAACTTACTAAAAAAAAAAAA
>CM053770.1:486131303-486185347 GCA_028658325.1 Potorous gilbertii
AGAGTTTTTTCTGGTAGACTTGGAACTTTGTAATAACGCAAGAACTTACTAAAAAAAAAAAAATTCCCAATGGTGGTTTTCTAAGGCAAAATGTCTTCCACACTCAGATATGGAAATAATTCGCAGAATATAGCAGATCATGTTTGTATGTGTGTGGGTTTTAGTGTATTATGTTTTCATTTGTTATATGATTTCTTCCATTTATTTAGTTTGACTACATAGCATGACTATAGTGAAAATGTACTCAATAGGAAAGTATATGTAGAACCTATACAGAATTGTATGCTGTTGTGGGGAGGGAGTGGGGTAGTGGGGGAAAGGTGGGGGGGGGAATAAAATCTTAATTTTAAGGAAGTGATTGTAGAACACTAAAAATATAATAATAATAAAATTATTTAAAAAAAAAAAGAAAGGTAGATTAGATGAATAATAGGTCATCGGACTGAAGGCACTTGGGGAATTTACCTTCAAGATATCTGTGAAAAAAATAGAAAAGATTACTGATGGTATTACTACCAAAATAAAGTTGAATGAGAAGACATTTACAGCTGCTGATCCATATGGCTACTTTCTCAGCTATATAAACTTGTGAAAATGGTCTCTTCACATATTGAGGGTATCCTTGATGAAGACATGAGAGAGAACAAGCAGGCTTTCGTACCCATTTTCTAGAGTAGACCAATTTTCAGTCTCACAGTTGACTAAGTAGTATAGGGATATAAGATATTACTAAACTATTGTGGTTTGGTTACAGAAAATTATTTGATTTGCTAAATCTAAAACATAGTATTAAAGACTGCTTTCCACCAAGATGTCCTATATATATATATATATATATATATATATATATATATATATATATATATGTGTGTGTGTGTGTGTATATATATGTTAAGACAACATAGATACAATTTTTAAAATTGTTTAGTTTTCAGTATTAAATGAGCCATAAACCAGGGAGAAACAGGCTTGATAAAAGTGTTTTTCAGTGTTATTGGGGATATCTTGCATAGCATCTAAAAGGAAGAGGAATTCATTCTTAACAGTGAGATATTGCAGATGCTCCTTTGTGAATGACAGAGTACTAGACTATGACAGGTCTTTAATGAAACCCACAACCAGGCCATTTCAGCAATCACAAGCTCTTCTCTGATGTAGAAGCCCATGTTTTCAGCATTAATATTTGTTCAGTGATGCTGTATGATTGTGAATCATGCAACACTATGGTTCCAAAGGAATCAAAATTACAGGTGGCCAAGAGATAAGAGAAGAAGATGTAATGCTTGTTAGCAGGTTGCAGCCTGTCACCACCAGTAGTTGTGTGCTGGAACATAACTACAAAAGCAAGTGAGTGATAGAGCAAGAGATAGATAACAACAACACGGATGGATAATCCAGGGTGTTGCATCCATAACCATTTGTAACAACAAAGTATTAAAGACTTAGAGTCGGTCCTGTTTGGAGGATTTCTGGATAAATGTGGACACAATTCAGAGAAGTGGAAAAGGCTGGTTTTGATGAGGTGCCACTTGCATCAGGACCATAATCCTGGTTCATCTGTCCACTAAAGTAGAAGAACAAAGCCCTTTGCAGCTGGGAATTGGTGGGGAAATAAACACAGTACTCAGTTCCTGAACTTAACAAGTTTACACTTTCTAAAGGCAACATGACAGGGTAGAGAGCCAGATTCTCAGTCATGGGACATGAGTTCAGGTTTGGCCTCTGTGTCATCTTGGCTCTGTGAACTTGGGCAACTCACTTCTCAGTGATTCAGTCATCTCTTTACAACTTGAAGGTACAGAGAAGATTCTGATCTGCTTGATAGAGGCAGTGCCTACCTTGATATTTCAGAAGCCAGATAAATTTTTTTAAAAAAATCTTATAGGATTGAATTTATGTATTAGGAAGTAGCCATGATGTCATGGACAAAGCATTGGACTTAGAGTCATGAAATTTGAATTTGGGTCCTGGCTCTAAAGTAAAACCAGAGGTAAGTCATGATTTGTGAGCTTCAGTTTCTTCTATTTATGAAATAAAGGAAGTAACACTTGTACCACCTACATTATACAGTTGCCTTGGAAGAAGAAACCTGGTAAAGTTTTAAAAGAGCAATAGAAATGTGTTTATTTTGTATGTGATTATCTCCAGGCACGTTGTTTCCTCCCAGTAGATTGTAAATTCCTTGAAGATGAGGACTGTTTCATTCTTGTCTTGGTATTCCCATCAACTAACATGGTACCTTGCATTTTAATAGATTCTTAATAATATATGTTTGCTGAATTTAATTATTCTTTCATACATATAGATAAATGAAATGCAGATTAGAATATGATAAAAAGAGAGGGAGAGAGAGAGGGATATGCTCTTTGGAAGGTGAGTAGTAGCTCAGTTTTCCTGAAGCTTAGACAAAGAAGGTGATGTGAGATAAAGCTAGAGAAGAAGGTGATGTGAGATAAAGCTAGAGAAGTAGACTGGGGCCAGATTAGAGATGGTATTGAATATTCAGCTAAGAAGCTGAGAATTTTTATCTAGTAGTTGATGAGTGTTGAATCAATGTACATAATAGTCATTTGTTAATAAGCAAATAAAGATTATCACAATGATGGATATAGAGTAACTCTGGAAATTATACCGTTCCTCCATTTTTCTAAAGACCTAACGTTACAATCATTTTTTCTTTCCTCTCTTCTTTGCTTATATTTGGATATTAGGCTGTTGATGATGTGAAAAAAGGTTATATCAAAGCAGAGGAAAAATCATACCAGTTACAGAAGCTGTGTGAACAGAGGAAGATGGTTATGGTAGGTTTGTGTTCCCCTTCATTTTGGGATGGAACTTCCCTCATGGCAAAACCCCTCATACCTAGAGCATTTGCAGGGGAGTAATGCAGTCCTGGCAATACAGCTCAGACAAGGGAGCTGGGACCTGATTTTTTGCCTTGACCCTGTTGCTAATTCATTGTAAGATTTTAAGATTTGAGGTGATTCATTGACCCCCTACGTGTGCTTAGTTTGTCCCTCTGCACAGTTGAGATACTCAAACTGCCAAGAAAAAATAAGCTTTGTGTAAGTGATGCTTCCTGTTCCAAAAATCTCTTCTTAGATGTTGTAATGGAGACCTTCCAGTCAGGGTATGATTTTGAGACACTTTCCTACAATTTAATGCATTAAGCGGTGTCCAGAAACTTAGAGAGGACTGCTCACGTTCTTACCACCGTTTACATTAAAATAAATGTTTGCTTTCCTGTTCCCCTCCAGTTCTCTGATTTGGACTGAATTTCAGTTTCTGTTGAAGGTAGAATGTAGGATAGAGCTCTGATTCCTGACTTGCCCGTAGAGATCGAAATCAGGTCTACATGATATCTTCTCATACTGGGGTCCTCCACAACCCAGTGTTCTTTTGCAGAGCTGACAGACAAGAGATTTCCATGTAAGTCTTGCAGTTTGATAGGGGGAATGTGCTTAGTGGGCACTTTTAATGCCTGGTTTGACCTAGGAAGGTTGTTCTGGGAATTTAAATTCCTCCAGAGTGGACCTTGACCTGCTCACCAGAAGTGTTCTGCTCTGTTAAGCCCAGAGTCCCAGCTTTAATAATTCCTCTAATTCTGTATTTGCATACCACCTTGATGAATATTGAACACTTTTAAAATGACCCTTACAACACTTTTCACCTTGAGAGAAATGCTTTCTAACTGGAAAGCAACATATATGGGTGAGTTGATATTCTTATTTTGTTTGATATGGGCATCTATTTAAATAGCATGTAAGGCACTACTGTGCCTTAAAGAATGTCCCTTTCAGTACCTTAGACTAAAGCTTTCATGACACCTAAGAGGAAAACCATGTGTTGTAAATGTACTTCCATGACCCTCACCTGGATATAGTTGTAAACAAAGTCCCACTTTTGTCATATGGAAACTTTGGGTTTGTCTCATAACCTTTGACCAAACCCACTTCCCTTCCCTCTCTAACTTTTATGAAAAATTACATGCCATCAGTTTCAGGTTACTCTCTCCACCCTCAAACATATATACCCCATAAAGTAGAGATTCAGCCCAATGTGGTCAGACTTGCTGGCCTTAAACTGACCCTCTGAGACGTCCTCTTGCCTCCTCACCGAAGCCTGGGGTGTTCTTGGTTTTTATCTAGGCTATAGTCTAAAGTATCTTCCTAAGCCCTATTACTTCCCAAAGGGATGTTGATGTTATTTAATAGCTCACCTTTCTATGAGCACTTTGAAGTTGAACAATCCTTTTCCTTGTAACAGCCCTCTGAGGTAGAGAGTACAAGGATTCATTAACTTCACCCTTTTGCAGATGAGGGAGTTGAAGTGGAGAGAGGTTATGGGACCACAGGTAGTCACACAGCTCCAACGTGTCTGAAGGAACTTTGGCCTCAGGTCTTTCCAGACTCTAGGGCACCCCCGTTTCAACTGCACTGCATTGTTTCTCAGCGACAAAAGAACATTGGAAGAACTAGCTTTAAGGTTCCAAAAATGCTCTGAGAATTGTGGAAGTCTCACCAAAGCATTTTTCTAGCTGAATCTGCTCTTTATTCAGCCAATGGAGAGCTTCCGATGAACATGCTGAGGCTGAGTCTTTCTCCCCAGATTCAAGGCTAAGCTGTATCTATCACAGGGTACCAGAGTAGGGAGGGGGCTGGGAAGAGAGTGGCAACTTAAGCCAGCGCTGTGGTGGGGATCCTCCCAGAGCCCTTTGCTTTGGGACTTCTTTTGCCTCCTAAGGCTGCCTTTGTGATTAATTTCTGCTTGTTTTTTTATTTTATCTGCATGGAAATATTAAGTGAGGAAGGGAGCACATTAGGTGATTTGCCTATGACTCCCGATTCCCTAGAGGAAACCTTGGTGGCATCTATTGTTGCCTCAGGTGCATTCATTGGCCTCAAAGTCCAGGAGTTTCCTCCTCCCGTTCTGGAGAGTTGTGACCTTTGTTGTTGTTTCCTTCTCTCCTGGGAGCTGCCAACTTCCCAGGACATTCCACTCATGTAGCCGGTGAGGTGAAAGGGTGTGTGTTGGAGGGGAGGTACTTTTGTGTCTGGCTTTCCGTTGCTATCCCTAGTATTCCCTGTCTCCTTGGGGATGTAGGATTGAGGGTGTGAAGGCTTAAGCCTATTGGATTGTTTCCTGGAGGCCTCTCCCGGAGTTCTTAGGCCTTTCTTCAGGGTTTTCACACAGTCCCTACGTTCCATTGCAAACTCAAAGGGCATTTAATTGGGGAAACACCTGAGGTGAGGATCCTGGGCCAGACTTAACTGGAGGAGAGTTAGGGCCCCCAGTGTTGAGGACAGTTCCCTTCTATTTGATTTTTGGCAACATGAGTGAATCCTGAGAAGCAGGGACTACTGGCAGTGCTAGAGTCAGTCTCTGTATGTCAGTGAGGCTTAAGTGAGAGGGCTTTGTCCTGTACGGACCTTAAAAAGTGCTGAATAAGTGGCAGAGATCATTATCGTATGTAGACATCCATTAAACTCTAATCCAAGCATTTTTAGGAAATTCCTGTAGGGAAGACCTTAACCACCTACATTCTTAGGATGAGATCATCATAATTGAGATTGCTTACTTCCCTGAGACAGGAAGAAAGGCGAGCGGTGGCAAACTCTTTCCTGGATGTTCCTAATAATTAGGTGCTCTCGATTCCTGTTGGTCTAGGCTCTTTGAAAGAAAGGAACCAGAATAAATGACTTGGTGAGACCTCTTAGAGCCCTAAGATCTTTGACAGGAGGACTTCTGCTGTCCTCCCTGGTAGCCTTTCTGAGGCTCTCACTGATCAGTGAGAGAGGGAATCCTTTCTCCCCTTCTTTAAGAGATGAAGATGCAGAAGTAGGATCAGATGGCAGGTCTCCAGGTGCTGGGGGAGGGGGGAGCAGGGCGTTCCCTCCCCCAGAACCTTCTCTATCTCTTGTGCTTTCTTTCCTCCTGGCTTCTCTGTAGGAAGTTGACTTCCTAGTGATACAACCTTCCCCCTTCCTCTCCCCAGTACCTCAACATGCTGAGGACCTGTGAGGGCTACAATGAGATTATCTTCCCCCACTGTTCCTGTGACTCTAGGCGGAAGGGACATGTCATCACAGCCATCAGCATCACGCACTTTAAGCTACATGCCTGCACGGAAGAGGGACAGCTTGAGGTGAGAGCTGTGCAGAAGACTGGGAGAAACGGGAGTCACATCACCAGGGAGACTTCCCTGAGAGCAAGGACGCGCAGTCGTTGGCTGTGCTTGAGCCCTCCTCTTTGGAAGAGGAATGAATCACAACCTTGTGTTGGCCAGGCCGGCAGCTGGCAGTAGAGCCCCATTTGCTTCCCATTATCACTGTCCAGACACTGCTCCATTTTTCCCTCATGGCGGCCCTGGCCTTACCCTCTCTATCCCTTTTCCCCTCCAGCCTGGCCCAGGCCCCACCCAGACCCTGCTCAGCTCAATATCATGGCCCTCCTTTGACTGTTCTGCTCTCTGATGTTCAGAACCAGGTAATAGCATTTGAGTGGGATGAGATGCAGCGATGGGACACAGATGAAGAGGGAATGGCTTTCTGTTTTGAATATGCACGAGGAGAGAAGAAGCCTCGATGGGTCAAAATCTTCACACCATACGTGAGTGCTCAGATAAGGTTGCATGTTTTGGAAAAGCTGGAAAGCTGGATGGACATAAAGTTGAGAATCAGCCAGCTGAGGAGGACGGTGGGAATAGTCTTGCCCCTGGTACCTGTCTGGGTCCCAGGACTCCAGGCTGGCTCTTCAGAGTCAAGCTTCCTACCCTTCTAACCCAGAAAAGATGGTAGATGGAGCCATGTCTTCTTGTCAGTCAGCCACCAGGAGGAGCCAGAGAGCTGGGGATGTTCTGGCAGTGGTCCTCCCCACAAGGTGCTCTTCCCCTGCATGTTGCCTTTGTCCTTGGTCCTGAGAGATTTGGGGGGAGGATGTGGACAACGCCTCAGGGGCCTGGCAGTGAGGGGGTGCTGAATATCACTGCTTCTCTTTCAGTTCAATTACATGCATGAGTGCTTCGAGAGGGTGTTCTGCGAACTCAAGTGGAGGAAAGAGGTAACTCAGAGCTCTTCTCATTGGTCTTTGCTTCCTTGACAAGAGGATGGTTGGGGCAGTAGCCTGGCTCCCTGCAATTTCTCCCTCCTCTTCTTCCCTGCCCCCATGAATTCACATTGCAGACAACACACAGCCCAGGGCAGCGTTCCAAGAGACACTTTGGTACGAGCTGGGCAGGAGTCAGGCTAAGCTGGTAAATCCCGGACCCAGCAAACAGTGGCAATCGAGATCCTATACTGTCTTGTCTTTTTCTGATTTCTCTCTTCCCTTTGCCCCCACTACCTTCCAGAATGGCAGGATTGCTGCCCCCAGGGGGTGGCTCTGACCAGGTGACTGATCAGGAGCAGAGTCTCCCTCAAGATCTTCTGCCCACGGGGGCAGGTGTTTTGCTGCCCTTCTCGTGGTCCTTGTCTGAGCTAGTGCTGGGCATGATCTCCTAGGAAGCTGCTTTTGTAGCCACTCTTGTTTCTACTGGCCATTTATTCTCCAGAAAGAACTTCAAGAGTTTAGGAAGGACAGCTCAGCCTATGGAATGAAAACAGGCCATCTGGAGTTGCCAACCCTAGCCCTGGGTCTGGACATTTATGTGGATGGCACAGGAAGATGTGCTCTATCCCACCCCCAATGTTATGTGCACAGCTTCTGCGTCCCGGGTTTTCCACACTGGAAATGTGTATGGGACTCTCAAGTCTCCGTCATAACCAGGCTTTTGTTTTTTTTCTCTTTTCCTTTCAGAACATTTTCCAGATGGCCAGGTCACAGCAGAGGGATATGGCCACCTAGCCCCCCCTCCCATTTCCTCCTCTCCTTCCCCTTCATACATTCTTTCTCCCCCCTTCCACTCCTATGTCAGAGTAACCATTAACACTTAAAAAAGAGGAGAAAAAGGAAAAGTCATTATATTAAAAAGCCCTAAACTGAATATTAATAATCCCCTTTGTGAATTTCATGTCTATGGAATTGAGCTGGTAGAAAACATAGAATGGTCAGCACCAGAAGTCAACCAAGTGGTCACATGGAAAGCCAATACACCTGCCCCCAAGCCTCCAGAGGGGTCTTTGTCTTTTGCCCAGGCCTCCCATCAACAGACTCTCCTTGGACTCTATTTTTAAAACTGGAACTATGGACTCCATCCATTTGCACTGTTCAAACGTATATATGTATGTATGTAAAAAAAATTATATATATATACACAAATTAGCTGCACGTATATACATATATATTTCTTTTTAAATTTCATATTGACGGCAGTACCTTTTTTAGCTTGCATTTTTACACACCTTTCACCAGGTTTCATTACTCTTCTCTCTCTCTCTTTCTCCTTCTCTCGTTCTTCTTTCCTTTGAAACAAATTTAAAAAAAAAATTTACAGGGAAAATACCTCTCCTCATGAAGGACTTGAAAAGTTTACAACCTGCTTGGGTTTTTTTTTCTTCCTTTATTTGTGTTGGGTGTGGATTCTGGCCAGAGGTTTGCCATGGAGCCTCAAAGGCAAGAAGCGTGGTTCCTTTTGCCTTCCAAGAGGATGGAGGGCAGAGATGCTGGGGAGAGGAAAAGGGAGAGCTACCTGACTAGCCGAGATTACTGTCTGGTGGGGATAGTGTGCTTTATCAGATTGGCTCTGAGAAAGATGCCCCAGCTGCCATATTCTTGTCCTCACCTTTTCCCAGCCATGTTCCACTTCACTTCTCCGCTTCTCTGAGCAGTTTTCCTGGGCTTCACTGGGGCCCTGGTTTATACACAGTAGAGATGTGGAGTGGGGAGATTGTCCTGTGTAGTCCATTTCTTCCAAAAAACCTAGACATGCTTTGGGGTAGTCATTTTCCTCTATCTGCACCTCAGAATCGTATTTACCAGGATCAGTGATAAGGAACGATTCTAGACCTGACAGATTTGAACATGAAACTTGGCTTTGCATGGAGGAAGAAAAGAAAGTAATACCCTGTATATATAAGCACTTCTTCCAACCAGAACACTGGCCCCCTCTTCGAGTCATGCGTTTTAAAATAGCCTCCTGGTGCAGCTGCGTTAGGGAGGGATTTGTTCGTGATTTTATGAATAATCAGTACCCTCCACCCTTTGCTCTACCAACTGACCTCAACCTCCACCATCAAGATCAGTTGAGATCCAAAGCAGGAGCTCCATCTGAGAACTGCTGGATGACTGAAATTGGGAGACACAGTGAAAAGGGGAAACTTTCCTGCCCAGACTTGTTAGACCCTTGAGACAAACTAGCTGCTTTTGAAGGGTCTCTGTGAGGGCTGCATTAAAAACACTAGGGTAGCGTGGGATGCTACCGTTAACACTTCTCAGTCTCTCCCTCCTTCCCCCCTTAAAAATAAACATACTCTGAAGTCATGAGGGTGGCTTGGTCAGCTTTATGGAAAGTAAGTCTAACTCGAGTCTCCCTTGAGGAGGGAGTTTGAAATATATTTTTATGATCTGTATCTCAAAACCAGAAATGTATTTGTGGAAAGTTGTGAGTCTGCTTTTCTTCCTCTCTTTCCCACCCTGTCTTCCTGGTATCTGCCCACCTGGTGATTTGGGTCTGCATAGAACGCCTCTCCATCACTGCTAACTCAGGTGGACTTGGAATCAGATTTTGCAGAGCTCAAGAATGTGCTGAAAGTTTAAAGTTGCGGGAAGTGACTCCACATTTGAAGGCTTTTACATGAGATTGACTTTTTCATTTTGGTTTTTAACCAATTTAGGACTGAGCCAAAAGCTTTGGAAAGAAAATATGCTGGTTTCCCCCTCCAAGCTGCTAGGAGGTTTTTGGCCACAGTTTTGTTCACATTTCAAGATGATTGAAACCTGCCCCTGTCTGTCCTTCGGAGGGACAGACCAACAAGAGAGTCCTCGGATAGCAAAATTGCTGACCTCAGAATAGCGAGAGAGATGTAGTTTATGTCATTTGGATTTGTGTGCCCTCTTTGTGTGGTGATAGAAAGACCTACACTGAGGAGGAAGAGATGTGGGAGCAATGCCTTCCAGATCATGTACTCTTGATTTTCTTTTCAGTTTCCCCCCATGTGTGTCCCCTTCCTCGCAAATGTCTGTAGTATGCTGCAGCTGCCATAGTCCCTTCCTGACACTGTACGTTTATCCCTTCATGCTTGGGCATTCAGAGAATGGAGTCCTATGGAAAGGTGCCCAAAGGCTTGATATGATGGTGTGTGGGCAAACCCCTCGTGAAGCTGCATCATGAACAAAGCATCCCATTTGCAGTAGAGGAAGAGACCACCCTGCCTTGCCCCCTTTCTCCCCTCTCCCCTCATATGTCAGGCTTCTGGTGGCAAAGGTCAACATGGCCCCAGGGTCTTTCAGGTTAAGAAAGTGAACCCATCTCCCCGTGAGCCAGTGTTAGGTCTGACGTGCTTCTCCTCCTCATTTATAGTTCCCTCCACTTTCCATCCTGGGGTTGGCAGAGCCTAAATGTATTCCTCAGTAGAGCCAGCAGGGTCTTCTGGCACCTCCCCCTTCCTCCCACTGCTTTTGGCTTCCATTAGTTTTTGTTCTCCGAGACAAGTGCTGAGAGCTCTGGGAGATGAAGGGAGAGAGTAGACCTGAGCATACTTCTGCATTTTAGGGAGGTGCCCTTTGGCCAGGTCTCCCATTTCCCAAGGCCCATAATCTCCAGCTAGTGTCTCTGAGTTTATTCTTTGCCTAAGCATTTGATAATTTTTTAATGGTCTTATGCTTTTCCTATCTCTGCTCCTAAATCCCATAGGGCATCAGCTCAGCTACGGTACAGATCTAAGAGTGCTCCTGGTAGCTTCTTGGCCTGAGCTGTCATGGAGAAATTAGAATCAAAGGTCGAAAGCCACAAGCCTGCCCCACTTCAGTAACTCTTCTGAGGACTGGTCCAGGTGACCCACTTCTGGGCTTTCCTCAGCCTCTGAGTTCTAATTCAGCATCTGGAACAGCAGGATGGGGCACTCAGGAGATTGTCTCTCCCAGGCTGTGGGCTAGATTGATTGTCAGCATTTGAGGGTCCTCTAGTTGGATCTCCTTTCCATATGGAAAGGCACTTTACCTTGGGGGATGAGGAAGACGGGGTGTGCATAGAGGAAGAGGCCATTCTTTACTTCATTGGGTGGTGTTGAGGACATTCCAAGCCCCCCCCCTTTCCTCCGTCTTCCTGTGCCACTTCTTGTCTCACCGCACCGTCCTCCCCCAGAGCCAGGCATGTCATTGCAGGCCTTACTCACCCCAGGGCAGCACAGGTTCGCTTTCCACGGTAATGATTTGGAATATAGGGACAATTTAGAACTATGGAAGGGAAGCGTAAAAGGAGGTTCAAGCCAGCTGCTGGCACGGAAACCAGTGTTGTATCATGTTCCCTTTTTTGAACTTAGGATCTGGTTTCAGCTCTCCCCAGGTGATGCACTCTTTTAATTTATTTGAGAGAAACTCTAATTGTATTTTCACTGCAGTATCTTGTATTTTTTATTTGTGATTTAAGAAATGTGAAGAGAAAACACACAATGGCTAACAGTGTTTCTTTCATTCCTTGTTCTAGAGCTAACCACTCTAAAATTGTTTGGTAATGTCACTTAGTGTAATTAATTGTAACATATTCTTTTAAATAAATTGATTTATTGATGAAAGTGCTCGGCCTTCTGCTGCTTCTTGGAGTTGGGATATGGGATAAAGAAGAACCTCAGAGCTCAAGGAATGGGTGGAAACCCTTTGTGACTCTCAAGTGGCCTGATCAGGATTGAGAGGGCAGCATTTGGAATGCTGGGGACCATCCCCAACTCACCTCCAGTGGAATACCCCTTTTGAGAATTCATTTTTCCCCACTGGAAATTTCTAGAGCTACCAGGGGAACTTATCTTTTCCAGGTTTCTGCCTATAAGCATATCTACATGGAAATCATGGCAGAAATTTAGTTTGAGATATCCAAAGATGGAAACAGATAAGAGAAGCAAGAGGGGAGGAGATTTAAGTAGGGAAGAAAGGTTCAGGGTTCGATTCATATCACACAGTTTGGGTGGAGGAGTGACCCACAGAGAAGCAGGGCCACACTCCCCTCTCATCATTGCCTAAGCACACACACACTCTCTTGTCTCTTTCTCTCTCTCCCCCTTTCCCTCCCTTTCCATTTTTCCAGCCAGTATTTGGAGTGTAGGGGTTGTGGTCCTTTTGGGATCTAATTTAGTATGGCTTCTACTCTTGTCATTTTTAGCTATATCACAGTATTCATGTTTTTTTCCCTCTGGGCTCCCTGTGGCCTAGTTCCCAGCCCCTCAGGGGTCCTGAAGCCTTTTCTCTAAGGGTGTCTTTTAATGCCAGGGGCCCCAGAGTTGAGGCTGGACCTGCCCAGGGGTAACTCAGCCTCAGTGACAGCTCAAGTTTGTCCCCAGCCCAAGGCACTTAATGAGTAAAACAGCCTTCCAGGGACCTTCCTCTCATCCCCCATTTGCTTTTGCTGCTTAATTTAATGGGGAAAGGGATACTAGTTTCGTGCATTGTTAATGCATTTGGAGAAGTGATTTCTGTATAGAAGAGAAATTCACTCAGACATCAGCATCATTTGTTTGAAATCTGATGAGTGCTGTCATTCTGGGGAAGTGGGACAGGGAGATTTTATTTCAGAGATGATTTCAACCAAAAGAGAACCAACATGGACATTCCAGAGCTACAAGGTAGCCTCTGATAAGGCAGTTAGAATTGTTAAGACCAGGGGAAGTCCCTTAGTCCAAAATTCAAGTGATGCAAGTCCCAGTGATCTAGGGGAAAAAATTTTAAGGCAGCTAGGTGTCGAAGTGAATAGAGTACCTGTGTGACCCTGGGCGAGTCACTTAATCCTGATTGCCTCAAATGAAAAGAAAAAGAAAAGAATGGGACCTGAGTAGCGCTTGTGTAAGTCCAGCCCTTCTGCAAATATATAGAATTCAGGCTAACCCTAACCTGAAAATGTCCAGTGGGGGGGGGGGGGGCGAAGCTGCTATGTCCTGAAGCCTCCCATTCCATTTTTATCAGCTCTAAATGTTAGCTTATTCCTGACATTAAGCCCAAATTTGTCTCTGTAACATCCACTTTGCTTCTATTTAGTCCCTCCAGGAGCAGATGAGAACAATCCCTCTTCATCACAGTGTCCCTTCAGATACTTGAAGACAGCTCTCCTGTCCCCTTGTTAAACATCTCCAATTCCTTATTAAACACAGATTATTCCTAGCTCTGCTACCAGAAGCCTGAATTGGGATGGAAAGGGGTGAGGTTCTCTCTCCTGGACACTCTGCAACCTTTCAATGCTTCTCCCTAAACTGTGGCCCTCAGGACCGAACAGAAGATACCAGATATGGTCTGAGGGCACATGAAGTTTTATTCCTGGAAGGAAGCTTTGCCTATTATTGTGACCTGGTCATAGTTATCTTGTGGTCCATTAAAGTCAAGATTTTTGATCTAATTATGTCTTCTCCGTTGTGGATTCCTGAAATTCATTTTTTTTTTAACCCAAGAGTAAGAGTTGACATTGATTCCTATTCTATATTCTGTTTCATTGTACTTGATTCAGCTGAGTGCCTAAACCTGTGGAGATTCTTTTGGATCCTAACTTTATGTGTGAGCTATCCCTCCCAGCTTTGTGTATTTGATTAATGTACCCTTTTTGTCATAAGACCGACAGAAATGATATTCAGCAGAGTCATGCACAGATGGGGATCTCATTCCAAATCTACATCAAATCATTAATAACTTACTTTTTGAGTCCAACCATCGCACCAATTCCAATCATCTAATTGTGACTAGTCCACAAATGCTCCTTTTGCATGAGATACTTTATCATATACTTCGCTAAAATCTAGGAAAACTATATCTGCAGCATTTTTGGGATACACCAGGTTTATAACCCTGTCCAAAAAAGGAAATGAGGTTCATCTAGCATGACCTGTTTCCTCCCCCGCCCCCGCCCATTTTTGGAGACACTTGGAATTCGGTGACTTGCCCAAGGTTACACAGCTAGTAAGTGAGGCCAAGATTTTAACTCAGGTCCTCCTGCCTCTAGGGCCAGTGCTCTATACCATCTAGCTGCCCCTACCATGACCTGTTCTTTGTTTTCCTTTTGTTAATTTTCAGTGTTCTACAATCACTACCATATAACTTAAGATTTTTTTCCCTTCCTCCCTCCTCCTTCCCTGAGACAGCATACAATTTTATATAGGTTCTACACATACATTCCTATTAAATACATTTTCATCATAGTCATGTTATATAGAAGAATTAAAATGAATGGAAAAAATCATATAACAAACCAAAACGTAATACAAAAGAAAATGATCTGCTACATTCTGCGATTGAATTCCATAGTTCTTTCCCTGGATGCGGAAGGCATTTTGCCTTAAAAGACCATTGGGAATTTTTTAAGTCCTTGCATTGCATTGAAGTTCTAAGTCTACCAGAAAAATTCCTCACACACTGTGGTTGTTGCTGTATACAAAGTTCTCCTGGTTCTGCACCTTTCACTCAGCATCAGCTCATATAAGTCTTTCCAGGCCTCTCTGAAATCTTCCTGTTCATCATTTCTTAGAGCTCGATAGTATTCCATTACATTCATATACCATAATTGATTCAGCTCTTTCCCCAATTGGTGGGCATCCCCTTGATTTCCAGTTTTTGACCACCACAAAGAGTGCTGCTATAAATATTTTTGTACACGTGAGACCCTTTCCCATTTTTATGGGATCAGCTCACAGCTCCACCAACAATGAATTCTCACATCTTCTCCAACATTTATCTTGTTAGACAATCTGATAGGTGTGATGTGGTACCTCAGAGTTGTTTTGATTTACATCTCTAATCAATAGTGATTTAGAGCATTTTTTCATGACTATAGATATCTTTAATTCCTCTGAAAACAATCCTTTGACCATTTACCAATTGGGGAATGACTTGTATTCTTGTACATTTAACTCAGTTCTCTATATATTTTAGAAATGAGACTTTTATCACAGACACTAGTTGCAAAAATTCTTTCTCAGTTTTCTCCTTCCCTCCTAATCTTGGTTGCATTGAGTTTGGTTGTGCCATGACCTGTTCTTGATGAAGTCTCGCTTGCTCTGTGATCATTGCTTCCTTTTATAGATTCTTACTGGTAATCAACTTAATAATCTGTTCTAGAATCTTGCCAGAAATCAAAGCCAAATTCATTGGCCTGTAAGGTACAGACTCTGTTCTCTTACTTTCTTTTTTTTTACTTTTTCCAGACATGCAGTATTTCTCCCATTCTCTGAAGTCTTTTCAAATATTAGATAGTAGGACCCAGCAATAACATCCTTCAGCTACCTACTGATGTAGTTCATGTAGGTGCATTGACTTAAACTTACCAAGGGTGACCAAGCACTCTCTTACCATCCCTTTGTTTTATTACCTTGTCATTAGGCCTGTCAGAACACAATTATACATGATCATGTAAGAAACATCTGAAACCACATATTTTTTTTCAATAGATGCTAAAAAACCTTTCACAAAGCACAGCACTCATTTGTGCTAAAAATATACAAAGCACAGGACTAGAGGAACTGTTCTTAAAACAATAAAAATGTATATTTAGAATAAAAAAAACTACCATTATATTCAATGGGAAACACTAGACGTTTTCCTAATAAATTCAGAGTAAAGCAAGAATACGTTTCCTTTCCCTGGATATGACAAAGTTCTAGAAATGCTGAAAAAACAGAAAGAAATTAAAGGCATAGAAATGAAGAGGAGACAAAACTTCATATTTGCTGGCAATGTGATGGTTCGCTTAGAAAATCAGCAAAGAAACCAATTAAGAAAATCCAGCAAAGAAGCAGTATACCTGCATAAGTATACATACCAAAAGTAACAGAACGTTTATGTATCAGTAACATAGTCAGGAAGAAATAACAGAAAGTCCCAAGCAAAATAACTACAAAATGCATAACACATCTAGGAGTTAGTCTACCAAGACACTCAGGATACATTTACAAACAGAGCTCATGGCTAGGCCATACCGATGTCACAAAAATGATTATACTACTTAATTTACCTGTTTACAAATCTACCTAGGATCCTTACCTTCCCACCTTGGATAACTCTTACTCATGCCTTCTTACTGATTTGCTCCAGGAGATTCACCCCCACATCCTGGTGGGTTTGCTCAATTTCTCCAAATATTACAAAGACACCATCCTAGCACATCAGCTGTCTTGTTCTTGCCTTGTGACCAGCCCACATTTTCGTCTCTCTCTCTTCATATTTCCTTATTTGCTTCAACCTTCCCACCATGTGTCTCTCCAGTGCTCTCTGATAGAACCACACAACCTCATAGATGATTAGTATTAAAATTTGTATTAAATTGGTATTAAAATTATTGGTATTTTGTTTCTGTGAGAAGTTTGGGGTCATTAAAGGAGCTTCGCAATATCTTCAAGTAATCTACCTGACTCTTTCCTTGTGTAATGGTCCATTTATAGTGTTGGTCATATATGTGTGTATGTGTTGGTATATATGCACATACACAAATATATATGTATGTATGTACAGTTATTGCTGTTTGGTTGTTTTCAATATTGTCCAACTCTTTGTGACCCCATTTGGGGTATTTTTGGCAAAGATATTGGAATGGTTGCTCTGGATGATTTTACAGATTAGGAACTGTGGCAAACAGGGTGGAGGGAGTTGCCCAGAGTCACACAGCTAGTAAGTGTCTGAGACCAGATTTGAACTTAGGAAGATATAGATACATAATGGATAGAGCATAGATCTGTTTATGTACTGATAGGCAAGCTCTATAGATTGTCCTTCCACTTGCATGTCAAGTCTGTATAAGTAATTTTTCATCCAGTTGATTTTTCTGTTTGGATGGTTAGTCCAAACTCTTTTGAATTGTTATGAATTTCATCTAGAAAGTTGTGCAGTTTTGAAATGATGCACAGCACAGTATCATCCCCAGTATCATCTGGAAGCCCTTACTAGATTCTATAGAGAAGCTCTCTTTTGTGTGAACTTTGCCCTGATTCTCCTCAATAATAATGTTGAAACAGTTGCCTCGGTTTCTTCACCGATAAAATGGAGATAACACTTGTACCATCCATTTCTTAGGGTTGTCAGCAAAGTGCTTTGCAAAATGTAAAAGGCTATATATAAAGGTGATTATTATCTCAAATTACACAAATATCTCATTATCTCAATTTATATGGCCCTTTAAGCTGTTCAAAGTACTCTCCACTCAACACTTCCAGCAAGTAGGTAGTACAATTATTAAGAATTTAGCTTAGTAACAGCAATATTGTTCTAAGAAGAACTTTGAGCAACTAAGTCATTTTGAGTATTATAAATACTCAAATCAGCTACTAAGGACCTAGGGAGAAACATGCCATACACCTCTAAGAGAAAGAACTGATACAAAGAAGCATATATAGTATAGTTACATTTGTGTCTAGTGGTAGCTTTCTCTAGGAGGGAGTTGGGAGGGAGGGAGAAAAAGAAAGTGTCCAGCAGAGAACAAAATAGAAACTTAGAAGCACAGAAAAGCAGGGTAGCTTTGAAAACAATGTGTAGTATTTATTACATAGTTTTTTTTTTAAAGTGTGGAATGGAAATTCATGGTTTTATAGTAAATCCTCTTATTTTGTGCTATCTACATGGAGATGTTCTTTTTTTTTGTCCTTTTGTATTTAAGTTCAAAAATGAATAAAATTTTTAAAAAAAAATCTAGCAAGATGAAACATGCTGTCCACCCTCAGGGAACTGATTAACTCTGAGAGCAAATTGAAGCATACTTTTTTCCACTGTGTCTTTTTTTTTTTTTTGGCAACATGGCTAATATGGAAATACTTTGCAGAACTTCACATATATAATTGTTACGCCTTCTCAATGGGTGGGGAGAGGGAGAGAGAAATTAGAACTCAATTTTTTTTTTAAAGAATGTTAAATAATTTAAAAAAGATATTTAGGTTAGGTAAGGAGACAGCTAGGTGGCTCAGTGTTGGGTCAGGAGTCAGGAAGACCTCAAATCCAGCCTCAGACATTTACTGTTTGTGTGACCCTGGGCAAGTCACTTAACCCTGTTGGCCTCAATTTCCTCATCTGTCAAATGATCTGGAGAAGGAAATGGCAAACCCCTCCGGTATCTTTGCCAAGGAACCCTGTTGGGCAATATTAATGTGCTGTGGCCCACGGGGTCACAAAGAGTCGGGAACTATTGAACAATGGGTCACACTGCTAGTTAAGTCTTTCAGGGGGGATCAAAGCAAGGACCCTAAAAGGGTTGGATTTTATGACCTTCACAATCCCTTCCAGCTCCAAGTCTATGATTCTAAGCCCTGTTCTCTTTTATTGAAAAGTGAATTATTATTCATTCAGTAAACTCAGTAAACTTCCTCTCCATCTACATCTCCCCATTGGTATTTATGCTGGGTTACCTTGAGCTCTCATTGGATGAGGAAGACACATATTTTTTCCTGGTGTCCCCTGTCCACACCCGTTTCTTGAAATCTTTTATGCTACTGGGTGGAATGGGTGTTAACAGTGACACTGTGATAGCTAAAGACAGCTTAAAAAAAAAAAGCAGAGTGATGACCGCTAAGTGGTGCCACAGTGCACAGAGAATCTGAAAGACTAGTGTTGAAATCTAACCTCAGAGAGTAGCTGTGTCACTTGATCTCGCTCTGCCTCAGTTTCCTACTAAGGTCGTTGTGAGGATAAATTGAGATATTTAGAAAACGCTTTGCAGACTTTAAGGTGCCATATAAATGCCAGTTGTGATTCTTAATAAATGGCTATTTAGAAATAAAAATAAACAAGATTTTAAAATTTAAAAAATTTAATTTTAATTTTTAATTGTTTAAAAATTAAAAATTGAATTTATTTAAAAGTTTAAAAGTTAAACATTAAAAAATGAATATTTATAATTAAAAATGATTTAATTCCTTTCTATCAAATTTCCTCTCTGGAGCCAGGTTCTAGGTCCTCTAGAATTAGAGGAACCATAAATCCTAGGACCATAGGTCCAGAACTGGAAAGCCCCAAAGGAGTATCACCTCTCTAGACTCCCCCATCTCTTCTCCACATAGTCACCCCTCATCATCTCCTGTTTGGTCTATTGCAATAGCTTGGGGGGGGTGGGGTCTGCTCAAGTCTTTCCCTCTAAGACATTCTCCGTTTAGCTGCTAAAGTGATTTCCCTAAATACAATTCTGACCCTGTTACCTCCTCAGTAATCTCTAGTGGTTCCCTGTCACCGACAGGATCAAATGCACAGCCCTCTATTTGGTATTCAAAGTTCCTCCTAACCCAGGTCAGGTCTCTCCTTTTCCTTCTTGCATCTTACCTCCCCCTTCCATCCAGAGACACTGGCCTTCTGGTTGGGCCGTATCTCCAGGCTTATTCTCTGGCTCTCCCCCCTACACAGAAGCTTCTTCCTCTATGACTCAGTTTCCTGGCTTCTCCAATTTTCATCAGATCTTTAGCTAATATTCCACTTTCCACAGGTAGTCTGACTCAATCCTTAATTTGAGCATAGGTAGTTTGTTTGTACACATTTGTTTGCATGTTGTCTTTGCTATTAGGTTATGAGCCCCTAGTCTTTGATCTTTGAGTCCCTAATGCTTAGCAGAGTGAGCTTAGCCGAGTATCTGGCACACAGTAAGTGCCTACTGTTTATTTGTTGACTGATCTCTACAGCCAGGTTCTTTCTTCGACAAATCGCCCTATTCCTCCACCACATCGTAGCCTATCCAGAGGAAAAAGAATTGTGTTTTGACATCCTTTCTCACCTAGCAGAGAAGCCTGACATTGTGAGTGCTCAGCAAATAGCAAATCAAAAAGCAATAGCACTGATAATTTGATTCAGCTCTTGGAACTCTTCAGAGAGCTTCCCATGCATCATCTCATTTGATGCCCACAAGGGTGAGGCAGGCACTTAGCAGGACTATCCTATTTTACATCAGCTTGTTAAATGAACGATGAATCTCTCCAACCCATTCTTTCCTTGGTCAAGTTCTCCCTTTTGGCCACAAAGATGCAGAGAAAACAGTAATCTCTGATGGGATGAAAAAATCTCGCTTTACCTGGTTGTGGGGACCAAGTGTTGGAAAGGGGTGTCTGCCTCTTGTCAGCTTTAAGTGAGCAAGGGCTTTAAGTCAGGGGTGGAGAACCCACAGCCTTGAGGCCATCTGTGGCCCTGCAGGTCCTCAAGTTCGGCCCTTTGACAGAATCCAAACTTCATAGAACAAATCCCCTTAATAAAAGGATTTGTTCTGCAAAACTTGGACTCAGTCAAAAGGCTGCAAGGTTCCCCACCCATGATTTAAGCTGCTCCTGCATGATCATTATCGGGATGGGCAAGATGCAGTATTAGAGAAGCGGACTCTCCCTTCTTCCCCGACTGACCTCTTCCATCCCAAATGAAGAACTTACCAGTAACTGATTCATCCCAAGAAATGCCTTTTGCCTCTAGAGCCAACATATACCCAGCTTTCCATTCCTACCTGGGGGACAAGGAGGGGTTGAGGGGGGATGCTTTGAGATCTCAATGAGGCCATATAGTCAGATGCTCTGTTTGATCAAGAATGATCTAACAAACATTGTCTCCAAAGGCTCTGGCCAAGAGCCTTGTTGCTGAGTTGTTTTTCAGTCATGTTCAACTCTTTGTGGCCCCATTTGGGGTTTTCTTGGCAAAGATCCTTGGAGTGGTTTGTCACTTCCTTCTCCAGCTCAGTTGACAGATGAAAAAATTGAAACCAACAGGGTGAAATGACTAGTCACACAATTAGTATCTGAGACTGGATTTGAACTCAGATCTTCTTGAGTCTAAGCCTGGTACTCTAAGCACTATGGTGTCATCTAGTTGCCTTAAGACTCACTGATCAATTCCAGCTTCTTGTGGTTTCTGGCTCCTCAGGGGGATCTGTTTTTAAGCTTCTTGGTCAGTGAACTCCAATTCAAGGTCCTGAAGCTTCTACATCTCTGTGGCCCCCGAACCAGAATGACCCCTTGGGTTCTGAATCTGCTCCATTCTTTGCCTAATTTGGTACAGTGGATAAAGCACAGGGCCTAGAGTCAGGAAGACCCAAGTTCAAATCCAACTTTAGACACCTAATATCTGTATGATCCTGGGAGGGTCACTTAACCTCTGCCTGCCTCAGTTTCTTCATCTGTAAAATGGGGATAACAATAGCACTTCCCTCTCAGTTGTTGTGAGGATAAAATGAAGTAATAATTGTCAAGTGTTTCGTGCAGCGCCCGGCCACAGGAGGTGCTATATCAATGTTCGCTATCATTACTTTTATGGTAATAGCTTTTATATATAAATAAAATATATAATATAATATAATATAATATATATAAATAGCTTTATGCTTTTGTGATAATAGCTTGTTTCCTCATTCTGGCATCAATAAATTTTCCTTTCCCATATAATTCTTGTCATAAAAAGATTATAGAAATAGAACCAGAAGAGACTGTAGAAACTAGATCCAGTCCCTTTATTTTACATTTGAGAAAACTTGAGGCCCACAGATGTTAGGTGACTTTCCTCAGGTCACCCAGAAAGCAACTCTCTAAGCTGAGATTGGAACATTAGGTTTTTCTAACTCCAAGACAAGCATTCTGCCCACTAAGACACCATACTGCCTGCTTCCTAGGGTTTATTTATAAGGGAAAGGAGGATATATGAATTCAGAAAGAATTCAAAAATAGTTAACATGTCTAATATGATAGCTAGTCTTTTTGTAATAGCAAAGAATGGGAAACTAAAGGGCGTGCCTATCGATTGGGGAATGACTGAACAAATTATGGTGTATGAGTCTAATAGAGGAACACTGTGGTACTGTTAGAAATGACAAAAGGGATGGTTTTCAGAGAAGACTGGGGAGATTTTGAATGAATTGATGCAGAATGAAGTGAACAGGAACCAAGAGGACAATTTAAGGCAAATAGTTTTGAAAAACTGATCTCTGAGTAATGTGATAATCAACCATAAGCCCCAAGGACAGATAAGAAAGAATTCTACCCACCTGACAGAAAGGTGATGGGTTCAAGATGTAGATTCTGACATAAGATGTCATTCTGACACAAATATTTTGGGACATGGCCAATGGGGGAACTTATTTTGATTAAATATGCATATTTGTTACAGTGGTTTTCTTTCCTTTCTTTTTTTTTAACCCCAGTGGGGTGAGGGAAGATGGGAGAGAAAGAAAATAAATTATTTTAAGAATAAGTTTAAAGCAATCCAAAGTTTCTAATATGTAGGGCAAGGTAATAAGAACTCCATGTAGGAGAAAATTACCAAGTCTATAGTAAATAACTAAGCCATTTTATCTAGATCATTTCCTAGCCTCAATTTGACCCATTATCCTTGCTAGACATAGAGAAGACACTTTTCTCACGGCCTTTAGATAGATAGGTACCTTCTTGCTCTGTGGTTTTAGGATTCCCCTACAAGGCTCTCTAGAATGAACTGCCCCTTCTGTCTAAACTCTAAGGCTTCTTTTCAGTTAATGACAAAACTCCTTGCATAATCACTTGCTGGCTTTACTAACCCTTTCCTTATCCAGACACCACCCCATATCACATACACCACCATGGAAGATGCCAGGAAATGCAAAGAGGTGGTATCCCCATCATCTCTGATAGGGTCTCTGATCTCAAATATCGATTGGATTTTTCACTCTAAAGAACTTAGAGATCATTTTGTACAGATGAGAAAACTGAAATTCAGAGAAATAAGTGAATTATTCAGGATGACTCAAGTGATTCACATACATGACTAAAAGTCTAGTCCGGTTTTCCCAATTCCAAATTTCCATGACACCACTGCTATTTTAAATACAACTGTTCTCTAAAGCCAGCTAGGCTGGTTATTCACATAGTATATTTTTCCTATCCTAGAAAACAAGGTTCTGGCTGAATACCAACATGACCCATCTTTTCTTAGGAAGTATCTGCATTTCCAAGATGTGATGCTCATACATGGAACCTCCCTGCACACTTCTGAGACTGTCACCTTATTGACCTTCTGTTTTCCCGGATGCTTCAGGACCCCTAATGTCAACTGACAAGAGCAGTTGATGAAGCCTGTTATACCTCGCTATTCCTTATTCCTATTTCTCAGGCCAAGACAAATGTAATTAAGGCCCCAGGTAGCTCTTGGCCCATCTCCTATCTCTTTCCTGCCCCTAGCCACATGGTCAGTACCCATATAGCTCACATCCCGCATGACCAGCCATCACTATACCCACCCACGTACTTACCCATGAGTCTTGAGTCTCACGCCTCACACACCTACACACACACACACACACTCATGTAGGTCATACCTAGCCCAGACTCCAGGGTAGGCAGCCTTACATGCCTTAGGTCTCTGCATTTTCCCCTCATCCAACCACTATCCCTCCCATTCTGTCCTGATCCTCCTCTCCTTAAAAACAAACAAAAGGCATCTTCCCTCTCATTTTGGAGTGTATCTAGAGGGACCTAGAATGACTCCCCTTTGGATCCTCCCCTGTTGGACCTACCTACGTACCTCAAGCCAAGGCCTCACGAAAGAGTCTCGGGGACTCGAGGAAAGAGGCTAGAGGCTTAATTAACTAGGCAAGGCCAGGAAGGAGGCTACCTGGGGTTAGGTCTGTGAAGTGGGAGGAGGACAGAGATGCCAAGTTTAGAGGCTTTCCTACCTGGAAGTCAACTACTTCTGTTCTGATGTCACAGGTTACCTTTGGAGCTCAGCCCTCCTGACTCCCACCCTCTGTCTAGCCCCAAATACCACAATAGAAGGAAAACACAGAACTGCCCTTTGTTCGGAGGCTTCAGTGGCATCTACAGCATCATCCTTAGAATGAAACAGGGACAATTCATCCATTTGACAGCAGGAAATAGAAGTCCAGAAGATCCAAGGTCCCTCAGAGTCCATTAGGGTAGAAATGAAATAGCTAACATTGCTGGGGCACTTTAAAGTTTGCAAAGTGTTTTTGCATAGTATCTCCTCTGGTCCTCATAATACCCTTCTGGGCTAGCTGCTGTTATTACCTTCTTTACAGACAGGTTAAGAAACTTGCCTAAGGTTACATAGCTATTAAATGTCTAAGGAGGGATTTGAACTCATGACTTGATGACTCCAAATCGCCAAGTGGCCTGGAATCTATTCACTCGGCCACACTTCTTCTTTCTCCCTGGCTCTACAGGGAACTCCAGCCTTCAACCCTGATGAGACATGAACAGGGGAAAGAGGGAATAAGAGGGGAACAAGAGGCTGGAGAAGTCCCCAGAAGTGGGAGATTCCCCCCCGGGCCGGGAAGGGCTCCATGGACACTCCTCAATCTCCCCCACAGCTGACCTGCCAAACACTACTCTTTTGGGAAACTTTTAAAGTTTTTTGCTTTATTTAGACAGAAAAAAATCAACTTATTAAAAGTAAAATGCAATAAATAAATAAGTTAAGCAATGAGAACTGTTTGAAATTTAGGACTCCCCAGGCTCCCCTTCCCATCCCCTCCCCAATCCACCCCCATCCCTTCCCCTAAAACCTTTTCCTAAAGAAAATGACCAGGTAATAAACCCCTCCAAACCTCCCCTTTTTCCCACCCACATCCCTTCCCACCCCTAACCTTCAAACCAAAGAGAAAAAATTAGGAAAGAAAAAAATCCATGGGGAACATGGTCTAAACTCCCAGAAAGAGAGATGGCAGCGTCCGGGCCTGGCTGGCTACCGCACCAATGTGGTATTTACAGGAAAGGGATCAGCAGAGACTGTAAACATTATTTGGGGGAGGGGAGGTCTTTTCTCTTGGGAAAGGGTCTCTGTGGCTGAGCAGAAGATGGGCAGCCCCAGAGGGGACTTGGGGAGGCAGTGAGCTTTAGGGGCTGGTGGCCCAAGTACAGGAATGTCCTAGCTCTAGTTGGGGCAGAGGAGTGAGGGGGAGAGCTTCTGGGACACTCACCCAGTGGAGGAGAGGCTAGGAATGGGGGGGATCGGAGTCCCTTGTTCCCCTCCTGGGGGTCTGCACAGTTCAAGAGATAGAAGAAGCAGTCCCCTAATGGGGAGAGGTGAGGGGAGAAGGTTGGGCATTGGAGACTCCAGGGCACAAGTACCACCCCTTGGTAGGAAAAGAGATGCCCTAGAACCCTCGGAGCTGTGCCCCCTTGTTCCCACTCTGCAGCCTTTGTGAGGTCCAACAGGTGCCAGGGAGAAGGTGGGCACCCATGTGAACTACAGGGGCTCAGTCACATCATCTCTCTCAAGACTGTGGTGGGCATGGGGGGGAGAAGAAAGTTGGTTTGTGAGGAGAAGTGAGGCTAAGGAGGTGTCTGTCCTGTTTCCCCAGGACTCATGAAGCAGCTGTCCCCAGAGGGCCCAGCCAAGGACCAGAGCAGATGTGCAGAGAGGGCTGGGGGTGGTCAGTGGGGAAGGAGGGGATGGGGCAATATCCCCTTCCTCTGGCATCTCCAGACCTGTGAATGAAGGAAACACTTGTGAGGCAGAAAAAGCCTGATGAGGAATGAAGGGGGAAGGGAGAGGGGAGAGGTACATGGGAGCGGATGAAGGGAGCTCAGAGCTTGTGGTGCCCAAGGGACGAAGGGAACTCTCAGTCCAAAGGGGTGTAGACGCAAGGGGAAGGGAAGGAGCCAAATGAAGGAAAAGAAGCTACAAGAAATCACCAGAGGTTAGTGAGAACACATTAAAACAGCAATGGGGAAGACTGAGAGAAGGGGCAAAGACAAGAGGGGGAAGGGAGGGAGAGAAGGAAAGGGAGAGGGAGGCGGGGACTGGAGAGAAAGAAGCAAGGGTAAAGGAAGACAGAGAGACAGCAGTCAATGTGGGGATGTAGCGGAAGAGACTGTGTCTCTGGGGCAGTAATAAGAGTCCAAGAAAGACACAGAGGGAGAGGAGCCTGCGGAGACCAGGCTGGGGGTCCTGGGCTGGGGGCAGGGCTTTCCTGGCCCAGCTCCCTGCCTTGTTTCCTCAGTTTTTACACAAGGAAGTCTCAGAGCGAGAGGGAAATGAACAGAACACAGAGCACGGTCACCACTGTCTGATCAAACACGGCCCGCGTGCTGCCCCCCAGCCCTTGCATCGGGTTGGGGGGGCATCCTCCCCCCACTTCCGCAGCCCCGCCCCAAAATAACAAACATTCGGCTCCAAAGACAACACGCTCGTTCCATGCGACTTACAGGGGCCCGGAGCAGGGGTCCGGGATGGGGGCGTCGGCCGACTTTGGACACGGGCCCTGGGCTGGGGGCCCCCAGGGTGGGGGGGAAGTTAAGCAGCCAGGAGTGGGGGGAAAGGGGGAGAAACAGAAAGTGTGGGTATCGTTCTTGGCTTGTGCATTTTAGGGGACTTCGTCCAAGGGAGATAAACAATAAAAAATACAACTAAGTCTTGCATCCCTGTGACCCTGAGGTCAGGCTGGTAGGTGCTGACGGCTTACTGAGGTCCACAGTAATCCAGGCTGGGGACCTCCTCTATCTAAAGCAGAACTGCTCCCAAGGACGCGGAGAGTTGGGGCTCTACCTCCTGTCTCTGCACTGCTCCCTTTGGATTCCCCACTTCCCCTCGGACCCCCGACCACCACCCTTCAACCCCCAGGCTCCTACTGACTAGGGAGAAGGGGAGGCATTGAAGGAGAAAGGCAGGGGATGTCCTGGAGCCCACCTGGAGTGCCACTGGACCGGCCCATCTACCCCTAAGTCCTGACCCCCTTACTCCTTTCCAATCCCAAGTAGAACCAGGCACACACACAGACACATGGACATATGGACACCAGACACCAGGGGGGCTGAGGGAGGAGACAGACAAGGACAGGTACAGCTCTGGAGGCCACAGCCCCAGGAGCAATTTATTTGTGTGTGAGGGAAGAAAGGAGTGTGCAGGGGGGACACTTGCTAAGAAGGTCAGGGGGGGATGGGAGGAAGACTAGGAGATGAAGGAAAGCTGCCCCAAATTGCTCTTCTGGGAGTATGGAGCGGAGGGCCACAGAGGATAAATAGAGAAGGGGAGGATGGCTGATGGGCTATGGTAGGGATGAAGAGGAGGATGGAGAAGGGAGAAGAACCCACCTGCTGCCCCTCAGTACGGTCGGTTGGCATCCTTGGGCCGCTTGAGCTGGACTTTGAGGCGCTTCATGCCAATCTGGAAACCGTTCATGGCCTGAATGGCAGCCTGGGCACTGGCTGGATTGTCGAAACTCACAAAGCCTGGAGGTAAGTACGGGACGGTGGAGGTCATTTAGACTCAGCCAAAAATCTCATTCAACAAATGTTTATTAAGCACCTACTATGTGCATGTGCAAGGAGCGGGGGACAGAAAGATGGCCTCAGTTAAGCAGACTTGGATACACATCCTAGCTGCGTCCTTCTCAGGCACCTCTCATAGAGGTTACACGATGATTGCTATGCCCTTGGTCCAGAGTTTCTTTGTCAGAAATTCCCCAGAAGTCACAGATCTGGACCAAGACATTGGGTCACACCCTGGTGAAACACAGACAAAATGCCCTCGGCCCTTCCGATTTATGGAGGGGGGTAAGTAGCAGCCACCCCCAAGTCTAATGGTGTCATCCTTCCAGAGTGGGCTCTCCCACAGTTTCCTAACTAGCCCTCCTGACCAGTCTCTGCCCTCTCTGATCCAGCTCCCACATATTCCCAAGTGGAGCTTCCAGAGTACACCTGACTGAGTCTTATTTCTCAGTACTCCTGTGATGGTCAATCACCACTAGTAACTAATACAAACTCCTGTCTGGCATCTAAATCCTTCCCAACTTGGTCCTGATTGACTTCTCCCATCCTCATTAATTTTCTGGGCTTATTTTGAATACATATGGTATGCACTTACATGTCTATGTGTCTTTGGCTGTTCTGATAGAATGGAAGCTGAGGGCAGGGATGAGCTCATTTTTGTCTTTGTAACCCCAGTGTCTGGGCACCGTAATTGCCCTCTAGTGGTTACTTAATCCATATTTTTTGACTGACCAGCACTTGGCTAGGCTGGTCCTCAGATCCTGAGACCTACTGGAAGCCTGTCCTATATGTGGGGACCTTCAGGGACACAGCCATGACAGGCACTAGAGTAAGACTTAGGCACCAAAGCAAACCTAAGAACAAAAGAGGAAGCCCAAGTGCTCTAAGGAAATCTGGGGAAGGAGGAGAGCACTTTGGCCAGGAGCCCTCAGGGAAGGAGGCCATGCTGCTGGCTGGTTCCCTGCATTCTGCTAGCCAGACTGCCTCTTCCAGGGAATCCTCCTGGATTTCAAAGGAAAGGGAAAGGTCAGGCTCCTCTGCATCACTAACCCTACCCACTCCCACCTCCATAGGCAAATTCACAACTAAAAGGCAGCTTAGACTTTATCTAGGCCAATTTATGACATGGTAGAGACAAATCCCCTCTGCAGGAACCCTGAGAGATCATTCAGTCAGACTGCCTCTGATGACACTGAACTCACAATCTCCAGGCCATCCATTCTACTACTGGCTATTATTTTTTAAAATAAGCTTCCATTTATAGAACACTTGTAAAGATTTGCAGAGCCCTTTCCATACAACACCCCTGGGAAGTATGTAATGAAAACATGATCCTTCCCATTGTTCCAAAGAAGTTCCTCAGGTCCAGAGAAGGGATTTTCCCCAGGCGCTGAGCACCAATCAGAATTTGAATTCAACTCTCCTGGCTTAAGGCCACAGTTATTTCTACCATAGTAGGCTGCTATTAGAAATGGATTTCCTGTTCTCTACTAAAACTGAGCCTCCCTCCAGAGCAACAAGAAAAGAAGACCTCTCATATAGCAGTCCTCCAACTCAGTTCATTCCACCAAACAGCACAGTATATATTGTGGGAAGTGTAGTAAGTATTGGCACAGACAGCTGTCATGTCCCTCACATCCCTATCTTTTCTTCAGGCAGGACACAGGCACTGCTTTTCAGCTCTTCTCCCATGGTCAGCTTCTGTGTCCCCACCCAGCAGGACTGTTCAGCCCTACATGAACTAGGCCTAGAACCTCCATGGGAGTGAGGCGATGGAGCCAGGAGGATCTTGGGGCTGGGCAGGCTTGAAGGAGAGTAGTCCTTACCAAAACATTTACTCTGATTAGTGGCCCGGTCGACAAAGACCTTGGCAGATATGACATGGCCAAAAGGAACAAACATCTGTAGGATCTCAGAGTCAGTGAACTCCTGGGGCAGGTGATAGATGAAGATGTTGCAGCCATCAGGGCCTGGGGAGTTGGAGAGACGGAGACAGTGACAGAGCAATGGAGAGAGAGAGACACAGAGACAGAGACAGACCCGAGAGACAGAGAGACAGAGACAGACAGACAGAGGCAGAGAGAGACAGAGATAGAGAGATAGAGAGGGAGAAAGAGACAGAGAGACAGACACACAGAGACAGAGAGACCCAGAGAGACATACAGAGAGAGACATGAGAGGCAGAGAAAAATGACAGAGATGGCTGAAGCAGGCCAGAGCCTAGAGGTCAGTCCCCTCCCCCCTCAACTTAATGCAGGTCAAGGTCTCAGTAGCACTTTTCCCCACTTTTCTTCATTTCCAGACATTTGGGCCCCACACGCTCCAGCAGTAAGATCCTATCCCTGAAGCCCCCATGTCCAGGCCGCATGTTCCTACCCCCAAATATCCCACCCAAAGATACCTTCTCGCTGTTGCTGCTGCTGCTGCTGTTGCTGGGGGGGTGGAGGGGGCTGCTGGGTGACCAGGGCTGGAGGCTGAGGGAAGGCGGGTGTGACCAGGCTGTAGGCTGCTGGGTACGCTGCTGGGGGGAGGTAGGAGGGGAGGGGAGAGAGAGCCAATGGGGCTCTCCCTGACCCATGGCCAGCCTTCTCCCCACCTCCTCCCAATCTCCCCAGAACTGAAAAATGTGAGGAATCAACCTTCAGTCTCCTGGTTTATTCACCCTATCAGATATCTATCCAGTCTCATTTCTATCTTGCTGGGGTTTCTATTTTTCAGTGGAAACAGATAATAATGTCCCAAACTCCCACCAAGTTAGAAGCTGCTTTTACCAAGTCCCTTCCCTGTGGTTCCCATCCTTTCCTGGAGGCTGGCCAGTGCCCTGGGTCAGGAGCTCACCTGTGTAGTGCTGCATTCCTGCGTAGGCCTGCTGGAGAGGGTCCACGGGGGCCGCTGGGCTCTGGGCTGGGGAGAACAGCAGAAGGGCTGTGAGAGCCTGGACGGGAAGGCCCAAAGGCAGAGCCCAATCAGGCATGACTCTGACCTAGCCCACCTGGATAGGGGTGGACACCATTGGGATAGAGGGTGTCAGGGGCTGGCTGCCCGGTGGGCTGGGTGGGCACAGGGCTGTAGCCGTTGACACCCAGGGCGGCAGGGATGGCAGAGACAGGCGTGGCAGCGATGGCAGGAGGGGTGCTGGTTCCTAAGGAGGAGAAAGGGACAGAGACAGACAGAGAGAGAAGTAGAGAGACAGATGTATACATACACACGTACACATGCACACGGACACACACAAGGAGAGACAGATGGAGAGTCTTAGGAAGAATTTCATGGGGTCCTACTATGAAGGGTGAGGAGGTAGATGCCCCTCCCCTCTTGTTCATAGAGCAAAGGGATTCCTGATCCTAAGCCTTTCCAGGATCATCCAGGCCTTCCTAAACACCCGATCCTTTTCCACCCCCTGCCCTTGGAAGGTCTGACGTTAAGTCCCCTCATCATTCCTCTTGTGGCTCTCCCACTCCCTGGCCCATCCCTACCTGAGGAGGGGGTAATGGGGGTGGCAATCAGCCCGTTGGCATTGATGGCAGCCATGTGCTGCATCTGCACGGCCGCCATAGTGGCCATGGGGTTGAGGTAGGCACTGTGAGCTGCTACCAGGGCCGCCTGCTGCTGCATCAGCTGGGAGGGTGGGGAGAGGGTGTGAGTGGGGCTGGGCTCCTGGATGTCTCCCCAGTGCCCTCTCACCCACCCACCTGACCAGGCCACCATTTGGTCTCTTCCCAGGGGTGGAGGGCTGGGTGGGGAAAAGGAAAAGAGGGAGCAAGCAAGGTAGACAGGGTAGGGTTGGGGGAATGGGAACAAGATAGAAAGGAAAGCTTAGAGATGAGGGCCTGGTGGAAGGAGAGCAGGACTGCAGATGAGACTAGGGGTCAAGAAGGACGAATGGGGAGGAGAGTGGGAGACATCTGATGGGGCAGAGAAATGAGGGAAGGGTTGAGGTTGGTGCTCACGGCTTGGGTGTAGGCGCTGTAGGCTCCAAACTGGAGGGCAATAGGGCTGAACATGCCCAGTTGGGTGGCCACCTGCTGCATGCGTCTAAGGCCTCGTTCCTTCTCTGTGTCAGCAAATTTTACCACAAGGCTGGATGAGGCGCCCTGGGACAAAGACCCAGCAGCGATCAGATGACAGGCAGTGAACTTTCCTCTCCTCCCTGCCTGCCCTGAGCATTTTTTCCACAAGAGGCCAGTGCCATAACTAAGTGGCCAACATCCTGCTCCCTATTACTAGGGAATGAGGACACCCCAAGCTCTGGCCAAGTTTCACTAACAATTTGCTCAATGGCTCTTGGAATTAATCAGCCTACCAATCAATAAGTAAATCTCTCTGGGACCCTAAAAGGCTCCAAAACAAGGAAAATTTTCTCTGAATCACTTCACAGTTGGATAAGATCTTAGCAGTCATACTCCATACTCCCCAACCCCAGTGCCTCAAGGGACAGGCCCCTGCTGAACCCTCAAATGTTAGAGCATCAAGCCTGGGTCTGCCTCTGCAGCTGCCACACATTGTTCCTGATTCTGCCTCTGAAGTCAAACAGACCATTGGCTTCTCTTCAAACACTTGGGATACCGGGTTCCTTCCTCCACCCCTGTCCTCATCTTGCTGCAAGTGCTCCTCCTTCCCAAACCTCACTGCCCTTGCTAAACTGATCCTGGCTCTCTAGCTGTGTTCTGACCCAGGCAGAGGACATCTGGATACAGCTTCTTTGGCAAATCCTGTTAATTCCTATGGAACTTGCCATCCACCCTAACTCCCAGAGGGGTACTAACTCCCCACTCCCCCGCCACCCCAGACTCTTGGCGAGTGATGTACTAATTTTCCCTCCTATCTTGTACTTGGAAAGTTGAATTTTTGAACCCAAATGTAAAACTTTACATTTGTCCCTATTAAATTTTATTTTACAAGATTTGGCCTGATGTTCTAGCCTATTAATCCTTTGTGGTTCCCAGCAGACTCCCAACGCACTAGCTCTCTTACCCTGCCCCCTTTCCTTCCTTCCATAGGACATTAAGAAGGGGCTAATAGACCTGAAGGCACTGGAAAAGTAAAAGTGCCACTGAAATTCTAGGGATTACCATCATCACCACCATCACATCACCTCTGAATGATCTGATTTGTGGATTATCTGGGGTAGAGGTTTACAACTCCAGTCCTTCCCCCCATCAGAAGCTGCTGCTTCTTTGCCCCCCAACTCTGCACTCAGGGAAGGCAGACTCCCTGGTGTTACCAGGTGGGTACCTCCCATCCGCAAGGCGACTGAGAGTCAACAGGCTTTCTTGTGTAAGTCAGACCAAGGCCACACAGGATGAGGAATGAGGGACGAGGAGGCATGTGGCTCCTTGAAATGCCAGCAGAGTTCTGAGCAGCAATGTTCTGCCCATTGGCACAGATAGGAGAGAGTTTAGCTTAGGCAGGGATTTCAGAAAGTGGGAAAAGTTCTCACCGGGAGGGTCCGGCTGCTGTGGAGGGTGTTGATGGCAGCCTGGGCCTCTGCATGGGTCTGAAACTTAACAAAGGCACAGCCTGGGAAAGGGGAGAGAAAAGAGAGTGGAAAGGGGTAATTGCCTTCTTTCCTCGTTCGACTTTATCATCAACTCATCTGAGTAAAGATGCTGGAGGAAAATCCTCTGACTCCCCCCACATCCCCTCCTTGCTGAGGGCCCTGCTGGGTCACCACGCACCAGTGGCGGCACAGAGAGGGGCACAGCCAGCACCTCGAGGTCTGGGCAGGTTACCTTTGCTGGTCCCATCAGGTCCCCGGAGCACTGTGCACTCATCAATGGTCCCAAATGGTTCGAACATTTTCCTCACATCTTCATCCGTCTGCTGCTTCCCTAGCATTCCCACAAAGAGCTTCCTGTCTTCTGGGTGCACAGCAGGAGAAGAGAAAAAGGCCTTTAGATTTCTCTTCTTTGCCCTCCCACCGTAATGGAAATTTGAAAAGGGAAGGGAGGCAGGTTATTCCTAGCCTACCCTAAGCCCCATGTCTAGCCTGTGTGTTACCCCCTCCCCCTCCATGGGGATATGAAGTGGAAAAACTATGGAGAGGGAAAGGAAAAGCCAGGCTACAAGACAAGGTGATCATCTCAGTTCTGCCAGGACCTCAATTTCCCCAACCAAACAACTGGGACAACCACTACTCCTGCCGCAGTCCAAGAACCTTTTGGAAATGCCAGTTTTTCTTCACAGGGCATCTCCCATCCACTCCTTTAGGCTCTGGGTGACCTGATAACTAGGACAATGGGAGGTTGCTAGAGGAATGAGGAAGAAAGATCCCAGCGAAGGAGAGAGCCTACCTCCTCGGTTCTCGCTGTCTGCTGGTTTCACCTGGATAGGCCGGTTCATCTGAAGGAGAGAAAATGATGGAGCTGCTGGGGACCCTCCTCCAGTCAGTCTGAGGCAGGGCCTTTGGAGAGGGGGAAGAGGTGTGGAACCCCCAGTCCAGGTCATTGCCCCTCCTCCACAAAGCTCAGGGACTTGGCTTGGGGTCAAGGAGGAAGGAGGAATGAACTGTATTCCTCCCTTGAGATTAGGACCTGGGGAGATTACAGGGCCAAAGACGGAGAGGATATGAGGGGAGGAGATTCTCCTGGGGGGCACAGCATCAAGATTTGGAAAACGGGAGCAGGGATGATGCTGGTATAGTGGGACAGAGCCAACCGAATAGTTCTCAACCATGGCCAGCTCAATTTGAAAAAGCAGGGACTACAGAGGCATCCCGTAAATTATCCAGATTGAGAAATCCCACAGATCACCCTAGATTGAAGACTGAAGGTCTGATTGGAAACCCCATTGAGGACTCCAGACCAAGGGAAACCCTACAGATGTCTTGGCTTCCTCCTTGCCCCCTCTCCATCCCCCCTGCACCCCTTGACCCCGGGGGAAGGTTCTTGGGCAGCACAAAGGGAGCAGATGCCCAGTCACCGTGGCAACGGGAGAATGCACGCCATGGCAACCGCCCACTCAGCCTGATTTATCCATCCCTGTCGCCCCGGCGACCAGTGACGTCATCACTTCTGGCTCTCAGCACACTCAGAGAAGAGGTGGGGAGAATGGGGGATGCTGGGGGTGAAAAATCTAGTGGGGGCTGGGCAGTGGGCACAGGGGAGAGGGCCATGAAACCTTGCTTATTCCAGGGGGAAAAGAGAAGCAAAGGCCCTTTTGGGGGTCAATCCAATCATTCTGCCTTCCCTCCTCCCATTCTAACACCCAGTTATCTCTTCCAAATGGAGTGATCTTTGAAGACAACCTGGCCTCCCTCACAGCCCTCCCCTTAGCACTTCTCCCACCTATTAGGAAGTTCTCCTGATCGCTAACCTCCCGACCTCTGATAGTGGCCTCTTTGTTCAATCCTTAGTGGAAATGGGTGCATCCTCAGCCCCTCTCTCCTCTCTTGCCCAAGTTCCTTGACCCTGGAGGGAGGACCTTATCTTTGCCCTTTACAAGGATGCTTTCTTAAACAGGGAATGAGGCACCTCAGAAGCCAGGGAGGAGCTGAGATGGCTGTCCATGAAGAGGGCTCTTCTCTGCCTGCCCCCTCACACCCAGTCATACCCAGGGCCCCCATTTCATCCCTGGCATTCCCTTAGCACTGGGGCTATTTGTTTACAAACAGTGCCTCAACAGTGGACTCAAAGAGAAAATATATTCAATTGCATGTTATTTCACATCTCTTGGGAGCTCCTTCAGGAGGAGGGCTGAAGGAGACAAACACAGAAAGAGAAGAGACAGCAAGGGAAAGGGAGAAGAGTCCTAGGAGGATGTCCTGGGTTCTAGTCTTGGCTTTGTCACAAATCAGCCAGGTGTAGAATGTGTCACTGTGGCACTGTCTTTTCCCCTCTGGGCCTCAGTTTCCTTATTTATGGAATGGGGAGGTTGGAGTAGACCACTTCTGAGATCCTTCTAGCCCCTTATCCTGTGAGACCTTATTAACTTGATAGAGAGAGGTAAGTCATATTTGCCCATGTCTCTCACCCCTTATCTGTCCCTTTCCTCAGGGGCATTTCCCTCAGTGTTCCCACTGCTTGATTGTTCAGGTTTAGCTTGGAAAAAACCCAGTTGGTTAGGATCTGTTTTTTTCCCATTCTCTTACACTTTCCTAAAGGCCCCTGATAATACCTCGATCATACCATGATTTAATCCCTAAACTAGAGGCGGAGAGACCCAGTCCTCTCATGGATCATCAGATCAGAGGGCAGCTGGCAGAGGGGGAGGGGGATAGGAAAAAAAACCACCCAAATCCTCTCTCTCTCCTCCCTCCCAAGCAATCTCTGTCCTCTGCCAATCCAGGATTATCCCATCCAATGTAAAGCGGCTTAGGAAGGTGAAGGTGGAGGGTGTGTCTGTGTTTAGTCTCTACTGGGTGTGGAGTGGTTGGGGAGGATTCTTGATGGGTTGTGAGCAGGGCATCTCTACAATTATTCTTCCTTCCTTTTCACTTGAACGTGACAAACAAGAGATCCCCTGCCAGTCTGCTAGGCATTCATCCCCAGGAGAGACCTAGGATTAAAAAATAGGAATCCAGGGAGTTCCTGTTCCTGGCTCAAAGCCCCTATCACTGGAGGGTACTTCAGACTCTTCTTATGGTAGATAGATAAACTGAGGCCTTCAGAAAGGAGGCCAGAGCAGGAAGGAATGAGAAGGGAACTCAGGCATCTAGAGAATCCCTGAAAACAGGAAATAAAGATATTTTTCCCTCTCCTCACAGGGTAGACAAAACATAAATACACACATGCCTTGCGGACACAATAAATATCTACTGATGATGATAAATATATAATACAAAGAAGTATGTACACCCAAGTGTACAAATACAAGCTTCCAGACACCCGATGCAAGGCTGTTCTCATTCTCTCTACAAACAACCCTCTTCCGTGCCCCTAAATCCCCCATTTCCAGTCTCTCATCCCTCCCTTGCCCCAATCCTTCCTGTGGGAGGCTCTGGCTTTGTTAGCTCAGCTTGGCCACACCTGCCCCCCTCCCCAGAGTCCAGATGTGCCCTGTTTACCTGGCAACCAGGCACCCACAAGGGCCCCTGTTCCCTAGCTACCCCGGCCAGGTGACAGGCCTTGTATAGTGCTTCCAAAAGAAGAAGGGGCTATTTATACCTCAGGCAGGTACAGCTTAGGTCTCAGCACCAAAACATAAGGTTTTAATCCTCCCTGCTTAGGGGTCCCCCTGCCAAGATATCCTAAGTCTATTCACCAAAAGGTGAATCAGTTTCCTCAGTGATGCCTAAGTATCCTAGTCAAAACTCAGGACCTTCAGGTGGAGATCTAGGAGCTATAATAGGGGATAAGCGTAGTAATAAAAACCCATGGGAACTAACTGGGTGGGATTATTTTTCAAGAGTAGAGTCTCAGGTCAGACCAGAAGTGAAGGTGAAGATGCCATCATGAGACCATATCACACTACTAATGTTCAAGGGCCCATGTGTGCCAAAGAGGAAGGACAGTATAGAACCTCAGGCCTCGTCCTGACCCATCTGATTTTAGGAGGCGATCTTTCCCATCAGATTTTAGGCTGAGGAGACAGGGAAAGAGGAGAAAGAGAAGCAAATATACCCATAAAAAGGGGGTCTGTCAGAGGAAGGGACAGTGGGGAGACATTAGGAAGAACTTTCTAACAGAATTCCTCTTGTGTGTGAGCATGTACACACATGCACACACACACACAACACACACACAAAGGCTGCCTGTGGGGAAACAATGAAGCTCGGAAGGAAGGCAGGTGGCAGGAAAAAAGACCTGAGGGAGGGGGAGGGGCAGGGCCTTGGGCTCAGACATCTGCTCCCCCAACCCATCGGTACCCTTGTCCTACTCCCCAGTTTTCTGGTTGGGGGTATTCACTTTCAAGGCTTACCCCAGGGGTGCCTAACTCATTCCCTGCCCCCCAAGTCTTTGGAAGCCCCTGGACTATGCTCCTCAGCATGAAAACTAATGAGGTGAAGGACATTTCATCAAGGTGCTTTAGGGCCCACACTGGGCAATCATTAACCTGTCCCCAGCTTTCCTAGAAACCCATCCCCCACTCTATTTGCTCAAGAAAGAGGGAGAATGCCTCTCTTTTCACCATCTTTCCTTCTTGCCTGAGCTGTCTCAGAGACCTGGGGAGGGATGCAAGACAGATGCCCACTATCCCCCTATGCTGGCTGGTCCACACTGAACCTGGACCTTTGCCCCTACCAGACTTACTTCCTCCCTCAATTTCCTCTCCTCTCTTCTCCCTCCCCAAACTCTGACTCCTGAAATAGAGACAAAAGAGATGTATACACACACACACACACACACACACACACACACACACAGAGGCAAAAACAAATGGAGGCTGCTCATACATGAAGTATATCTCAGAGCCACTGAGGAAAGAAGGAAAAGAAAAATGGAAGAGACAGAAAGGAAGTTTCCCATCTACATGTACTCTCTAAAACACACTACTACAGAGAGATATTTACATGTACAAGTGCCTACAACGTATATATTTAGATGCATGCACATAGACTCATAAGTCCATCTGCCCATGTAGCCATGTCCATTGACTTCATGGGGTTATGATCATCCTAAGGCTTGATCTTTGGGTTAGGGGTGGGAGTACGGGAAAGTCTAAGAGGCTGTCTTCCTGAACTCCTCTCCCTCAGCGGTGTTAATGAAATTAAAAGGATGCAGGAGCTGAGAGTTAAGCATTTGTAAAGGGGTTCAAGTTGGGGGCTGCTATAAAGGCCTCGTTCCCCCAAGTCCCCAGGTCTATCTTTCTGGCTCTCTTTCCCTATTGTCACTAGGTCACATTCTTTCCAGGAAAAAGAGGAAGATCTACCTTCCATCTCCAGAAAGAGACAGGGCAGAGACCCAAGCAAACGGAAGAGAAGTTAGGACTGAAGAAAGACTCTGGCAGCCATACGGTGAAGACAAGGGGATACTGTACATAACAAGAGGGACAGGGACATTTCCTTCCCTCGGGAGAGATTACTTGTATGGCTTGCAGGAGTGAGGGGGCAATAGGATGACTGGGGTTGAGAGGGAACTGGCTAGCTTAATGAACCTAGGACTCTGTCCTTTTGGCCTCAGTCGCCAAACAGGCCCCATGTGACAACCCACCAGACTGGCTGAGATGAAGAACAAAGAATCCTTGTTTGGTGGGGAGCAGGGCCTCCCCTTTGGGGACCCTCTTTGCTTTCCTGGACATAGCTGCTCCAAGCAGGCCTAGTTCCCCAGAATGGCAGAAGGACCTTGTATCAGATCAAAGTCTGCCCCTCCCACCTAAGGCTCCTCCCCAGCTCATCTCTGTCCAGGTCCTGACCATCTTGGTAGTGAGTGTGTGGCCTTCAGCTCCCTCTGCCTGTTATGGGGGCACAAACTGGGCTAGGCTGAACTCCAAAATGGGCCCAGACACTCCTTCCCTATATCTCAGGCCACACAGAAACTGCCCACCCCCTCTGCCTCATGCCCACTCTAGCTACTGCTTCTTTCCTTCTTTCTCAGCCATGGATACAGTGCCCTTGGGGGCCTCCTGCCTTTTCCAACTGGCACTCAGTAAATCCTAGCAATTGAACATCCCTTTCCTACACTAAGGAATCAACTAATCCTCTGGGGGATAACTTTTTCGTGAACTGGGAAGTAGGAAACAGGGTGGGTCTACTCTTTATCACAGGACAAGCCTATTTCCCTGAGAATCACTAAGCTGAGCAAGAGAGGGAATGATAGGAAGGATGGATACTGGACAGAGGGAGGATTTCCTGGTAACTGGGGATGAGAAAAACTCTTTTGGATAAGCCTGGTACTTGGTTCCCCTTGTATATCAGTTGGCTCCTGAGTGCTGGCAAGGGGAGTAGGAGACCCCCGACTACTTCCAAGTACTAAACCCTGAAAGTACTGACCCTGCCAAGACTAGGACTCACCCCTGGAAGCGTCTTCTGCTCGTGCAGGGCGCTCTGCGCCTTCAGGGCTGAATCGCGGGCACAATATGTCAGGAAGGCACATCCTGGGGGGTGGGGTGTTGGCAAAAAGATAGGGTGTGGGGGTGAGTCAGCCGACCTCTCTTCCCTCCCCTCCCCAAGTGCTTCTCAGTGTGAGGGCCTGAGGGCAGGAGGCCTTCTCTCAGTCAGGGCAAGTCTCTCCCTTTCCTTCTTGACATCTTTAGGCTAGTGGGGGTGGGGTGGGGGTTGGGGTGGGGAAGTGATAAGGGGCATATTCAGTTTCCAGGGAGTTGTCAGAGATGGATGTTGTAGATCTGGGGAGAGAAGAAGGCTGAGACCCCAAAGGGAGGGACGTGGGGATGGAGGAAAAAAAACTTAAGAAGAGGGGATGAGGCCTTGAATTCAGGAGAAGAAGGGGCACAGAGTTTCCAGCCAAGTGAATGTCACTCTCCCCCTCCCTTAGCTTTCCCTTTCCTTTTCTGTCTCCTTCAGCTCTCTTCATCTCTCTCATCACGACTATCCTACTATCTTCTGATTTTCCTCATTTCCTAATTACTTTCCAACTCCAGATCCTTCTTTGTCTCTCCCATGGAAAGAAATACGGGTGGGTGGAGAGTGGATTGGAGGGGCAGAAAAAGGGAAAAAGCTGCTGCCTGGAAGAACCTCTTTTTAGAGCAGGCCTGGGGGGCACCAGGTGGGGCGCCAAGCCCTGATCTTGGATGCTCACCATGGTTCAGTCCCTGGCCTTCCAAACTTTTTCCCAGCTCCTGATTCCCCTTGGATAGGCCTGGAGATTGTTCTGCCCACACCCAACTCTCCAAGCTTTCCAAGATTCACCCCCCCACACACTTCCTGGATATTCCTAGTTCTCACTTCCCAACCCTAGGTTCTCCTTTCCTAATCCTGGTGGGCCTCAATCTAGCTCCTGCTCTTCAGATCTGACCCTTGTTCTCCCAATACACTGGGATTTCCTAGATTCTCAAGCTGTTTCTGAGCCTTCTTTCTTCATTATTCTTCCTCCAACCCAGATCTCATCCTCATTGCTCTTTCCCCACTTCCCTCGCCTTATTGCTCTTGTACCCTATCTTTCCAGCTTTCCAAACTCCCTCCTTAGCTCTGATCCTAAGTCTCTGTAACCCTCCTGTCTCTCTCTCTGGACCCCTCTCCAGAGCTGAGCTTTTATGGGCTACTCCATGCTTCTGTCTAGTCTCTAGCCTCCAAGGCCCCCCATCCTCATCCCCACCTCTTTGGTCCTTCAACAGTCTCAGCTTGATGCTTTCCCACCTTCCATCTTCCTTGACCCATCCCCCAGAGCTTTTCCAGCTCATCCCCCACACGCTCCCTAGTTAATGCCTCCTCTCGAGGCTTGCCCCTCAGCCCCTCACCCTTGTGCAGCCCGGTGTACTTGTCCTTGATGACGGTCAACTCGAAGATGCGGCCAAACTGCTCGAAAATTGGCTTCAGGTCCTTCTCCTCCAGGTGCCTTGGGATCTGCCCCACAAATAGCTTGATGGCATCTGGCTCCTTCATCGGGGCGGCCCAGGAGGAGGGGCCGAGGGGGGCCAGGGAAAGAGGCCCAAAGGCCAGGGGTGCTTCCCGGTGAGAAGGGTGGTGGTGGGGGCCGGGGGCACAGCCGGGGCTGGCTCCCCCTTTGGCCCCCAACCACACTGCCTGGAAGGAGGGGGTGTTCTTCACACAAAGGAGTTTGAAGGGGCTGGGAATCCTGAGAGCCCAGGGGTCAGGGGTCTGGGCTCACACTGCTATGCCAGGGGCATAGCCCAAAGGATTGATCTCCTTCCTAGAGATTTTGGCAGATGTCCCAGGATTGGTGGTTGTAGTGGTGTTTGTGGGTCAGAACCTGGGAACTGAAACTGGACAGCAGGATGCTGAGACTTAGTGCTTGGGCTTGAGAGGGCTAGAAATTGGAGACTGAGACTAAGAACTGGCTGTGGGGAGGAGGGCCTGAGGGGAGGGGGGCCCTCAAGCTCAAAGAGCTGGAGGCCTTGTTGGGTTGCCTGGAGTGTCAGTGGGGGAGACCCCCGGATTGCTGATTTGGGATAGGCAGGTCCTTCCTTAGCTTCCCCCCAGGCAGACAGCTCCCCTGTGGGCTGATCCTTCTGGTGGGTCCGATGATTCCTGAAGCCCAATTCTTGATCTTTGATGGCGGCAGGACTCCAGGGCGTCACTTTGCCCTGTCCCTCCCCCCAGTCCTACCCCTACCCCCCCACCCACCCCCACCCCCAGTCCCCGGGCCTAGGCGGGCTCCCGGCTGCTCCAGCCGCTGAGGCTGCCCGCTTTCCCAGTCACCTGGGTCCTGGAGCTCTGCTCCCCGGCTGTTCTCTCCTCAACAAAAACCTCCCCCTCCACACCCCCCACTCCCACCTCCCTTCCCCTGACATCAGTGATGTCAGCCTCAGGGGTGAACTACAAACTCTCTACCCTGGAGAGGAACGAATAATCAGGCATGAGCCACACCCTCCCTCTATCTTAAGTTTCTCATTCCCAACCACCCCCAGCAGAGCAGCTGGTCCTATTGACAATTACCCCCTCCTTCTCCCTCCCCATCGGTAGTTAGATGTGTAACTAAGAAAGAGAGTTTGCAGAGGAACCCTAAGGTAGGGTCCATTGTTCCGGGGCTGGAGCTGTCCCTGGTGCTGGAAAGGAAGGCCCTGGAGAAGGGAGCTGGGGAGAGGGGTAGTGGAGAACATGGAGTCTAGGGAACAGGAGAGAGAGGGGAACCAGAGAAGTGACCAGGGAGGGAAATCTGGGAGAGAAAAAAGGTACGGGTAGCAGTAGCGTAGGCTGAAAGCCAAAGGGGAGTGGAAGGGGGAGGGGACAAGAGAGTAGAGTAGGACTAGGGAAAATCTAGGGAAAGGGAGAAGGAACAATCACTCGGAGATCAGAGAGCAGTACGAGCACGGGGTTTTACTAGTAAATGAGACAGAAGAACCAAAGTTGTCTGGTATATGTGTCATTCTTGTAATCTCCTTAAAGGATGGAATTATTTCATTCATCTTTGTATTTGTATATCACACACACACACACACACACACACACACACACACACCAAACATCTGTGGAATGAATGAATGAATGAATGAATGAATTGTCCGGAGAACATCTTTAGGATCTGCTTCTTTTCCCCCTTTTATCCTGTCTTTTACCTTTCTTTGTATCCCCAACATACAGTTGGTACTAAATACATGCTTATTGATTGACTAACATTATCTTTTTAAACGTCTCTTCTAGTGAGACTCCCACGTTGAATCAAATAATAATAGCTCACATTTACATACTGTTCTAAGGTTTACAAAGTACATTCTTCACAACAATATCAAATAGATGGTGCAAATATAACTTTCAGGTTGTACAGATAATGTCACACAGCTACCAGACTAGGCATCCGAGGGCCTGAGTCAGGAATCCCAATCCAGTGTCCTGACTTCAAGCTAAGCCATTTTAAATTTCCTATTCTCTCCCATATGCATTTTTGTAGGTAAATCTGGGATCATTCCCCTCCCCCACAAACACTTTGACTTACAGTATTTCAAGACTTCATTCTGAGAGGTAGCTTAGCTATAGCAGAAAGAGCACTGGTCTTAGTTAATAAACATTTATTAAGCATCTATTTGCTAAGCTAGTTGGTACCATTGGGCTTAGATCTGGGCAGATCTGATTTCAAATCCAGCCTCAGATATTTACTAGATGTGTGACCCTGGACAAGTCATTTAACCCCATTTGCCTCAGCTCCTCACTTATGAAGGGGACACATTAGAGAAGGAAATGGAAAATCACTTCAATATCTTTGCCAAGAAAACCTCATGAACAAGTCCATGAGTCCCGAAGAGTTGGATGCCACTGAACAACAAGAAATATTTACTAGCTGGTCAGGCTGGAAATAAAAAGAAAGGCAAAAGACAGCTCAAGTTAAAAGACCTTTTTCCTAATGTTTTCTGTCACTATAACCTTGAATAAGTCATTTAATTCCTCTAAGCCTCTTTTCTTTACCTATAAAATGGAGAGACTAATATTTGCACCACTTGCATCACAGAATTATAAGGAAAATGCCAAGTGTATGTGAATCGGGGACCTTCCAGGTGAGGAAGCTTCTTCTATCATTGCAAGGCAGCACCTTCTCTGAAACACAACATTGGAGAGGGTGCCCCGCCTGGGGCCCATCATCCAGAGCAGGCACAGGCAGGGTTGGAACCTGGCTATTTCTACTGCCAGGGCAATTTTCTAGCTCTTAGGCCATACTACTTTTCCCTATGTGAATTATTCAATTATATGAAACCTTAATTAAGCAGACAATGTGTTCAGAACACTGTGCCATGTGATGTGACAGGCAGAGTTAAGAGAAGACCAAATCCCTGCCTTCTTGAGCTCCAGTTCCAGAGAGGGATCAGACACAAGCAAAGATGATGCTAACACACACGATACATGCACTGCAGGGGAAGGGAAGGGGGAAATTGGCACAGGGGAGCTCCTCATTCTTCTCTGAAGAGCTCCCAGTTGCTCCTCACTTAACACCCCACAATCAGGAGCCCTGTGACCCCTAACTCCTCAGCAGTTGTTACCATTGCCGGCCTTCCACCCAGAATCTAGGCAGTCCTCCTGGCTTTTGTTACATACATCCATCCTGCCCCCTTCTCTCTCTGGGGCTGGTTTCCTTGAAATATGTTCCCTCTTCCCTTTTGCTACCAACTAAGTTGGTAATTCTAGCAGCCTCAGCTGTGCCCCTCTGGAGGATTTACCCATGCCACAGAGTGGGAAACCATGCTCTCTCCCTTTTTTTCTGACATCCAATCCTTGGAGCATGTGTTCTATGGACTGGAATCACGCATTGGTATTTGGAATGGGTGTGTGTGGGGAAGTGTTATAATCTAATTGCTTCATTCTGCCCAAGACTCATTACCAAAGAGATGTCTTTGCCAAACCTTCTGTGCCAAAGCTGGTGATTCAAGGCACCATGACTAGACAGAGAGCCAGGGCACAAAAGCAGATGGAAAGTGCACATAGGCTAAAAAGGGAACTTTCCATTCTATCACCCCTACCTCCACCTGTCTGGCCTTCTGACCTCCTTATTTATGGAAACAGTAAACAGGTCACCTCCTCCTTCCCCCACATGGCTGAGGAGGACCCTACGACCCTGTTGATCTCATTATTCCAGATCTTGTCAACAGATCTGCCACTCTGATACCCTCTCAGTCTCTGTGCTAATCATCTTAAATGAAATATTAAACATTTCACAAAAAAAAAGAATAATGATGAACCTTGTCCTCTCTGCCAGGATAGGGAAGACAGCTTTAGACTGCAAATGCCCCTAGTCTCTGGTTTCGAGGTCCACAAGAGGTCACTGGGTGTTCCAGTTCGTGGGGAAGGTCTTAGGACAGAAAAGCCTAGAGTAAATGTAGCTTAGATTTAGTTCAGGATTGTCCTTATTTACTGGATGACCTTGAGGAAATCTCTGACCCTTCTTCTACCTCTTGTGAGCTGCTGACTAAGACACCTGTGTCATTTCCAAGGCATTCTGTGAAAGGTTTCTTTGCCAGGAAGATCAGGGAAGAGTTCTAGACAGATCTCTCACTTCCAGACTTTAATGTGAGCCTTTCAGGACTCATATAGGGAAAGCAAACAAAGTATTATGAGAAATTTGAGGAAGGAAAGACAAAACTTTCAATGGTTCATTTCCTGTGAAATCAGGGAAAGCTTCTGGAAGAGATACCTGGGCATATGCATTAGGCCTTGGAGGGTGGGTCTTTTAACAGGAGTTACTTCCTCAGAGCAGAAGTTACTCCCCAGAGCAAACGGCTTTAACCTTTTTTGTTTCACAGCCATCTCTGGCAGGCTGGTGGAGACTTTGGACATCTGAGAATATTTTTTATAAAATGAATAACTGAAGGAAATGCTAAATTTCAGCTGAAAATTAGGCAGAATAAAGATGTAAGCTTTACCATCCAAATTCATGGCCCCAGTGATATATGTTCATGGCCCCCCCAGTTAAGGAGTCTCTAAGGAACCTAAAGGGCCATCTAAATCCAGCAACCTATATTCCTCAGGATGACTGGAGATGACCCAGGACGCACTGGGAGATCTTGACTCCTTTAGGGCTGGTGTGTGTGTTCCTCCTTCATTGCTGAAGAAGACCATGTCATCAGAGAAATAATGACATGACTTGCACTTGACTTTGTTTTGAATGAGGGAGGGCTGTGCAGGTCACCAGCCTCACTTCTCCTCCAGAGCCATCTGAATTCAGCAACCAGACATTCATCAGGATGACTGGAGATGACCCACGATGAGGCAATTAGGGTTAAGTGATTTGCCCAAGGTCACACAGCTAGTGAGTGTCAAGTGTCTGAGGTGAGATTTGAACTCAGGTCCTCTTGGGGAGCGGGTGGGGATGTTAGAAAGAAGAGGATCACAGACTCACCAAATTTTAGAATTGGTAGGGGCCTCATGAGAAGACAGGACTCATTGGAAAAGTCCCTGAAGTTGGGAAAGACTGAAGGCAAAGAGGGCAGAAGAGGATGAGATGATAGCTACTGTCATAGAAACAATGAACATAAACTTGGACAAACTTTGAGAGATAGTGGAGGATAGAAGGGCCTGGTGTCCTATGGTTCATGGGATAATGATGAGTTGGACATGAACGAGTAGCAAGAATACCTCCTGCTCACGAACTGTTGAACAGAACTGGAGGAAGTCAGGTAACTAACTTGACTGGATCATTCATTACAAATTTACGTTAGCTAATCTCATCTTTGACCTCATTATCCTTTTATTCCTCCCTAAGTGATTTTCTAGTCCATTCCCTTCAGAGACCACTCCAAACCTTCTCTTCTCTAAGTCTCCCATTCAAGACACCCTTACCCTCTAAGCTGAAGAAGACCTTACCTCATATTTTGCTGGGTAAATAGAAACTATTTGCTCAAGCCCCTTTTCCTCCATTTGACATCTCAAAACCCCTGGACATCATTCCCCATTTTCTCCTTTGTCTTAGTTTCTGATGAAAAGATGACACTTCTTATCCCCCCTATATGTACATCTTTGATCCCATCTCATCTTCTTTTCAAGCAGATTGACCCTACAATTATCTTCCTTGTTTTAATCTTTAATCTTGCCCTGTCCGTTGCTTCCTCCACTGATGCTCAAGAACACTCATTAGATCCTGCTACTCCCTGAGACTGTCTGTGCGCTTGTTACTTCCACTTCCTGACACTGCTCACAGTTGGTTTTTTTGCCTTCAGGTCTGGGTCTGTTTTACTGGTTTCATCTCCTCTCTCCTAACCATAGGTACCCCTATGGCTCTGTCCCTGGGTCACTTTTTCTCCTCTCTCTACACTCTCTTATTTGATGACTTTATAAGCTCCCATGGATTCAATCATTATCTCTGTGTAGGACTCCTAGATCTAGTTACCCATTCTAGACTCTGCCTTACTCCAGTTATGCACTTCCAACTGCCCAGGGAACTTTTCAAGCTGTACATATCATTGTCATTTCAAAATCAGCGTTTCAAACACAACTGATTCTCTTTCTCCCCATCTTCACCAAACTTCCTTGTTCTTATTAAGGGTGATGCCATCTTTCCAGTCAATCATGGTACTTATTATCTTCCATGCTTCATTCTCCCACACCCCACATCTTTACTCAACTGAGAAACCTCGATATTTCTCCCTCCACATTTCTTGCAACTACTCCCTTCTCTCTACTCACATGGCTACCACTTTCATTTAGACCCTTTACCCCTCTTTCCTGGGCAATAACAGCAGCTTCTTTATTGGTCTCCTCACTCCGATTCCATAAGCTAGAAAAGTGTTTCCTGAAGCACAGGTCTGACTATGTCACCCACCTCCTTCCACACCCAAGCAATAAACTACAGTGTCTCCTTACTGCTCTTGGGATGAAATCTAAAGCCTCTAGTCTGGCATCTTAAGCACTGCTCAACCAGTTCATCCAACAGCTTTTGAGGACTTGTAAATTAATCATGGACTTTTTTTTTTCACTTATTTTAACTCAATGATTGACTGATGTAATAAGTAAATGTTCTCATAAGGTATCGGGGCTTAGTACTGGGATACTTCAAGAGGAATGACGTGATCTGATTGACTTTGATTGACTTCTTTTTACTATCAGAGGAGACATTACACATAGAAGAATATACAGAAGACAGACAAAAAAATGCAAGGTAGTTTTGGAAGAGGACAGCAAGGTGGTGCAGTGGATAGAGTGCCTGTTCTGGAGTCAGGAAGATTCTCCTTCTTGAGTTCAAACATGGCCTCAGACACTTACTAGCTATGTGACCCTGGGCAAGTCACTTAACCCTGTTTACCTCAGTTTCCTCATCTGTCAAATGAGCTGGAGAAGGAAATGGCAAACCATGCCAGTATCTTTGCCAAGAAAACCTCAAATGGGGTCTTGAAGAATGGGATACAAAGGAAAATGACCAAACAACAACAAAACAACAAAAAGCTTGGAAGGGAGGGTCCTAGTAGCTGGAGGGATCAGGAAAGGCTTCGTGTGGAAAGCAGTGCTTGAGTGGGGCTTGAAGTTAAGAATAGGCTCTTAGAGGCAGAAGTGAGATGGGAGGGCATTCCAGGGCATGGGGAACAGCCAGAGCAAGGGCACAGGATGGGAGAGGGAGAATCCTATGTGAGGAACAGCAAGGAGGTCTTAAGGTACTAGAAGGGAAAGAATGCATGGTAAGGCTAAAAGGGTTTATACTTTATCCTGTAGTTTACTGAGTAAGTAACATGGTTCGATCCACACATAGGAAAAAATAACTCTGAAAGTTTTGTAGAGGACAGGTTGAAATGGGAAGAGGCTTGAGACAGGAAGACTAATCAAAGACTCAGTATGCCTATCATTTTCGCATTGCTAAACAATTCCTCCTTGTTAATGAGAATCAGATGAGGTCTAGGGCAGAATTTCCCTTTGTTTTTTTAAGGTTGAAATTTTCATTAAGACAAGTTGTGACTATATGCTATTTTGTATTTGGAGGGAGAGAGAAGGGGGAGCATTATTGCTAGATAATGTCAGGAAAATCAAAGTCCTCCCTCACTACTATGTCACGCCTTTGCACAAAGCTTGTACTTTATTTCCCTAATTCCTCATCTATTTTCTCTGTCTAGGTGGCTGACAGTATACTTCAATGACACACACATCTTTTTCTCCTTCAGTTTATCTTTACTCTCAAATGTCCTCTATCATGTTTTTCCCTTCTGATTTCTGCATTTTGTCATGAGTATACATTCTTAATATAGAACACTATCCTACACCTCTAGATAGTCTTTATCCAAAAAGAAACAAAGCTTCCACTTAGCAAGCATGCTTTCTCCTCTTTTTATCTTAAAAAAGTTACCTATGCTTGATTAGAATGGGCTATCTCAATTTAATTTAACATTCATTGAATACTCACTATATACTAGGCATTGTGCTTTGAAGCAATGATAAGAAAGATATAATCACTTAAATGGTCAAATAATATAGACAATGTTTAAAAGAGGAAACAAATTATTAATAATAATTATTTGAAAAATATTTAATACTAATATAGCTAAATTAAAACAACCATGAGGTACTACCTCACTTCAGGGACTGGAATCAGGTAGACTCATTCCTTAGTTCAAATCTGCCTCAGACTTAAGCTGTGTTACCCTGAGCAAGTCATTAACCCTGTTTACCTCAGTTTCCTCATCTGTCAAATGAGCTGGAGAAGGAAATGGCAAACCACTCCAGTATCTTTGCCAACAAAACCCCAAATCAGGTACATGACCTCATATCCATAAGGCTGTCAAAATTTTTTTTATAAGTGCATGCATGTATGTGTGTGTGTGTTTGTGTATGTGGGTGCGTGTGTAAAAGTGATGAAACTTCATACTTGTGGCAGCATAGAGGGATTATTAGTGGAATTGCAAACTTGTAGAATCTTTCTGGAGAATAATTGAGCAATAGACAGTAAAAATTATCCCCACCCTTCCACTCTCATACCCTTTAACCCAGTCATTTCATTGCTGATGATATAATGTGAAACATAAAGGAACTATATGTTCAAAGATTTTATATATAATTGTAAAAAACTGGAAACAACCTAAATGTTCAAAAAATAGGAGAATGGTTAAATAAGTTGGGGTATATTTACGTAGTGGAATACTATAATAAAATTAGGAATGATAAGGAAGAACACAAGTATGGAAAATCCTTTATGAAATAATGCAAAATTTAAAAAAATGAGAATGATAACGTGCACAGTCTTACCATATAAGAAGAAAAATGAATGATAAAAGAATCCTGATTAGAATTTGGAAAAACTGGAACAACTGTTCTGATATTTTATATGGTGAAGTTAATTTTGTTGATATAAATGATTTGGAACAAGTAGAAGTCCTTGAAAGTCACTGGATAAAATGAATTGATAATCTATAGGAAGTGTTTTTGGATTGGCAGAAAAAAACTTATTCATGCCCTGGGGGGTTTCTATCAAGTATCTGACTAATTCAGAACTCAGAAGATTCCAGTTCTAGCCATCAGTTCTAGCCAAGCCCCAGAAAGGGAATTAATTGGTCTGGAGGAGACAAACCCTTCCAAAACTTAACTCATTATCTTTACCCCGAAGCCCACTCTCTTTCAATCTTTACTTATTTCTGTCAAAAAGAACCACTATTTTCCTGGTCTCTCCAACAGGCTTATAACCATGTCATTTCCTTAACTCTTCACTTTCTCTCACCCACATATTTGTCAGTTGATAAATATTTATTAGACACCTATGGTGTTTGAGGAACTGTGGGAAGCACTGGGTATACAAATACAAATAAAATCAAGGGCAGTTCTTGCCCTCAGGAAGTTTACAATCTAAGGAGGGAAGACCAAATGCCAAGGAAGCTGGGGAGCCTGGGAGAGGCCCAGGAATCGTGTGTAGATGGTGGGAAATGGGGGCTGTCCTAAACTCCGCCTTGAACAGAGGCCCTGAAGTCCATGGCCCAGCCCTCCCTCAAATGGCTGATAAATCTCAGGCTGATGAGGCCCAGGCCAATTCAATCTTGAAGCAAAATGAAACACATCTAGTCAATTGCCAAGTCTTGTCGTTTCAGTCTCCACACATCTCTTGTTTCTCTCTACTCACACAGCTACCACCTAGACTCAGGCTTCCATTAACTCTAGGTTGGATTATTCTAACAGCCTTTTGATTGGTTTTCCTGCATTAATTCTCTCACTACTCCATCCATATGACTCAGCTGCCTAAGTGATTTTCCTTAAAAGCAAATCTGACCATGTCACAAAGATCACCACCCCTACCCCCTAAAAACAACCACCACCACCTTCTGTGTATCCCTGTTGCCTCCAGGACCCAATATAAATGCTTTTGCTTAGCTTTTAAAGTGCTTTACAACCTGGCCATAAACACATCTGTCCAACCTCATCATGCTCCTGAGGGCAACTCTTCCTTATCTTCCTTCAAGGTTCAACCCAAGCCCTACCTTCTACATGAAGACTTTCTTGATCCCCTGAAGAACTCGTGTCCTCCCTCTCAAACTATTTTGTGTTGAATGACTTTGAACCTGCTCTATTTGTTCTGTATAGTTTTGGGTGATGAGGACTGTCCAGTGGCAGCCAGGTCCTCTACGATGAGGGTGGGTAAGTCTGCTTCCAAGGAGTCAGCTGCTGAGCCAGGAGGAAGTGTTTAACTGGCCAGAGTGACCTCTCTCTTTCCTGATGGTGAGCAAGGCAAGGGTCCCAGGTAGCTCTAACTGGGGAGAGATGGGTCTAGCAGCCTACATGACCAACATGTGGCCATGAACATGAAGGAAATGGCAAACCACATCAGAATGTTTGCCAAGAAAAACCCAAATGGGGTCAAGAAGAATAGGACATGATTGCACAATAATAAAAAAAGTTGACTTGTTAATTGGCTAAACTGATAGTGGGAGGCTAATCACTGCTATGAGATAACAGGTAACTACTATGGGTGGGGGGGGAAATCTTTCAGAATGGGGGCTGAGGCAATAGCATTAGAAACACCTTCCCAAATAGCTTCCATTTACATACCTGACTTTCCAGTGTGTGGGAGCTGGATGACAAAGAGCTCCAGAATTTATATTGCTACACTTACACAGGTGCTCGTGGTCCTTCCCAAGGGTGCAATAACCTTTTAAGCAGGGACTGTTTCATTGATTAGATTTGTACTCCAGTGGCTGACATGTAGTATACATATAGTATTCACATACTAAATACTGAATGATTGAGGAGGAATATTATGAGATTAAGGCTAGAAAGATACGTTGGAGGAATGAAAACATTTATTAAGCACTTGTGAAGTAGCGGTAACTTGGGGAGTGCTGGGAACATATACATACAAGGGCTAAAATATCAGCCTCCAAGGATCTTCCATTTTAACAGGGGGTGGTGCCAAGATCTGAGTATCACAGTGAAGGTGAACTGGGCCATGGGATGGACACACCGGCTGCAGAAGCAATGGGGGTATTGATCCGATGACTATGCCCACGGCAGGGGGCGGAGAGTTGAGGAGCTTATTGTAGCCATGGTCATGCAGTCAGATGCTGGGATGTGAAGTCTGCTCTCACTTACTCATCTTTCAAGACAGCTCAGTCCCAAAGTGGAGAATTCTCAAAATGAAATGGATTAGTTGCCTCAGGGACTGGGACTTGGCTTGAGGAGGAGGGGGGGAGGGAATCAGTCAATAAAATTTATGAAAAATTACTATGTGCCAGGTACAGTACTAAGCCCTATACAACAGTGCCTGCCCTACAGTTCACAATCTAAAGGGGACAAGGAAACAAATCCGCACAAATGAGCTATGTAAGAGATGGAAAGGAGGGAAGGCACCAGCATTAAGCAGGGCTGGGGAAAGTTTCTGGGGAAGGTGAGGTTTTATTGGGTCTTAAAGAAGTCAGGGAAACCAGGAGGCAGGGAAGAGGAGGCGAAGCCAGGCATGGAGGGCAGCCCGAGAGAGGGCCCAGGGCCAAGGGGTCCGTGAGTAACAGGAGACCAGATGCCTGGATGGAAGTGTAGGACCAGGAAAGAGAAAGATGCAAGGAGCCTGAGGAGGTAGGAGGGGCTTGCTTAAGAAAGGCTTTGAACGCCGAGCAGAGCATTTTGTACTTGGCCCTGGAGGCCATAGGGAGTCACTCGGGCTCACTGAGCAGGAAAACAGCTGAGGGCAGGAATGGAGAGCCCGCCCCCCAACTCCCCGAAGGCAGGAGGCGATGGGGGCGGTATAGGAGGAGGGAAGTGGGCCTAGGCAGAGCCCCTGAGCCGGGAAAAGTTCCAAGCGGGGAGTGGGGCAGGTCACCAGCACCTGGTCTCACTTTCCCTTCTAATTAGACACCAGGAGACATACACCCCCATTCCCACCAGGAAACTAGGTCACGTGTGTGTTCGCTTAGTCGCCTGACCCAGGACAACTGGGCAGGGCTGGGAGAGGGGAAATGAGGCTCCAGTTGGAGTCTGAAGTCTCGGATTCCAATCCTGCCTCCTTCCCTGGTTGGGTTTTGGAGAAGTCCCTTTAACGCGCAGTCTCAGTTTCCTCAAATGTAAAATGTAAAATGAAGGCGGTTGCTCTTGCTCACCCCACCCCCACCGAAGGTACGGACAAGGATCCCCGTGGAGCCCCTCTAGCCCAGACACTCGCCTGGGAGACAAGGGCTCTGAGATCTGAGAGGGTGGCACAGGCCCTTTGCCGCTGAAGGCGCGCATCCGCTAGAGCGCCGTCAGGGTAACTTCCTAAAGGCCGTGCCAGAGTCTGGGGGAGCAACGAGAGAGATGGGTCTGGAGCCAGAGGTCCTGGATTCGAATTCAGCAGGTGACAAGCTGGCCTGGGGGAAGCGCTCGCTCAACACTCGCAAGACGCCACTTACCTCTCGGGGCCTCCGCGGCCTCATCTGTCAGGTGACCAGGCTGCACCCGCGGCCTCCGAGCACCCTCCCAGCTCCACTCCCGCTAGCTGGAGGGTCCCCCGCGAACCCCGCCTCGAGTTACCCCGCCCCGTCCCCGCCCCCCGGAGCCCCGCCCTCGGCGCGGGCCCAAGGGGCGGGGCCTCCCGGGCGTCGCCATGGCGACCGCAACAAGATGGCTTCCTTGAGCTCGGGGCTAGAGGGTCCCGACCACGGGGCGCTAAGCATAGAGCAGCTCACCCGGCTGCGGAATTTCAAGGTGGGTTCAGGCCCAGGATAGGGTGGGTGGAGGGGTCCAGAGAGGGCCTTCCCCTCCTCCCCTCCACGCACGGAACTCGGGCTTGGCCCTGGGGAGGGGCCAGACCTCCTCTTCCCCGCGTTGTCTTCGCCTCCTCGCTGAGCGCCCGGACTCCAAGGCAGGCATTGTCATCCCCGCGAGGGGAGAGTGGGCTCGGTCTGGGGGTGGGCTGGTCCTCCTCTCCTCCTTCCCCTCCCCTGTCCCCGTGGTGGGCGGAGCCTCCTCTCCTTCCCCTCCCCTGTCCCCGTGGTGGGCGGAGCCTCCTCTCCTCCGTCCCTTCCCCTGTCCCCGTGGTGGGCGGAGCCTCCTTTCCTTCCCCTCCCCTGTCCCCGTGGTGGGCGGAGCCTCCTCTCCTCCTTCCCCTCCACTGTCCCCATGGTGGGCAGAGCCTCCTCTCCTTCCCTTCCACTGTCCCCGTGGTGGGCGGAGCCTCATCTCCTCCTTCCCCTCCCCTGTCCCCGTGGTGGGCGGAGCCTCCTCTCCTTCCCCTCCCCTGTCCCCGTGGTGGGCGGAGCCTCCTCTCCTCCCCCCCGCCCGTCCCCCTGGTGGGCGGGGCGCCCAGCCGCGCCTTCCCTCTCTCCCCGCCTCCTGCCCCGCCCAGATCAGTACTCGCATCGCGGACGAGAAATACCTGCGCTCTCACAAGGAGGTGGAGCTGCTGCTGAGCG
>CM053770.1:486185847-486299924 GCA_028658325.1 Potorous gilbertii
AACAAAAAGGAGAGAGCAAAATCCATATGGCTGTGGAATTAAGGGGTCCCCAGACATAAAAGTGTACTTTATTTAGTCAAGGCCCAAGACAGGGTGTTTGTGGTGCCTGAGGGGAAGTCTAAAAACTGGGAAAGTAAGGAAAAATGACATAGTTGGCTCCTGGCTGATATAGCACCACCTGTATTCTACAGCTCCCGGTATAAAACAGGGTGGGAAACCATGGTAACCTTTTCCTTTTAGAGAACTTCACCAGTCTATTGGAAGGTTTTTTTCCATCTCCAATTTTATAAATGTTAATCATTGAGAAAATGGGATTCAACCTGGCCTAATACTTCCATGTGTTTTATTTGAGAGCAGTCTGTGGTTAGATTTCAGGAGGCTTATCAACTCAGATGGGTCAAAATTGTATCTTATCTTATTATATAATTGGTTTCCTTTGTAATCCTAAGTATTTTTATTTTATGCATTTTAAAATATGATTCTGAGAAGGTGCCTAGGACACACAAAAAGGGTTCTAGAAGCTCAGGAGCCCTGAGTAGAAGACCATAAAAAAAATTTTTTTTACAAGAATTGATCTGATTATCATTAAGTTAGAAGTAAAGAGGATTTCCAGTAGTTATGCCATGGATTAACCTGTTTTTTCTTTCTGATGAGAATACTTAATGAAGTCAAGAACTGCTTGTTTTTAAGACTTTTTTTCCCTTCCCTTTTTTTGTTCTTCAGAGAAATGTTTTTGAAAAGGCCAGTGGATATCCAAGAGTTTGCTGCAGGTGAGACCATTGTTTTCTGGTGTTTGATCAAATCAGGAAAAAAGCTATTGCAGGTTTAGACTGACTAGCAGAGTCATTGCAGCATGGGTTCTACTTGGTGGGATCCTGGGAAGTTGGGGCCCTTTTCTTTCATGGTCATTTCCTTACACCATGGAGAAGTGACAGATGAGGCAGACCCTCCCATGGGAGCTGCACTACAGCCTCCTTGCACTCAATGTAGTCTCCTGTTTCTATGCCTTTGAATGGGGGGAGGGGCTCCCCCTTGAACTCCATCCCTGGCTTTCTTCAGGGCCTAGTTAAGGTGCCACTTTCTGCAGAAAGATGATCCAGTATCACAGATGTTAATAACCCTATGCCTAGAAATTACTTTGCATTTAATTTTGTGTACATGTTATGTTGTTTTCTCTCGTGAGACTATAAGCTCTTTGTGGGGCACAGACCTTTTTTATCTTTCTACCCCTAGAACCTAGACCTAAATGCTGGTTAAACAAAGTACAGCAACCACACTTCCAAAGGAGATACTAGCATTTCCATCTCTGGAAACCTTTAGAAGGTAGTGGATGTACTTGCCAGAGGATTTCTTGGCCCCCTTCTAACCTGAAGAATTAGTAGTTATCTTCAGTCCTACCTAAGCAGACATTGCTTGACATTCTACTGTCTGGAGAAAACTGCTTGGTTGTTTTCTTGAGATCTGGCTCTCCCCTATGAGAGAATGTTTTCAGAGAGGGTGTGAAATCTAAAATTCAGGAGCTGGCAAGCAGAGCTTGGACAAGAATAAACTCTTGTTATTTGTATGGGTCAGAAATGGGTGAGGGAGCTGAAAAGCCCAGATAATCCATCTTCAGAATGTTCCCTGACCATCCACAGGCAGTTAAGCAAATAAGAATTCAGTTAAGGGAAGTTCACTCTTTGGAGACTAAATCACAAGTGATGTTGGGATCAGGCCTCCCTTTCTTACAGTAATGTAAACTGTCTGCATTGAATCCTTTTTTCCCACTCAAATGACTTCCTCCTTTTGCTTCTTAACCCAGAGTATTTCACTGACCCAAGACTTCCTGGGAAGATACAGGCGCAGCTAATCGAAAAACAAAAGCAGTAACAATTACCAGAACCGTGATGTCCTGAAAGCATTGGTGAGAATCTAGTTTTTTGGGCTGTTACCTGCACCCACTGAAGCTTCTTTACTTTTATGAAAATATGCAATGTTGTGTCCAAGGCCTAAAAGAATCCTGGCAGAAAACTCAACTTTAAAATATTTGATACTTCATTTTATTGAGGTTGTTGGTGGAGGGGAAGAAAATAAGGGGAGTCACTTAATATGACAGGGATGGGAAACCTGTAGCCTGAAAGCCACATATGACCCTCCAAGTCCTTGGGTGAGGCCTTTTGACTGAGTCTGTTTCACAGAACAAATCCTTTCATTAAGAGGATCTGTTCTGTGAAGTTTAGATCCAAAGGACTGCACTTGAGAACTTAGAGGGCCACATGTGGCCTCAAGGTCAAAGGTTCCCCACCTGTTTTAGGAGAAACAAGAAGCGTTTCTTAACCTAGTCAGATAGAAGTGACCGAAGACATGAAGAGTCAGTGTAGGGAAAGACAGAACTGAAGTTTGTGCATTTTTGCTTTGCCTGCTCAATCCCAGACTTTTGCCATCCCCTTTGTGCTTCCTTGGCAAGGAGGGGAGGCCAGAGGGTTCTGTCCCACACAATGTTAATGGTTCACCTTCTCTTATCTTCTGTGATTCTTCATGGTACAAAGCATGAGGAGTGGCTGGAGCATGTTTTTTAATTCAGGAGATTTCTGAAATAACTTTTAAGACTGACCTTTTTGGAGGAATGGGGCAAACTCTGTAAGTGTACCTAAACCTTTTCCTGTCTCATAGGGTCATATGAAGATAAGAAATTTGCTCCATCACCATGGATTTATGTTACCTAGGACTTTGCCTCTTTTGTTATTGTTATAATTTGCATTAAAAATGGACTTCTTTTCCCTACTTTATTTCATTGCAGCAATCTTCCTCCTGGACCCCTATTCTGTTCCTTTTACTGACAAGATCACTGAAGACTCTCAAATGACTCTCTCATTCTTGGGACCTGTGTACCTTCTGCACATTCAGTTCAGCATGTAGCCATAATACACTAGATGTTGGTTTTGTGGGTGCAAAAAATAGGTGGGAATTTCTTACTGGGACATGGAACAAAAGCAATTCAAGTCCACACTAGTATTGGCTGCTTTTTATTTTTTGCTATTATCTGACAGGGAACCTTATCACAACAGTGAGGGATGATGATCAGCTTTTTTATCTCAAAAAAAAGGCAAGAATAGGAGGACATACTCCAGTGGGAAGAGCAAAGGCAGTGAGGTTAGATGTCAGGAAGCACTTCCATAGTGCTGGGTGTTCTAAAGCATGGAGAACAGCAGGAAGCTGAGGAGGGCCTGGCATTCTGTCCTTGACTATCTTTAGAACATGACAGATACCAAGGCTGATGGCCCAAGTTCAACACTGCTAAGACTAAAGGGACAGAGCAGATAAACTTTTGGGATCCTTCGCTGACCAAAGTCCTGCTTGTCTTGCTCCAACCTCTCAAATTTATCCTGTTTAGTGGCTCTATTATATATAAAACCTTGTACCTTGATTATCTTCCATCAGCATCATCCTAGCAATAAAGTCTAAAGTAGGAGTTGTGGTCACAGTCAAAGAATTGTAGAGCTGGAAGGGACCTTAGAAACCACAAGGTCCCAGAATAAAGGCTACAAGAGGCCCTTCAAGGTCACCTGGTCCAACCTCCAGTTTAAATGTGAGGGGCCTGACACCCAGAAGTGATGAGACTTGTCCACAGTTATGCAGCAATCTGGAGGTGGCAGGGCTGGGCCCCACCCCAGGGTCTTCTGACTTGAAAGGGAAGAGCTCTGCCCACCCACTGTTACATAGCAGGCTGCCTCTCTTTTTAATCTTTGTCCTGTATCATCATGGAAGAAAGCAAAGTTGGGCACTCTGAGAACTACCCAAAACCAAATCATGAATCTCTGGACTTGGAGCAGAAAGCATTTTAATCATGTCTCAGCCATAACTTGACAGCTATAGCATCTCTGCAAAGCAGGCGAATAGCACTATGTTTTAAGAAGTGAGACAAACAACACATTTTCAAGCAACACATCAGTGCCAATCACCTGCCATGTAGAGAGAGAGCACTATGATCACTGCTATGGGGGCTGTAGGAACTCTGCAGGCCCAAGATTTGGTTCCTACCCTTAGAGTGTGTGGGGAGGCACAGATAGAGTGTGTGTTAATACAAGTATAGCAAATGGCAGGGATGAGGCAGCATGGTAATGAAGACATTTTCATGTTGGCCTTGTAATCCAAGAACTGGGGGTCAAATTGTGGCTCTGCTGTTCCCTGCGTAATAATTTAACCCCTCTGGGCCTCAGTTTGTTCATATGTACAATGGAGGGCTTGGACAAGATGAACTCAAAATCTGTAAATCTATAGAACATCTAGGTACATCCCTGTATAAATACTGGGTGAGGAGAGCTCATACTATGAGGGAAACTTTTCAGATATGGGGACTACCACTGGAAACAAGGTTAGTTTCTATTTAAAGGCCAAACTGAGGACATGAGTGTGTGTTTCAGACTTTAAAGCTTCTTTTCTGCTCCCAGACTTTCTCATCTTCCATGTTGTGAACATAAGAGTGTAAGAACTGAGATTATCTAGTAAAGAGTGAAGAGGGGAAGTTCCAGCTGGCTGGCCTGACTCTGAATGTAGCCAAGTAGAAGGACCAGGATGAAGAGAGGGAGCTGAGCTAGGAGTGGTCACTCAACATCCTTCCTTGGATTGACACCTTCTGACCCAGCCGCCTGTCTCCAGGCAGGATGGCACCATCTCTAGAACAGTTAACTGAAGAACTGTGGGAGTGATTCTTTTCTATTGGTCTTAAGAACATTGAAGTTCTTCATATTACAGAAATTCAAAGCAGACAGGAGTTGGGCAGCCACTGAAACCCATCTATCCCTCACAAATGGTCCTGAAACTTGTACTCAAAGACCTTTGGTACCTGCCAACTGCCAATGTGGCCTGTCCCACTTTCAGACAGTTCTAATTTACAGGAGGTTTTCCCTGTTAGACATCAAGCCTCTCTGAAACTAACTCCTTGTTTCTAGTTCTGCCCCTGGAATCAATTCTGGAATCAGGATAATTCCCCCTTCCACATGACAGCTTTTCCAATTCAGATTTAGACAGGCAGAGGACCTTGGAGCTCAAGTCAAATGCCGTCATTTTACAATGGAATAAACTGAAGCTGCACCTCACCAACTACATGCTGGCTCTTCATCTTCCTCCACCTGTATTAAAAGATTCTATCTTAAGCCTCATCTCTGAGAGCAGGGTCTTTGTCACATCTATTTCTAATGTCTAGTATATTACCTCACACCCAGTAAGAACTGAATATGCTGCCTGTTCAATCCCTGAAATTTTCCAAGTTCCTGGCATTTCCAAGGGCTGCCAAGTGCGCTGTGCCAAGGAAGAGCCAGTAGACTGCACTGGATCAATATTAAGTCCCTACTTTTCAGATTTCATTTACTTGGCACCTCCTGTGCCAGTATATGTGCTAGGCATTTCAGATATACACAAAATGAAAAAGAGTTTACATTCTTTTGGGAAGAAACATGTACAGCCATAGTTCCACAGTAATTTTGGAGAGGATGGCACTGATAAACTGGGTGACAAGAGAAATCTCCTGAGTCTTGAAGGCAGGGGAAGAGGCGAGTACAGTGTCCAGAGGCAGAGAAGAGCTAGGAAATGACAGGAAGTGAGACTGAAGAGCAGCTGAAGCCAGATGAGTATAGGTGGATAGCTTCTCCACAATTTATGATCTCAAGAAAAATGCTTAAAGCATTTAGAGGTCAAAGACTTGTCCACGGTCATACAGACCAGGGCTTCTTGAACTTTTCCCACTTGTGACCCTTTCAGTGCCTCTTAAACTGTAGGTCGTGACCCCATTTGGGGTGCTGACTGGTAGACAATATGTCAAGGGCATGTTGTTTACGTCTTCCTGAAGAATACTGGACCTTTTTCAGTTAAGAAGTGATATGGTCAGATGTGTATTTTAGGAATATCAATTTGGCTGCTGCATGGGAGACAGATGAGAGGCTGGAAGTAGGATGACATTCAAGAGGCTAAAGCACGAATGAGGGTGGAAGCTCTGTAGGAGAGAGAAAGGGACAGAAGGAAGAGAGCCAACAAAACCAATCAACTAAGTAGATGTGGGATGAGAGGGAGAGTTGAAAATAATCAACAGACCTGTTTCAGGAAATAAACCTTTCTAGAAGAGAGAATAGATGGGAAAAAAATAATTACGTTAGAGGTAAGCCCAGTTCAGATTCTACCTGACCTCACATTCTTGCATCAGATAATGAAAGAGCAGGATTAAATGATTTCTTCCTTTTCCAAACAGGCTACCTCCCAATGCACTGAAAAAAGACCCTGGCATAATCCACTGGTCAACCCTGAGTTAATGGATAGTCTTTCTCCTGCTAATGGGCCTTAAGCCATGCAGGACTATCTCCTCCCCTCAAATTCCAGGAAAAACAAGTTAGTGACTCTTCTGGCCTCTTTTTCAGAGTCTCCCAGCCACCATCCCTTACACATTTTAAGTCTAGAAGTAAAGGCGGTCCTTTTTTCTAATCCTTTGTTCTTTTTAGTCTAACAACCACTATAGTAAAACTTGGGTCTTCAGACAGGTGCAGCACACCAAGAATTATAAACACAAGTAATACAGTCAGTGTTTTTTGAGTGACACTAAGCTTATCTATAGCTTTTTTAAAACCTCAGTTCCATTTCCATCACCAGGAAATGAAACGCAGAAGCTAACTCCTCCTTTTCATCAGATTGGCAAAGAACCACTTGTCCATAAAGGGCTGTAATATATGTGAGTCTCATTTGTTTTCTCTTTTGCTGTCTAGGGTCAAAACTTAGCACCTTGAGAATCTGGCTCAAATATTTCTCATTCTCATGTTCTGTCCCCCAGTAATCACACCTCCAAAGAGCACAATCTCTTTATTGATGATCATGATGCAGGTGGTGGGCCATTCGTGATGCACAAAGAACGGAGTGATCCTAGGGATGCTAGTTTCCATTTCCATTCATTCAGAGGGGCTCAGCCTGACTCTCAGTTCAGAAGATGCCCCACAGTAAATTGTAATCCTTACCACATCTACTGACTCCAGGGCTTCCTAAGCAGGTCGGCAGTAAGAACAGTGGATGGAAAGTGAAAGGTGCTGAAACATCCGCAACATAAGGAGCAAACAGGAAAAGTGATATGGTGTTCTTCCTGATGCCCTTATTACACTCAGACCCCAAATAAGTCACAGTAAGGGAAGCACAATCAATTGTAGATCTATCTTTGCTCCACTGATTCCCGAGCAGGGACCTGGAGAGTATCTGGTTGCCACAGGTGGTAAGAGAAGTTCTTTACTGGTAGGATCATTTACTTGGCAGCTTGCTGGGCTAACCAACGCTTGTATCTCTTTGTCTTGGGCCTCTCAAAGTTCACCACAGACATGGGAACCCTCACTGTGTCAAGCCCATTCACCTGTAGATAGACAGACAGGACATCCAGGGATTGGAAATGACACCATCCCAAGACATCATTTAGCATTACTTCTTCAATTTGGTTTTCAATTAGAAGAAAAAGGATTCACGCAAGGGAGAAACTCACCGTCACCTCACACCAGTACTCGCCCCACCTTGTGATTGGCTCTTCAGGTAACTTTAGGGCATGTGGGGATACTACCACACCAAGCTGCAAGACAACATCTGGTCTCATTTCTAATGTTATGGCATAGGTAAACCCTATCACACAAGTGCTATTAGAGAAAAGCCTCAACAAACTACTTCCAAAATTTTCTAGTCTTGCCTACGCCGTGCAAAAATTTGACTAAAGCTAATTTTATTATAGTTTCAATTTCCTAAGGGGAAAACCAACACCAAGAGGTACCAACCCATTCTAAGGATCATAAATTTAGATGGAAAGGCTTTTAGAGGGCATGGAGCCCAACAACTTCATTCCTTCATTTCACAAAAAAGGAAACAGGCCCATACATGGCAAGTAATTTGCTTGAGCCTACTCAGAGATTAAAGAGCACAGTCAGGGTCTGATTCTAGGACCTCTGGCTCCAAATCCATTACTCACTACTCACATTTACTATAATGATCTCAATAAAAACCAAACTCCCTCCAATCTATCTTGTTATAAAAAGTGATGGTAGGCATAACGAATGCTTTTTTAGTGCATATTTATTTTGGAAAGGAGACTTTCACACAGCATTTGGCATAACCAAATCAAATGCTTTTTAAATAATCAGCCAAAAGTAAGTGTGTGTGTGTGAAATATCTTCTGATCTTTCAGACTATTGTGTAATGGTGTACTATGGAATATCACTTGCACATGCCTGCGTTATTTCCTTCTAATAATCCTTAGTTTCTAAAGCACTCTCATACACAGTATCGTTTATTCTCAGAATGGTCCTATGATGCAAACAGGTTCAACATTATTATTCTCACTTGACAGAAGAGGAGGCTGGAGGCCTGAGTTGTGACCTGTCCCAAGGTCACACCGCCCGTGAAGAGCAGATCAGGCCAAGCTGCCCTGACCCCAAGTTCAACTTGCTTTTCCCTTCCATGTCAACAATGAACCTGATCAGTGTGGCCCTGCCTTCTTGCCTGCTTTCTCTCCATCTAGAAAGTAAACTCAGTTCTGTGCCATGTGCCTTTCTGAGGCCTGTGATCTAAGGAAGGTCTCCCATTTCTATTACCCTCTCCCCCTCCTCTTCTAACACGAAGATCTACTGCAAAGCCACCTGACAGACGCGGTCATCAAGGGGCGAAAGACTCACATTCCTGAAGAAGTGGCGGCAAACAACCTCAGGGCTCAGCTCCCACTTGACGTTATTCTTCATTCCCACCTCCAGGTGGCACCTCTTCAGGAACTTCACTGTCTGCGTCGATGGGAGCCAGTGAGTTAGGGACAGGTTTGGGAGGGGTGCAGGGTGAAGTAACTTAGGGAGGCAGCAAAGAGGCTGATGGATCAACTGGGAGCATCTTAAATTTAGGATCCTAAAAGATGAATAAACTCAGCTTTCCTACCAACATCATAGAAGGACGGCTCAGGAAAGCTGTCCCTGCACAGGTACATAGCCATCAATTCCTTCTGCTTGGAATTCAAGTGACTTCACAGTCTGACCCTATCTATCATCTACTTACTTCTCAGAACTCCCCTGGAAGTTTTATACCCCTGAGGGTTGTGGTGAGGATGGAATGAGACAATAACTGTGAAGCACTTCACATGGTACCAACAGCCATGACTGTGTTTCTCTATTTAAAGTCAAGGGTTCCGCAATCTACAAACTGGATGCTGCTCCCTCTCCTTTCTACTCTATTCCCTCCCCCACCTCCATACCACTCCTAGTTAATGATTATTAGGACTTTGGGTGACTGAGGAAAAGGGACAAGACTAGACTGGGCCTTGTTCAGGAGGCTTTCCAACTTTGACCGATGGATCCCCACTCACCGTCACACCAGTCTTGGTCTGGAGCTTCTCCAGCTTCCCCTCCTGCCGCAACTAGATGAGATAGACAGCCATGGGGGAGAAAGAGTCCAATGTAAATAAGATTTCCCTCTTGCTTGAAGAGGCCGTAGGATTTCATTACTTTCTGTCACCTCTACAATTTTCAAATTAAACCTCAAAATTCTCCTTCCAGGAGGATCCCAAGGGTTCTAGTCACCATTTCCTTTGCCTCTTCATCCCCTGGTAGTGGCTCACCTGATTCTCTGCCTCAAACATCTTCTTGTTCTCGGGTGATGGGTACACAGCCAGACCCTGAGGAAGCAGTTTATTCCGGCCTACTGACTTCTTTACTGTGACAGTGTCACCTCTGATGCCGAAGTCTGCCAAAGGGAACAATATAAACACTAAATATGATGTCAGATAACTCAAAAAGGAGAAGAAAGCAAACTAAAGAGATTCTCTCACTTGAAGCTAATCTTAGAAGAGAGAAATATAGACATATTTCAACTAATCCTTTGGTTTCTTTTATGACAACTTTTGAATATGATGTTTTCTATGTAGGTGTCTCCCTATTGAAAAATGCCAATATTTGTATTACAGCAAGATTAGTAGGATTCAGAATCAGGAAAACCTGAGTGTGAGCCCTGGCTTTGCTGCTTTGGGTAAGTCATTTAATCTCTCTGCGAGCATTACTTTCCTCATTTGTAAAATGAGAAGAGTAAGCAGACACAATACTCCACATGAGGACCAGACAGGATGCTCTAAGTGCTCTACAGATATGAGACACTATAGAGTATTTATTATTATAAAATGAGAGAACTCAAGAGTCCTGCCTACACATCATGGTTATAACACTGCTCACTTTGTACACCAAATTTAAGTCAGTGCTACAAACATTTATTACAAGTTACCATGCTAGGTACACAGCAGGAATATAAAGATACAACATAGAACTTGTTCTTAAGGAATCTAATAGGAAGGAAAATGTAGATACACATATACTTATGACTCAAGGCAGTGAGGAGAATCCAGATATAGTGCTAGGAAAAGGGAAAGAGAGATCTTACTGTCCTTGGAGGAGTAAAAGCCCAGGAAGAGAGAGTTTTTCTAAGCTTTCTTCTCAACAGCCCAGGGAAACAAGTGCATTATCAACTCCATTTTACAGCTGAGGAAAATGACCTCTGACGTCTAACTCTAAAAGTACTACAAAGCTAAAAAATGTCAAATAATTTGCTCGGAGAAAATAAAAGCATCACAGAAATTCAATTATAAAAGAAACTTCAAAAGTTGCCTACCTAAATAGAGCCCATGCCTGACCTGAATCTTTTCTACAGAAGCAACAAGTAATCATCCAGCCTTCTCAAGATCGAGAAACATGTGACCACATCTTTGGAGGCACTACCTGCTATTTATAGGAAGTTCTCCCTTACACTCAGCCTAACATGCCACTTTAACTTCTACTAACACTACTTCTAATCTCTGGGACCAAGAAGAACAAGCCTTCGATAATATAATCAGTGAACATTTATGTGTCTACTATGTACCTGAACTAGACCCTGGCAATAGAAAGACAACAATGAAACAGTCCTTGCCCTCAAGGAGCTTACAGTCTATTGTAGGAGATACCTCAAATAAATAGATAAAATAAATACGTAACAGCCTGCCATCTACTTCGGGCAAGCTGACAATTAAAGATTAGTACACTGAGCCAAATAAAATATAATTAAATAGAAATTAGTCAAATCATTAAACGGGTATTAAATATAAATCCTACGCTTGTATTAAAAAAATCAGCTTTGAGATGGAGGCCTAATCACCAAGTCTTTGGTAAGCATTTGGAAAGGCAAAAACACCCTGCCTTCAAGGCACTCACATCCTAATAGAGGAGACTGCATGTAAATAACCAGGTACATAGAAAAAACTCAAGGAAAGGTAACCTCAGAGGGGAAGAAGTCATTAGTAGCAAGGGAGACAAGGAAAGGCCTCTTGTAGATGACATTTGACCTGAGGCTTGAAGGAAACAGGTTGAAGTAAGAAAGGAAGGCATTCTTTCCCAAAAGAGACACTGAGTGCAAAGGCAGTGAGGGGAAATGAAGAGTTATGTGTGAGAAAAAGCAACTAAGTTAGTGTATCTGGCCTGCATGAAGGGGAGTAAGAGTAAGAGCGGAAAGGTAGGAACTGGGATGAGCACCTGAACTAAAGTGATAGATATTAAATGTAGAGTAAAAAGAGGATGCCTATGATGTGAGGGTTAAAGTGCCAAGGTTAGGCAATGTATCAGATAGGTGAAAGGAGTTGAGAGTGACACTGAGGCTTTGAGAAAGTCTGGGTGACTAGAAGAATGGCGTGGTGCCTTTGACAGTAACAGCAAAGTTCACAAAAAGGGAAGGGTTTGTGGAAAAAGAATGAGTTCTGTTTTGGACATGCTGAGTTTGAGATGTCGAAGCGATATCCACTTTAAGATAGTTTCACTGGAAAGTATGAGGGTTTTCATGGACTTCAAGCTCAACAATATGCTAAAAAAAAATGTGCTGGAAGCCTGCCCATGGGAAGTGATGGTCCAGCTGGTCAAACTGTGTTTAAAGAAACGTTTCTGATCTAAGTACAGGATTTTAAGAAGGACACTGATAAACTGGAAAGGGTGAATACAAAGATGGGGGACCAGTATGGTAAAGGGACTGAAGATCATGCCATCAGTCAAAGGAACTTGGGATGTTTAAAGTAGAGAAGACTTAGGAGGAAACATGATGTCTTCAAGCACTTGAAAGATTATCACAGAGAAAAGAGCTATAAAAGGACAATGATATTTTGGGATTGTTAAGGTATGTATGGCCAAAGGCAGAAAAATCTCTAGTTTCCTTACCTCAGCCAATTTTATTTTCTCATGAATATCTTATACTGTGCTATTTTAAAAAGCTTATCTGGCCAGCATAAAAGGAAAACCTATGGAGGTGATTCAGAGTGAAGTCAGAAAACCTTAAGTGTAAAACCAATGAACAGTTATTAAATTGGAAGAAAATATTGGGTAAGAATAGTAAAATTTCAGTGCCTTACCCAGAAGGTCTCTCCTAATGGGGTTCTGTGGGATACTTGTGTTGGAACCCACTTTGAGGCTCAGGCATACAACAGATATTGGAGACACCTAGTCTTCTTAAAGAAAGGGGATAACCTGTGTAGAACCTATATTGTATGCCGTCTCAGAGAGGGAGGGGGGAAGGAGGAGAAAATAAAATCTAAAACATGTGAAAGTGATTGTAGAACGCTGAAAACAAAATAATTTAATTTAAAAAAAAAAGAAAGGGGATAAACTTTTCGGGGCAAGCGTTTAGAACAATGCCAGGGAAGCAGAGACTACTGCTCTTTTCAAACTACCTCCACCAAATTAACTAGTCTTTTCATCCTAGGGCCCCTAAAAGACCTCAGGAATGCCCCCCCCAACTCCTTAATTATCTCATGGCTCATATACTCCAGGTCCCTCTGCTCTGTAGCACCCGCCCCAGAATGGTCCGGGGTTGAGAGAACAGAGAATACTCGAATGTGCTTCTTGTGAGGGTCTGTGCAAGGGCAGAAGGTGAAGTCAGGGGTTCCGGCCTCACGCCCATTTCTTTGTGCGTTTCCCCAGGTGAGGACGGCCCCGGCTCGCTCACCCTCCACGGTCTGGGTCAGAATGAGCTCCATGGTCCCCTGCGGCTGCCACTGGGTGTCCTCCACCAGTCGGTAGACGCGGTGCCGCCGGTGCAGACGCGGACTCCGGCCCTCGGCTGCCAGGGGCACCTTCCACCAGCGCTCCACGATCACTGTGCTCTGGCCCGACACGGGGACAGAGGCGGGCTCGGTGAGCGGGCGAGGGCTAGGCCCGGCGGACGACCCCTCCCTCAGCCCACTCTCCCGGGGGAGCCCCGCCCACACGAAGCTCAGGGTACCCCCTCACCCTCCCCAGCCGCCGCCAGGGCCAGCCCTCCGACGCCTCACCAAGTTGTGAGAGAGGCTAAAATTACGCTCCAGTCCGGGAATTCCGGCTCCGAGTCGGGGCAGCAGCCCCTCGGCTGCGGCCAGAAGCACCCTGACCCCTCGCAGCGGCATGGCCTCGGAGACCAAGGAGAGAAGGGCGCCGGCGCCCTGGGAAGGAAGGACCCCAGCGCCGGCCGGAAGGGTTCGTCCGAGACGCGCCTGAGCCGGAAGGTCCTGCGCCTGCGCGTGCCAGGACAGGCACTCGGCTTGGTCTCCCCACGGTTTCTGGCTGGAAGGGTCCTTGGGAAGCGCCGAGCGAAATCTGATAAGAAGAGCCAGGGATCCCGGGGAGAATCGATTGGCGTGTTAGGCGTTTCCCGGCAAAGCCTCGCGCAGGTTTGGGGCCACAATTCTAGCTCGATTAAGAAAAGCAGCCCGACTGTGCCAAAAGCAAAGGAACATAACCCAGACCGAGCCAGAGGCAGGAGGCACGCGAGCGGGGCCAGCTGTTAGACCCCGTAGACGCCACGATTCTCCCCAGCGACGAAGGCGCTTCCCGGCATTAGGATCGTGGGACGAGAGAGCCTCCCCTCCATCCCCGGATACCACCCCCCATCGCAGGCCTAGGCCTGACAGGTGACAGGATGCTCCGGGAGGGCCTCGGTGCTGCTGTCGGACACCAGCAAGCTCCACGTGGCAGCGAGGCCCCTGGGGGGCACGTTGTGCAAGTGGACAAGGTTTCTCAAATAACACCCACAAAAACCATGACCGAACTCTCCTTATAGTTAAAAAAACCAAGTGGATGAGGACAATACTTTTCAGACTGATATTAGGGAGAGGGAAACATATCTACAGCTCACATCTGCCCAGTTACTGAAGGGAAGGATGAATTCTGAAGGAAGTTCCTATCTGACAAGCAAGGAGATAAACAAATGCTAGGTTATGGGCCACAGAAGAGGAAACTAGTAGCTTTGTTGAGGTTTAGGGGGGCTGGACCCAGAAATAGCGACAGGCCAGCCCTGCCCAAATGGATTCCACACAAGCCAAAGAAAAAGTTAATTAAAAATATGCCATACCGGAAAGACTCTTAAGAAGTCTCAACAGAGCTAGACTTAAAGGATCTGAGCAGTAGGGATGCTTAAGTGGGCCAGACTGAATCTGAGCACCCTCATGGAAATAAGATGAATCTTATACGTTAGACTGTGGGAACAGAGAAGGGGTCTAGGGTGGGGCCAGGTGCAGATAATGAAAGAGCAGTTAATTAACTGGGACGGGCTTATTGCTCTAAATGAACACCCTGGACCTGGGCCTCCTGGGGAAAGTTCAGGGGCTTTTCCTTTTTGGGATCCACATCCCATCTCCACCAGCTTCAGTCAGTTGGGAAAAGACCAGTGGTGTCCAGAACACTTCTTCCCTTGGATAAAGAATACCTTTCAACCTTTCTCCCCATAAAGTACCACTACCTAAAATGGGGAGACTGCTCTTTGAGGGAGGATGGAATAACTTTCAAAGGTAACATTGGAAAGTTTGTGTATTGTCTCTGAGATAAATGGTACCTTTGAGCCACTGGGTAAAGTAGATGGAAAGCAATAATGAGGTCCTGAGATGCGTTAGGGCGGGGTTTTCTGTGGGAGTCATAGTGGGACTGTCTGTGGCCTAGCCTAGCCTATGGTGTCACAATGGTGGTAGGGAGCAGAAGACTCCAGCTCTTGTCTCCTCATCTCACTTTGCCGCTGGGTGGCACTGAATTAAGAAACTGTCTTGTCACGGGCTGTGCCTTCCTATATATTCCCTTTCTTATACCAAGAAAGTGGAAAAAAGGAACTGTTTGTACCCACTCTGCTCTCCTTTTGCCTTCATTAATTACTGTTACAAATACCGGTTCACTGTTCAGGAGAAGATGCTGCCCTGTAACCCTTGTTTCAGAAGGTAATAGTCCTTTTAAACTCTATCCCTAGCTACAGTTGCTCCTTTAAACTCTAGTCCTCTGTCTGCATTTCAAACTGGCAAGGGGTAGGAAAATACTGAAATAGGGTGGGAGTTTGGGATGCCTTTTCTCTGGAGAGCTCTTAGTAATAAAGATGCTGGATTAGAGGACAGTAGAAGGGGGACTGATATAACGATTTGGGGAAAGGAGAAGGTATGAGGGCATCCAGTGCTCCATATCGCTCCCTGCCATCCATAGATGAGCTCCTAATTTAGGCCCCTGCTTCTTAACCAGCTTTATCGTCACTGAGAGGGATAGCCTGACACTCCGACCTCGGTGCTGCCTCCAGTGCTCCTGAGTCCCTAGCAGGCCACCAGGTGGGCAGAAGCACTGAGCAGGGAGACCACGAGCAGCTTAAAGAGTTGTACTCGGTAAGTGGACTTCTAAACAGAGAACCTCACCCCTCCATCTCCATCCAAGGCCTTGCTTTCCATAGTGGCATCCTAGGAAATAGCCAGAAACAGTCATAATTTTAGAGGTATAAGGGAATTTAGAAACTTAATTGAAGCTCATTTTACAGTGGTCAGGGAGGAGCATAACTACTTGAGGCGACAGAGTTAGAACTAGAAACCAGGTGTTCTTACTTCCACTGTCCTTTTTCCACTTCAGTACGTCCTTAGTCTTGATATTTCCGATTTTGATTTTCTTACTCATAAGAGGGAAGGAAGGGACAGAACAAATCTAAGTGCTGAATGAATTAGCAGAGTAGGCAGTGGGCAGGAGTTTGGCATAATTATTTTATTACTGCCTTGGGAAAGATTTTTCCTGTTGGAATAATGGTAATAGTCTTCAAGTTTCTATACTTTACAGGAAAGGATAAGTATATTCATTCTCCTTTAAGTGTGAGAACTCTAGAGGAAAGGGTAAAATGGTGATGACTGAGGTTAGAAAATGTTCTCTTTAGATGATGATTTCTGAGTGTTGTTAGGCTCTGAAATTAAGGGATACTATGGAATCCCCAATAATTAGATAACCTTACCTCACCTCCCAAACTAAGATGCTGGGTTTGTTTTTTTGAGGGTGGGGTGGTAAGTTTGGATAGGAACAGTATCCAATAAATAAAAATCTTTCATAACCTTGGCATTTTTTTTTCCTTCACAGGCTGGGAACCTGACAGTGCTTGCTAATGACTCCCTGCTCCACCAGGACCCAGTACAGTTAGATTTCCACTTCCGCCTCACCCCTCAGGCTTCTGCCCACTGGCACGGCCTCCTCTGTGACCACCGGCTCTTCCTGGACATCCCCTACCGGGCACTGGACCAAGGCAATAGGGAGAGGTGAGAGTAGAACCCTTCATTATCCCAAGATGGATTCCTCTAATAGAATAGCCAGCTGTCCCAGAAACAATTATGCTCTAGAAGTGAGAAAGATCAAGGTACATGTAGGGATTAAGTGAACATGAAAATATATAGGAGGCTAGTCATCTTGGAGGTGGGCTTAAGGTGCACAAGAACATGGAGCAAGCCCTTGGGATTCTAGAAATTATGGTCATTGGGAGGTTAGATTATTCTTCCTGCAGCAGGAAGACTCCTTAACTTTTTACTCTGGATAGACCTAATAACTGCAAACCTCCAAGGAATATTATAACACCAACTTAGGAAACTTGTTCCACAGGTCTAGGTCAAGAGAATCAATGACTGATGAATTTGATTACTTCTCTAAATAGGCTGTTGCCCTCTATCTTTACCTGGTTTTGCTCAGTAGCTTATCTTTTTCTCTGGTTCCCAGTTTGACAGCGACACTGGAGTATGTGGAGGAGAAAACAGATGTGGACTCTGTGTTTGTGAACTTCCACAATGCTAGGAATGACCGAGGTACTGGGTTTGGGAAACAGCCCTGTCCACTTTCTGCCCTAGCCTTAGTATTGATGGAGGCTCTCATTAATTTTTCCTTTTCCTCTGCACCGGTGAGAACACAGGCTTGGGAAGTAATCCTTACTGGGAGTTTTATATCCATCCTTGAGGGGAGTTGGTAGACAAAGTAATGGTATGGAGAGGTGGAGGGAGAAGGAACTTGATGAGCTTTCATAGGGCCTTTCTAGTAACTTGCTTTCTCCTCCCTCATAGGTGCCTTGCTTCGGGCGTTCAGCTACATGGGCTTTGAGGTGGTTAGACCCGACCACCCTGCCCTCCCACCCTGGGACAATGTCATCTTTATGGTATACCCCCTTGAGAGGGATTGTGGCCCCTTACCTAGTAAGCCTTCCTGAATCCAGCCATGTTCCTACTCAAGTGGGAGAGCTGGAGCTTTAACAATATGACTCAGGCCCCAGGCACAGTGGGATCCAGAGTCCTAGGTTTTTAGGATGTGATTCAGGGCACCTCCTCCCAACCCAGGAATAAAGGGTAGTAGAATCATCAATTTTTGGCTTTTGTCTTAAGAGAATAATGGCATAACAGCACTGGACTGTACATATTCAATCCTGAGGCAGGCTGGTCTAGGGCAGTGGTGCCAAACCCAAATAGAAACCAGGTCGCTAATTTGTACAGAAGGATCCTTGCAGGCCACATACTGCCATAGTTTTAATGTATAATGTTACTTTTCATTGTATTTTTAAAATTAATTTGGTTGTATATTTCTCAGTTGCATTTTGATTCATCTCACTTGTGAGCCAGTGTATGCCTCCTCTGGTCTAGTGAATAGTTATTGCTGGACCTGGATTTTATCAGCCTTAAGCACCTGCGTGACCAAGGGCATAGCACCACCTGAGTCTGCTTCCTTATTCACTACCTTCCAGGGTTGGTGCAAGGATCAAAAGATGCAAAAATGTGTTGAAATCTTTAAAGCATTATACAAATGTGAGCTACTATTATAAATTCTCTTGCCCCCTTTTCTATCCACTGCTCATCACGTGAATGGTATATATATAGCTTGACATCAAAAGCCATGACTTCTCTCCCTCCACCACTGAAACTCTCAGCAGAAGCCCAAATATTGAGGGGTTTTAGGTCATGGCAATGGATCTATCGGTTCTGCTCCTTACACAAACCACAATCATTTTGGCAGAGAAGGGAAAGGGAAGAGAATACGCATTTCTGTAGAGCTTACTATGTTCCAGAGACTGTGCTAAATACTTTGCAAATATCTCATTTGATCCTCACAACAACCTCTGAAGGTGCAATTATCCCCATTTTATAGTTGAGGAAACTGAGGCAAAAAACTAAATTGTAGTTGTTTACTAGACAGGAAATTGACCTACTAGTTCCCCTTAATCAGGCTCCATTTCCTCCAACAAGTCAGTACTGGAATTTTCTGGGGCAAGAAAAACTTATTTGGACATGTAAAGAGAGATACAGTTTGCTCAACGGTAGCTTTCTACATCTAGGATACTACTCAAGGTATTCTTATAAGCTAAAAATGTTAGCTAATTTATTACTATCTTAGTCTTCCCCTGAAACAGGGGCTCTAGGGTTTGTGAACTTTAAAAAAATATTTTAAAACTACATTTCAACATAATTGACTTCCTTGTCATCCTGTTATTTTATGCATTAAAAATATTTTGAGGAAAGATCCATGACAGAAAAAGGATTAAGAATTTTTGTAAGATATAAAAAAATACATTAAATCACTGTTCATTTCTATTAAAAACCACCACCTTGCATTTATATACACGATTTCTTTCAAAGAACTTTTCATGTATTTCACCTGGATCTTCCAATGTCTTTCTTACTTGAGAAATGGAGTCTTAGAGAATAAATGGCTGTGTCAACCCTGAAAGCCCTATGTTAACATGCACTATTATTGTGTGAGGTCACCCCAGGTCTCCAATTTCCAGTTTTTTCTATCACCACTTTTATTCATTTCCGAAATTGGCAATTATTCTTAGTCTTTTCTACAATGCCCTAAGGAATGTAGGATATCTCCCTTCCCTGATGGGACCTCTCAAATTCATATGAAATAAGGCACAAAGCAGAACTTGGTCTTCTAACCTTTCCTTACGTCTACAGGATTGCCTCTATTGCTAATTCAATTGGAAGATTTTTGGGTCATTTTAAAAACAGATTTCTATTTTTTTCACACAGTTATGTGCAAACACACAGTAAGCATTGCACCTACTTAAAGCATGGCATTTTATAACATGTTCCTTGAACCCTCATTGTTTTCCTACCTGCATCACAACCTAGATGCAAAAGGGAAACAGCTCTTGAAAATCTTTTGTTCAATAATAATGGTATCATCTGGCTATTTTGATTCAACCTGTTAACTCTCTATTCTACCTCTTCTTGCATAGTTGTAAAGACCCTGTGAGCTTGTGGAGGGTTAGAACTTCTTCAATTCACAACTTAACAATTTTCCTAGTAAGTCATCTCATATAATGAAGTACACTTCTGAATGATCTCTATTCTCAACTGACAGAATCTTAATCAATGTTTTCCATCCCAGTTCTAACCAAACACCCAGCAGAGAAGGAAAGTGATTTTACTGCTAGTGGTTGTGGGCAGTGCTAAGGGAAGCCCTTCTAAGGCAATATCTGATAAGACACATACACACACATACACATTGTATAGTCTTTTTCTGAGAAGTCCTTCATTCTGCCAGTAGAAGAAGCTGTATTTGTTTCACAGCAGGCCAATTAAATTAGTAGGCAGCCCACAAAGGAGGAAAAGTGGGGGATATCTTCTGTGGAATTCGATTCTCTGTCCAGTCACAGGCTCCCATGTCACACCTTGCCATTTCCTAAGCATGGACACAAAATGGGAAAGGGTCAATATATGACAGCAAGTCAAGCTTGGAGAATAACAGCCACAAGGAAAGGCACATGAGGATCAGGGAGAAGGAAGAGAGAATGCAGTAGCTCCCCATCCTCACCCCTCACCGTTTTCCTGCTCCATAAGACACAAATCAGAGCCCCACTCACACAGCAGGCCGATGGCTGAGCTAGCCAGAGCAGACATCAGATCAAGTCATCTTCTGCAAGGACACCATCATCACCAGAAACCGAGGCAGCTTCTAAGCAAAGACAGGAGGGGAAATTAGGCAACATCCAACTTTAGCAAGCTGTTTCCAAAATACTGGGTTGGGCAGAACCAGGACCTCATTCAGCTTTTCCAATTCAATCCCTCAGTCTGAATCAGAGAGAGGGAAGGCAGCAATCAAGGAGTTTTAGGAGGTAGGGTAGGAAATACTGTTGGTTACCTGATAAACTGAGGCATGAGAGTGTATGTGGTGTCTCTCCAGGGCTCTTTTTGGCCTCAGACAATAGGCTGTCTAGAGAGGCATCTGTCTCTGTAGCCTGAGGGAGTAACAGAAAAGAGAAGATGACAGTGTTAGTAAATGACGTGAGGGAGAAAGAAACATATCATTGCCCCTACAATGTTAAATCTGAACTACAGAAATCTGTGGAATAGCTAAGTGGCTCTGGAGAGTAAACTAAAGCACCTTTTGTCAGCTGGTGAAGCCATTTCAGCCCCAAGGAAGGCCCTCCACCACCAAGAGCCTAGGGCAGAATTGAAGGCTGTGATATGAGCACCCCTAAGGGTACCACCTTACACCACCACTGGAGCTCACCCACCAATATATCCTGCAGCATCTCCGGGACAGCAGCATCTCCTTCTCCTATGTCTTGAGGGAGTTCAACTGCATAACCCTGGCGCACTAGTTCTAGCCCAATATCAAGATTCTGGAGGAGGGAAAAACAGAAAGGAATTAAGAAAGATGATGATTTTTTTCTATGCTAGGGGAGAAAGGCTAGGATGAGTAATTTGGGGAAATAAAGAGTAACCCAAAAAGTCTAAAGACCAAGGAACAGGGTACTGAGTTCTGTGCTTCACCAAGATAATCCAATGATCCTCCAGGCCTCACCTGTCCATTGCTTGTGTCATAAAGGTAGATTTCTGGCCAAGTAGAAATTCCTGTTTGCATATAGCTGGAGATCTTGGCTACTAGAGGCTTCCACTCTGCACAATGACTGAGGCGGTCAAACTCATCTAGGGCTGCTTCTTCCCATTGCTCACCTGGTGAAACAGGCAAGGGCATTAGCGCTGAGAACTGGAATAAAATCAGGAGACTGCCTATCTTCTTTACAGAAGTGGTTTGATCTCCTGGAAGTTCTGTTCAGTAGCCAGACAAAATATGAATTTTTCCAATATGCTATGTGGGACTCATTCTACCCTAAGATCAAATCTCATGACTGACTTACCTGAGGGAACAATCCTTGCTAGACTACATTCTATTGCTTGGAATGGGAGGCTCAGGAAGTCACTCCTGAAGTAGGAAAAAAAAAATAGAAAACTAGTTAAGACTTATGACAAGTCATAAAAGTCATCTATCTAGTCTCGCAGCTTTTTGACTGCTCAAAATGTGTGGGCAAATCTAATCTATTCTTAAAATTAGTTTCATTCCAAATCTTCTAATTAGTGAGCTGTCTACAATCTTTCTAACTGACAGGGATGAGTTAAATGGAATGCAGATTTGACTTGTCACTATACATCCAAATATGACTGACTTTGTACTGACCTGATGGCTCTCAAGTCCTTGAGTGGGCTCTCCCCGTTATCTCCAAAGTCAACAAAGTAGAGATCCAGGTTCCCGTTCTCGAGGGTACCCAGGACCCGGGCCCGATACCAGGGTCCATCTGTAGGTAAGGGTGCTGCTACAATGTCACCCATGTGCACGGTCAGATCTTCAGGCTATGTTTTCAAGTTGGAGGTAAGGAAGAGGGGAGGGCAGCAATGACAAATAGATGAGTCAGATAAGAAAAGGTGACAGGAGAACAAATGACCATAGAAGCCACAGAACACTGATTCCCAAAGGGAAAAGAAAATACACAGAAAGGGAAAGGTGAAAGACACTCCTTTCCCTCAAGCCCTATTTTCCCCACCACCCCCTTGTCCATATGGCAACTCACTGACTGACTGTTCTCATAGTACTGGGTCATCTCGCTGACCAGCTTGTCCAGTTGTAAGCTGCGGGAGCCAATAATCTGGATCCAGAAGTGGTTGGGGTTTTCAGAGGCAGACACGTAGACTTCTAGATACTCATCAGCATGGAAACTGAAGTCAGGGCTGGGGACTAAACACATTATGGAGTTGAGGTTGGTTATTATGACAAAACCATCCCTGGCTAGTAGATAAGGGAACAGGGCTAAGGAAGCAGTAGCTTTCAGCTTCCAAAATCCTCAAGAACAAAATAATAATTCACTGAAAAATACCAAATGAGGATTCTTATACTTTTTGTTCCTTTCCCATTACATCATCATGACATAATTCAGATCCCCAGTCACATTTTATATCCCTTCAGATGTTGGTCTCCTTTGGAGATTGTTACAACTCCCACAGGATGGATGTGACTTGACTGTGCAAGCAAGGCACAAAAGAGCAAGGGATTTGGATCCTAATGTCTAATCTGGACTCAGACTCCTTCCATGGACCTAGGGTTCCCCATTTACTCTATCCCATTTATTCTCTCATGGAAGAAAAAGCTTCCAGACCTTGGGACCCTGTATGTATGACTACAAAGTAACAAGACTGATTCCACAAACCATATAAGAAAAAGTTTCATTCCTTTGTAATCATACTGCCTGCTGAATCAGAATTGTTTTTATATATAAAGCTCTAATTAGTTACTGGCCTTTTTGAAGAAAATCTTTAACCCCGGACTGCTAGGCTTCTAGCAAAATACTTTTAAGGTACCTTTTCTTGCCACCACCCCTTTGTACTTTGGAAATGGACTGCTGGAATAATTATGAGCAAATATTATTAGCTTAGCAATTTGCTACTTTCAAAGACTCATGATTCACTTCCAAGACAAAAATAAAGTCCTTTTGGTTATCTGAAACTTTCAATTATTCCTTTGAGACTCACCCACTGGTGAGTACAGATAACTGAGCTGTCACTGGAGATAACATACTTTCAAACTTTGGCATCTCTGGCCTGGCCTGGGCTTCTGTGTTCTGGCAGCTGCTGTCATCAAGCAGGTTCTCGTGGGAACGTGGCACCCACTCTAGTCTCGGCCCAGCGGTATCTCCACCTCCTCGGCCAGGCGCAGCAGCCGTAGGAACGAACAGTTTCTTGCTGGTGCTCACGTCCTTAGGAAAGGCTGGTTCCCCAGCACCCCCGGGCCCTGCCGCATCTCTCTTGACACTGATGGGCTGCTTGCGCTGGACTCTGGATTCTGCTGAATGAGCAATCCTCTTTCGAAGATCTTCATCTTCTGAAACTTTTTCCAGGATGAGATGCTTGCCAGAAAAAGAGAAGGAATAATCAGCTCAGGTCCTCAAGTTGTGGGCACAGGAAGAAGGGCTCTTCTCCTTCAGTTCCACTCAATGCTCACCTTGGCTGCTGCCACTTCCTTCTGTGTTCCCGAGATCTTTATGAGTCGTGTTAGTAGCAGTGTCCCTTCTGATTCCTTGTCACAGGTGATTTTGGCCCCGGAGCTCTTGCAGATGGCACGAATGGTTTCTCCACCTCTTCCTGCAGAAAGATACATATAAAAATTCCTGTACTTGTCTCCTTATATTCTACAGCAACTAGAAAGAATCAGTGGAAGACTAAATTTTCATTTCCAAACTGAGCCAAGCACCAGGTTAATAAATGTTTGAACACTAAAAGTTATGGAACTCATGGTCCCTAAAATCTTTCCTGCCAATGCAGCCTCCAGGTAAGGAATGTTTAATTTTTTTCTTTTAATTTAAAAACTTTAGGTAGATTCAACTCCTTTACTCCAAATATACCTATTTTCCTAAACCATTCAGGGAGGCTACACTCTTCACTCCTAAAATAAGCTAGAATACTTTATTAGAGTGAGATAGTAGAAAGAACACTAAAGAAGTTAATGAGAACCAGGTTCTAGTCCCTGCTGTGGGGCACTCATAACTCTATGACATTGGAGATGTCGATACTGAGTCTATTTACTTGTCTGTAACCCAGGGATAGTATTGGCCTTGCCCATTTACACAGAGGAGTTACAAGGTGCATGGAAAATTAGCTTATCAAAAGCAATCTGAATAATAATACTGAGTACTATAAAATTTTAAGATCTCAAAATAGCACCAAGGGATAATAGTTTATGGGAAAGTATGTTTTCTCCTCAAAGGTTAAGGATATACCAGGAACAGTCTTACCTTTTCTTTAATCCTTTGTGGATCTACCACCCATGAATTTCTCTAAATCCTTTTCGAATCTATCTTGTATTTTTGGGATCATGTCTGATATAAATTGAGTAAAACTGTCTACCATCAACATCTTTTAGATATCTCCCCTTATAGAAATGACAGTGACCAAGAAAAACACTTAAGATGACATGAAGATACAAGATACAGAAAGGAGGAAGCATACAGTGAGACAACAGTACCTATAATTCTGCCCACAGATCTTTGAGGTACTGAAAGCTGTTCATACACTGGGGTGTTCTCTGTCAGGATCTGATGGATTGCTGCTTTGGCTTTGCAAACCTGGACAGGAAAGCCACTGATGAGCAGCACCCGCTCCTCACCTACATCTTCTGTATCCACATCAATTCGAGCACCAGTCTGCTTCCTCAACTGCAGAAAGGACAGGGGAAGAAGAGGGAAAGTGTGCATGGCTATGGATGTGTGGTAGGGCTGAGGAAGAGACCCCATGGACATGTCTGGATATGGCCAAGGTGGGAATTTGTTTTGCTTGACTATGCGTATTTGTTACAAGGGCTTTGGTTTTTCTTTTCTTTTTTAAAATAGGACATGAGAAGAAGAGAACAAATCTATACTGATTAACTGAAAAAAGTTATTTTTATTAAAAGAAGAGGCCTCATGAGAACTGGTTATTGACTCTTCAATCTGAACTATGGGTGCTCTGGGAAGATGGAAGGAAGAGAACTCCCTGGTCCAGCTCCTGAGTGGAAACCCAATTAATCTTTACTTGTATTGACAGGCAATGAATAATGGCAAAGTACAATTAAAAAAGCAGTCAATGTTTTGTGGAGGAACAGGTCAAAGGAGTGAACAGAATAAAGAGAGGACAGGACAGCAGAGGGAAATATAGTTAAACTTTCACAATATGACTGTTATGGGAGTTTTTTGCATGACTACACATGTATAACCTATATCAAATTACTTGCCTTCTCAAGGAGGGTGGGTGGGGAGGAGGGAAGGGAGAGAACATGGGACTCAAAGCTTTAAAAATGAATGTTAAAAATTGTTTTTACATGCAACTGGGAAATAAGATATATAGGCAATGGGGTATAGAAATCTATCTTGCCCTACAGGAAAATGGAAGGGGATAAGAGAGGGGTGGGGAGGGGGGTGATAGAAGGGAGAGCAGATTAGAGGAAGGGGTAATCAGAATACATGCTGTCCTGGGGTGGGGGAAGGGGAGAGATGGGGAGAAAATTTGAAATTCAAAATTTTGTGGAAGTGAATGTTGAAAACTGAAAATAAATTTAATTAAAATAAGCATGAGAAAATATCCAAAAAAAATATTATTCACACTTGTAATACCTTTTTTTTAACCATCAAGCAGATTTCTTTTTTTAAGTCAATTTTATTTTATTTTCAGGTCTACATTTTCTCCATTTCCCCTGACCTCCAGGGTCACAAACTACTGTCACAAACATGTATAGTTGAACAAAACATATTCCCACATTGGTCATATAAAAAAAAGCCTCAATTTGTATACTTGAGTCCTTCATCTCTCTATCAGGAGGTGGGTAACAGATTTTATTACTAGAACTCTGGAATAGTGGTTGGTCACCATTCTTGACACTGGAGTTTCTGAAGTTTTTTCAAAGTGGTTAGTCTTCACAGTATTGTTGCTATTATATTTTTTAACTCATTTTATACTGCATCAGTTCATATAAGTCCTCCCAGGTTTCTCTGACCCATCCCTTTTATTACTTCTTACCACTTAACCGTACTCCACCACAATCATATATCATACCTTATTCAGTCCTTCCAATTTATAGGCAATCTTCTAGGTTTCCAATTTTTTGCTACCACAAAAAAATGCTGCTATAGATATTTTTGTACATACAAGTCCTTTTCCTCTCTTAGCTCTCTTTGGGATAGCGATCTAAATGTTAAACACTGGGTCAGAGGATAAAAGTTTAAAAGCTTTTTGGGATATTTCCAAATTGCTTTTCAATTGGGTTGGATCAGTTCACAGTTCTACCAATGGTATATTAATGTACCTGTCAACTCCAGAATTCCTCTAACATGTTGTTTTTCTTTTTTTGGTCAACTTTGCCAATCTAATAGGTATGAAGTAAAACCTCAGAGTAGTTTTAATTTGTATTTCTCTAATTATTAGAGTTTTAGAACATTTTTTTCATATAATTATTTTTAGCTTGGATTTCTTCTAAAAATTTCATATCCCTTGACCATTTGTCAGTTGGAGAATGGTGCATTATTTTTATCACAAATCAATTCCATGAAAACTTTCTAAAATGGTAAGTAGTATCTAATTAAAATTCTCAGTGAGCAGGATCTGTAAAGGAGATAAGCTTCTATTAAGATCAGGGTGAAGAAGGGACGTTCATTATCACGATTATTCAATATTATGCTAGAAATTATAGCTATAGCAATAAGAGAAGAAACAGAAATGGAAAGAACTAGAATAGGCAACGAAGAACCAAAATTAATGGCATCTCAGAAAATCAACTAAAAAACTAGTGGAAATAATTATTAATAATAAAGAACCTTAGCAAAGTTGAAGGACATAAAATAAACCCACATTAATCATCAGCATTTCTATATATTACCAACAAAGTCCAGCAGCATGAGATATAAAGAAAAATTCTATTTAAAATATCTGCAGACAATAAAAAATACTTGGGAGTCTACCTGACACTCAGGAACTATGTGAACACAATTACAAAATGCTTTTCACACAAATAAAATCAGATCTTAACAATTGGAAATATACTAATTTTTCATGGACAGGCTGAGCCAATAAAATAAAAATGGCAATTCTACCTAAATTAATTTATTCAGTGCCATACAAAACAATCAAAAATTACGTTGGAAAAAAATAATACAAAATTCATCGAGAAGAATGAAAGTCAAGAATATGGAGAGAATCAATGGAAAAAATGTGAAGGAAGGCAGCTTAGCTGCATCAAATCTCAAGCCGTATTATAAAGCAGCAATCATCAAAACAATCTGGTACTGGCTAAGAAATCAGATGAGCAGATCAGTGAAATAGATTAGGTACACAATACACAGTAGTTAAAGACCACAGTAATCTAGTGTTTGATAAACCCAAAGATCCAAGCTTTTGAGATAAGAACTTACTATGTGATAAAAATTTCTGGGAAAACTGGAAAGCATTTTGGCAGAAACTAAGGTATAGACCAACATCTCACACCATATACCCAGTAAAAGTCAAAATGCATCCATGATTTAGACAGAAAGGATGATACCATAAGTAAATTAGGAGGGAAGGCATGGGAGAGTTTATCTGTCAGATCTGTAGATAAGGGAAGAATTTATGAGCATAAGAGATAGAGAACATTATAATATATAAAATGGATAATTTTGATTACATTAAATTAAAAAAAAAAGGTTTTGCTCAAACAAAACCAAAGCAGTCAAGATTAGAAGAAAATCAAAAAATGGGGGAAAAATTTACAGTAAGTTTCTCTGCTATAGGCCTCAGTTCTCAAATAAACAGAGAACTGAGTCAAATTTATAAGCATCACAAGTCATTCCACTTTTGACAACTGCCAGAGAACATGAACTGGCAGTTTCAGCTGAAGAAATCATAGCCATTTATAGTCATAAAAATACTCTAAATCACTATTGGTTAGAGAAATGCAAATTGAAACAACTCTAAGGTACCAACTCACACCGATCAGATTGGCTAATATTAATGAAAAGGAAAATGATAAATATTGGAGGGGATGTGGGAAAACTGGGACACTAAAGCACTGTTGGTGGAATTTTGAACTTATCCAACCATTCTGGAGAACAATTTGGAACTATACCCACAAGGCTATGCTGTACATACCCTTTGATCCAGCAATACCACTACTAGGTCTATATTCCAAAGAGATTAAAAAAAAAAAGGAACCAATATGTACAAAAATATTTAAAGCAGCTCTTTTGGTGGTGGCAAAGAATTAGACATTAAGGGGATTCCTATCAACTGAAGAATGGCTGAATAAGTTGTGGTATATGATTGTGATGGAACACTATTGTGCTATAAGAAATGATGAACAGGATGCTTTCAGAAAAACGGACTGACATGAACTGATGCAAAGTGAAGTGAGCACCAACCAGGACAGCATTATACACAGTAACACCACTACCTGTGAATGACTTAAGCTATTCTCAGCAATATAATGATCTAAGACAATTCTAAAGGACTCTAAGTGAAAAATGCTATCTATCCACTTCCTGAGAAAGAACTGATGGAGTCTGAATGCACACATTTCCCAAATTTTAAAAATTACTCTTGTTATTTTTTGGGGAGTGGTGGTGGTGTCTGTGTTTTCTTTCACAACATAACTAAGATGGAAATATTTTGCATGACTGTGCATATATAACGTATATCAATTTGCTGGCCATCTCAACAAGGGGGGAGAAGGAGGGAGAGAGAATTTGAAACTCAAAATTAAAAATAAAATGAACATTAAAACTTTTTTACATGTATTTGGAAAAAACTGAAATCTGCACCAGAGAAACTTGCACAGATTCCCCCACTCTCCAACCCCATCTGTGGAGCAATTTTATTTTCTTAATTATTACTTGGATTAGGGAGATGGTAAATTGCTTTCCCAATTTTCGGACAAAAGAGGAAGGTGACATATACATGCTGGATAACAAGGAAAATCATCCAGTCAAGAACTTAGTATTTATGGTAAATTATCTACAAAGTAAATTTCTGAGTAACTGAGTTGCTATTTTTATCCTTTGTTCTCGAAGAAGACCATGACATCAAGATGATGACATGACTTGCAGCTGACTGATTCGAGTGAGGGAGGGCTGTGCAAGGTCACCAACCTTATTTTCTTCTCCTGAGTCCGAATAATTTAGTCCATTTCTTGAATGTAATATAGTGAAATAATGGCTAGAATGAATGTCATCTGTCATCTAAGGGGAGCAATTTAGCTCACCAAAAATGCTTTTCTCTGAAGGCAACTTATTTTATGTATGTGCATGTGAGGTTTGAGGGGAGGGCATAAAATCCACAAACACAGAATACCCATGAAACCCAATATACGTACCTGTTTAATATTGGCTCCCTGCCGGCCAATAATCAGCTTCACAGCCTCTTGGGGGACCCGCATCTCCACCTCAATATCATCTTCCCCAACGAATGTCAGCCGTTCTTCTACAAAATGACCAGAAGTCCTAATGCCAAAGGCTAATATAATACCCTCTGCTCCCTGATTTCTGCCTCAAACACCTGACTGCCAAAAATAAGAAGAATCAAGGGGTAAAATGGGTAAAGAAACCCAGTAATAGCAACAAACAAAGGTGCTTTCTGAATGGGAACTTAAAGATAATAGGAGATAAGTCTGACAGACAAGACAGCTCTGTGGAATGCTGCTTCACAGATGCCAAAGGAGGCAAAGCTCCCGAGCCCTACAATGAAGATGTGCTGAGCTTCAGAGGTGCTTCTAATTCCAATCTACAGTGTTACCAGGAGAGGATCCTAGAAGACAGTGACCTAGAAGGAGTCCCTACTTACCTGGATTTTCTGTTTTCATTCAGAGTGTATCTCAGTAAATTTTTACAATCCATTTAAAACCCTGAAACACAGCCCATTAGTGGGGAGGAGGTGAATGAGAAAAGACTGTCTTCTCCTCAAGGCTGAATAGGAAGGTATATATATTAAAAAATGGGGCAATTATATTTACATGTACACATGAACAGATATAAGACCAAAAGCCATTCCCAAAAGATTAAGTAGTCAAAGGATATAAACAAACATCTCAAAAGAAGAACTGTAAACTATTAACAATCACAAAGAAGAATGCTCCAAATCACTAATAATAAGAGATGCAAATCAAAACAACCAATAGGTTTTATCTTCTATCCAGTATATTGGCAAAGATGAAAAAAGATGGGAATACTTCATCTTGAAGGGGTTGCAGTAAGATAGGAACCCTAGTGCATTATTGGTGGAGCTATGAATCAGTACAACTGTTTTAGAAACGAATTTGTGAGTATGCAAATAAAATGACTAAAAATAACCTCTGACCTAGAGACTGCAGTTACTAGGTTTATACCCCACAGAGGTCAGGGGTATAATAAAGGATAATATAAACCCACATATACCAAAATATTTATAGTACATTTTTTTTGTGGTGGCAAAGAATTAAAAATAAAGTACATATTCATCATCTGGGGAATGGCTAAACAAATTGTGATGTATGAATGGGATGGAATGGAATATTATTGTGCTGTAAGAAATTATGTGTGTGATGAATACAGAAAAGCATGGAAAGATCTACATGAGCTGATGCAGAGTGAAGTAAGCAGAGCAAACAAAACAATACACCCAAAGACTAAAACAATATAAATGGAAAAAAACCCAAAAAAATTCAAAAATGAATGTTGCAAAATTACAAAGAACAAATATGACTTGAAAGAAGAGATGGGAGGTTCAGAAGTATTGTATATTGCAAGTATTTTCTGACTTTTTCAATGTATCAAACTGTTATGCTGGGTTTCTTCCCCCTCTTTTTCTTGTTTGTCTTAAAAAAATATCATTAGCTGTATGGGCTACTCTGGGGCAGGGAGGCATACTGTGGGAAATTATGGTGATGTGAAAAAAAAAGACATCAATAAAAACTTATTTTAAAAAAAGAACCCACTACAATTTTAATGCTGCTTCCATACTTAGATCAATAGAGCTCTTAGAAAAGGAGAGATGAACTGGTATCACAGTCTACAGACTAGAGGTTAGAGGAAGAGTTGTGGTAACAAAAAGGAATAGTGTCTCCAGTGCTACTGGAAGTGCAGCCAGTTGGCAAAGACCTCTTGTGTTGTTCTAGTTGTACTACAATAAATTATCAAGTCTAAAATATTTATTTTACTTCAGATTATTGAAGTATGTCAGTTTCTAAAACTTTCCATCATCTATATACACATGCACAAAAATACGTACCTCGACTTTCTCTATACCTCCGGTAGAGGATATAAGCAACAGTCAGGCTGGCTGGAATTCCAAGGCCCAGTGCTATTTTCTGAATGGTTGACAGGTTTGTCCAAGAAGACCATTCAGTGGACATTTTCTCCGGAGTTCTAGCCTGCATTCTGAAGCATGGGAAGGGAAATAAAGGAAGCTTTCAACCAAAACTTATGTGTGAGTAGCAACACTTTTGCCCAAATTCCAAGTACCAATGCCCAGGTGAGAAACCTGGATGGGATAAGGAACTGAAGGTCTCAAGTAAAAAGAAACTTAATTTGTCTTTCCTGCCTAATCCTTGAAAAATACACATTCAAACTCAAGATATTTAAAAACAATGAACAAACTAGTTTAGCTGGAGCTTAGATAATAAAAACAAAAGTAACATGAGTTAAAAGTAGGATGGGATCAGATTATAGAGGACTTTGAAAGTCTCGCTAAGGAGTTTATTTTGCAGCAGTAGTAAACCAAAAAAGGTTAACTGAATAAAAGAGTATCCAGGTAACAATAATATTTATGAAATTTGCAAAGTGCTTTATATCTACAGATGATTCTCATTTGACTTTTACAACTCCGAGTTAAGTGCTACAGATATTATCCTTATTTTGCAAAGGAATAAACTGAGACTAGGAAAGGTTAAATGACTTGCCCAGGATCACACAATTGGTTAAGAGTATGAGGTGGGATTCAAACTCGTTTTTTCCCCAAGTCCATGGCTTTTCCAACTGTGCCATGCTGACATCAGGGCTGAGATTTAGAAAAACTGCTCTGCATTGTATACAGGATGGACTGGATTGGAAAGTTCGGTATGGGTCTTCTGACCTTTCCATTCAACTAAAACTGTTCCCTCCAAGGTCACAATCTCTAGTCATAAAATCCAATGGCCTTTCCTCAGCCATTATCCTTCCTGAAGTCTTTGTAGTATTTGAAATTACCCGACTTTCAGCTCCTGATTATTCTCTCCTGTCTCTTAGACCTTATGTGTGGGTATACCTTGGGGCTCTGTCCTGGGCTCCCTTCTCTTGTCTTTCCCACCACCATCAGTGGTGATTCCATCAGTTCCCACAATTTCAACTCTCACCTCTCTGCAGATAACTCCCAAACAAATGTTTCTAATCAGATATCGCTACCTAATAGTCATCTTTCTTCCTAAACCTATGCTTCCCAACTCCCCTATTCCTATCACTCTCTTCCAGTCACTCAGCCCTGCAATCTCAGAATCACACTGGAGTATTCCCTATTCTTAGTAGCAGCTGGTGGTACAATGAGATAGAGAGCTGGGCTTGAAGTCAGGAAGACCAGAGTTCAAATCTTGGCTCAGGCATTTATTAATTATGTGGCAATAAACACATTCACATGACCTCTATCAGCCTCAGTTTTCCTCAAGTATATAATGGGAGTAACAGCATCTACCTCTCAGGTTTGTTGAGGATCAAATGAGATATTTGTGAAATGCTTAGAACAGTGCTTGGCACATAATAGGTGATACATATAAATGCTTGTTCCCTACCTTTTTCGACCCATATCCATTAAATTGCCAAGTCTGGTTGAGTCTAACTCCAGAACACCTTCCATATCTGTCCCCTTCTCTCTACTCTTCAACCACTCTAGTTCAGCAGGGCCTCATCACTTCTTACCTGGATGACTGCTACAACACCCAACTGGTGTCCCTGACTCTAGGCTCTCTCCTCATCCATCGTCTGCACAGCTACCACAGTGACAGTCCTAAAGCACAGGTCTGACCACATTCCCCAGGTCAAGAAGTTTCAGTGGCTCTTTATTGCATTTGGGTTAAAACACAAACTCCTCTCTTCAGCAATATGAAGTCCTTCAAAATTAGGTTGATTTCCCCAGGATGATCTTATTATTCCCTTTTATTAGAGCCTTTAAAAAAAAAAGCTATACTTTTTTTGGTTCTTGGACAGGCAGTAAAAGGGAGCGAGGGAAGAGGCTTTAAATGTAATATGGCTTCATGTTCTTGTGTTTGGAAGATTATATTCATATAACTTGAATAGTCAAGACAATCCAAATCAGTTAGTCAACTGAAAAGCCTTCTATCAATCCAGGCAGTTTTGTGAGGCTGAAAATTGCAATTTGTGTTTTACTATTACCAGTGAATCAAGTTTCCCATTGGGTTTGCTCATACGTGCAAAGAAAAGCCTTTAGTTCATATAACTACTGGTACTAAAATGCAATTTAAATAATTACTGGAAAAGGAAATATGGTTCATTCAGTCCTAGTGATGCTATAAATATGGATGAAAACAAAATCTACTCTGAAATAAAATGTTGGTTTTAAAAGTGGTCTTCTCTAAAAGAGAAGATAGGAGAATTCCTATTTCAGACACAAGAACAGCAATTCTGCCACTGCAATAACGAAGAAGACTGAAGTAAATCTGGAAGACCAGACAAAGCACTAGACTTGGAACTGCAGGACCTGGATTCAAATTCTTAATCCAGTTTTGTGTAAGTGACCTTACTTAGGCCGGTCTGGGTCTGTTTCCTGATCTATAAAATGAGAGAGCTGGACTACCTACCTGACTTCTAATTTCCCTTTCGGTTCCAGATGTTTGATTCTCTGATTAGATGTTTCCCACTTCTGTTCTTAGGAATAAGCATTCTCCCTTACTCTTAGTTTAAAATTACATGCAGACTTCCATATTTTTGGCAATTCACTGAAGAGTTGTAAAATTAGTGTGTTCATAGAGCTTTTAACAATAACACTGTCCAACCTGGCTCCCATTCCTCCCTCTCCACCAAAAAATACCTCAAACCTTTACTACGGTCTACTGAGTTTGCAGCTTTTTCCTATGGCAAATTTGCAAGCCCTCTCGTACTTTGTAGGATCCAAGTAATTTCTGGTAAATTGACTTTGGCAAAGAGACTTTGACTGGATTGAAGTTTATGTGTATATAATTTTATGATTACAAAATTTCTGTCTCAAATTACTGTGTATAAAAGTGAGGTTTTCTTTGAAAATAGAAAACTTTTCCGATCCCTCCCAGTGAAGCCAGGTAGGCTTTTCTTCAAAACATAAAGTATTACCTGATTTTAATTTTGAGGCCTTATTTAAATAACAATAATGGGCTTTGGAGAAACTCAAGGCAAAAAAAAAGATCATTCTTAAGAGAGAATGTTCTCTTTGAATAAGTCTCAATACTTCATCAGTCATTTACACAGTGTAAATATTATTTATGTTAGGCTTATGTTATTTTTCTTAAGAGTACTTTATAAGTTTTTCATAGAGCTCAAAGTTCCTCTACTATATTAATATATATAATACTGATTCAGTTAAAATGGCTTTATTCATAGATTCTAAATGCTTAGTCAAAACAATAGCTTGGAACAACAGTATTTACTAAGATTTCTTTCTTAGTTTTCTATTTTAAACTACATAACTTTAAATAACAAATGCTGTATTTTTCATTTGAGCTGTCACTCCTCTCTCCCTTTCTCTTCTCTTTTTCCAACTCTAAATTTTAAGGCAAGCAACCTACCATATGTACACGACCTAGCTCAATCAGCACCCTAGCAACAGTTTTATCTAAATGGTAATCCTCTTTTGGCTGCATTCTAAAATTCATGGTTGTGGGTTTTTACATAACTGGTTACTATGCTCAATATATCTTGTTTGAGTTTGCAAGTTGTCTCCCCCATTAGACTATGAACACCTTGAGAGGAGGGACTATTTTATGCCTTGCTTTGGAAGAACATGTCAGCTCTAAGGGTCAATTACAGTTATCTATCTCAGGCAGTCCAGAAGGGAATGCACTCCTCCCATGACAAAACATCTGGACCAAAGCCAAAAATTCCACATACAGTCAAATTCCTAATACTATGGTACTGTGTACATGACATGAAGATGAAGTCAAGCTACAAGGGGTCTGGCATTTTTATAATTTAATATCCATTGTCAGTGAATATTGCATGGTGATGGTCACGTAATTGAGTTCTTAATACGTGTTTTAAAAACTGAATTGAGAGCACAAGAAAGTATTTTCGGAAAAGCACCTGAGCTTTCAAATACCCCTTTTGGTGGTCAGTATTCTCATTTCCTATTCACATCAAAGTATATGAAAAAGGGGAAACAGAAGCTAAATTTAGCTTTAGCATTCAATTAAGTATTTGTTACATATAAGAAAGGAATCTTGTAATCTAATAAAGGGGATATAAGCCACATGACGAGCATGAGAGATCAGAATGGAATGAGAAAGGGATCTCAGTTACCTCCATGGAAGAAGTAGAACCTAAGAATCCAAATGATCCCGTTCTGAAACAGGGAAGGCAGAATACATAAGATACTAACTGATCCCATTGTTTTCAGTAAGATCCTAACTATTTGTCTTTAGTCCTACCTAGAAAGAATGCATTCCAAACCTGAGGAACTTAAATAAATTTGAGCAAGGGAATATAGATGTGGCAAAGGAGGTTTTAAGTAATTATAAATGACAGCCATAAAACCAATAATCCAAGGACAGGGTATCACTAAATCTTGCTCAGATCAAAGACATCATTTGGGAAGTATCAACATTTGCTGAAATGAATGGGTTTATATAACAAGTCCATCTGTACCAAAGACTAAATTTAAATAATCTCAATAACTACAAAATCAAAAGCTAGGCTAATTAAAGTTTTGTTGCCGTCTTGGTAGGAAATGTATCATTATACACACACACATATATATGAATACTTGTTTATTGCTAAATTGAAAGCTAAATTTATAATTTAAATATACACATATTCTGTCATAAGCACCACTGGATAAAAAGTTTAAAGGATAAAAGGAATGGAGATAAATTGCTATTACTAAATGCTTGCTTGATTTTATTACTTAAAATGGAAAGAAATACATGGAAAAGAGAGAATGCCAGAATCTTTGACCATTCTACAAAGATACAAGAATGCAGGGTAGGTATACAGTTCAACTCAAAGCAGTTAGTTCTGCTCAAGGACGATCATACCGTCCTTTGAAAATGCAACATTTGAGATCTGTGAACCCAATTCTGGCAATGATAAATGTTACAGTATTTGAAAAGGAAGTGCAGGCACAAAAGAATCCACACTATAGCTAAAACAAGTCAGAGTTGAGAGTTCTAAGTATTCAAAATGGGAAAATTTGCCTCTTCCCCCCACAATTAAATATTTTGCATTACTCCACTCAATTCTGCTCCTTGGCATATTGGAAGTGTGGAAAAATAAAATTAAAGAAAAAAAAACAATTAGCCTTCAAGTCAGATGGAAACTGACTCTGACACTAGCTGGGTGACCCTGTACAAATCACTTACCTCTTTTGAGTCTATTTCCTCAAAGGGAATAGAAAGGTATTGTGGTCAAGTATGTAAAGGGAAGCTTTCAGAGTCAGAACAGAATTCTAAAAGGTAATGTGACCCTGGACAAGTCAATGAACCTCTCAATATACTAGGCAACTTTCTTAAGACTTTAAATTGCAAATCATCCTTAGTAGAAGATGTTTCCTTACCAGGGACTCCTTAACACAGATGAAATTTCAGATCCAAACAGAAAAAACATGAGGATGTTTGCTTACTCACAGAGTTGATGTGAAGAAAATGTTTTTAAACCTTAAATTGATACGGAGAAATGTTTGTTTCCATTGTAAACAAGTTGATAATAACAAATATATATATATTTTTGCACTAAATTTCCTTTTAAAAGTCAATGAAATAAAGCCAAATAACCACTTCTAAAGGGAGCTTTCACAAACCAAGAAACCAAGATCCACCAGAGGCTAAAGAATCCAGTCTTTTTTACATGTAGAAACTGACTGAATAGAAAAATCTCAACCTCTTCACTTAATAAAGGGGCAAAGACTAAAAAACAGGGACTAAAAATTTTGAAAACAAAGTCAGTTTTCAGCCAATTCCAAAATAATGCTACCTGCCCTAGGAGGGGACAGAGAGAGGGATCAAATAAATGAGTTTAATAATAAAGGCATATACTAGGTAACAAGTGATAATTCTATTAAAAGAGCAATTAAAGAAAAAAAACCGAAGAAAGGCAAAGTGACAACTATATTCTTTCACCCCAGGGGTCTGATTTTTTCAGACAGCTCAGGAATGATAAAGATATGAAGCAATGCAGCTAGCTTTAAAGCTGTAAACCTGGGTTCAGATTTTGGTTTCTTACCTGTGTGGATCTTGAGCAAATCACTTAACCTCTCTGGGGATCAGTTTTCTCATCTGCAGAATTAGGGGTTTAGACCAGTTAAACTCTATGGTCCCTTCTAGCTCTAAATCTATGATTCTAACATTGGAATCCCGATAAGACTAAAAAATGGCCTCTCCAACTTATTCCAGCATTGCTAAATCCTAAATTACAACGATGGTTTTAGTGGGTGCCTTTTGTAGTTAAGGAGACTATACAAACGCTTCCTATAGCTACGACTTACTGACTACTTTTTCACTAACACTGACAAGATGCAGGTCCGTCTATCCTTACGTACTCCCCCACCCCCTCCTCTTAACCCTTCCTACCCCCCCCCCTTTTCTCCTCCTCCTCCTCCTTCCCCTCACCCCCTGCCCACTTCCATCTCCTCAGTCCTTCATCCCCGGGCCTCCTCGCCAATCCCCCCGGCCTTCCCACACTTAGGCCCCATGGCGCGTCTTCTCGGCCCCCTCCCCATTTCTCCGGGCCTCACCCTATCCTGGCTCCCTCCCCCACGTCCTTACTCCCCCCTTTCCCCTGTCCTTCCTTTTGTCTTCTCGCCCCCGACCAAGCCTCTTCCTTGTACCTTCTCCTCAAAGGAGGCGTCCTGACCCGACTCCTCAACCCCCTCCTCACCAGGCCCTGGTCCTCCATCTTCCCCAAACGCCCCTCTCCATCCCCTCCGCCCCAGACTGTTGGCCTCTTTCCAGCCGCCTCGCTCCTCCTAACTCCATTCCATCTTCTTACACGCCCTCGGACCCAGCTCTAAACTCCCTCTTCCGACCCCGGCCCAAACTTATACCGCTCCTCTGAGAATAGCCGTCGTCCCCTCGGCTCCCCAGCCGCCGTCTCCTCACACCCTGCCTAGGGGAGCTGCGGGACTCGCTTCAGCCAATCAGCGGCTTCCCACGTGACCCACCCCAGCCAATCCTCCGCCATCGTACTCTCCGGTGGATCTGCTTACATTGCTCCTCCTGTCCCCCACCTCCCCTACTTTTCTTCCTAAGCCAATCACCCCGCGAGCTCCCGGAGAACGACGTACCTGCCGCGTGCGGGTGCCCAATGACGGGAATGAGTTTCAAAGTCGGTCTTTCGCGACTGCCAATAGGAGCGGAAAGCTAGGAAGGGACGGCCCTTTCATCCATTGGACCGGCACCTGCCTGAGAATTAAACGACCAATCGGAGGCTTCAAGGAGCTCGAGCCGTAGAATTTGACCAATCACGGAACGAGACCTCTGCGGCTTCGGTTTTGGCAAAAAATCGGCGTCCCGCTATCCTGGGAGGCTACTCGTAGGAGTTTGGCGGAAGGGGGAGGGACGAGTCCCGCGCCGCGTCGCGATAGGGCGTTGCGATGAAGTGTCGCGACTGGGGGAGTCCGCCGCACGTTGACCACGTCGTGTCTTGTCACCCAGCCCGGGAGCAGTTGCGATGAGTCGCGACAGAGACACGTCGTAGTCAGAGCCCTTTTGGGAGCGACCGAGTCTCCACGTCGTGACCACAGCCCAGGAGCCTCGGGACGCTTAGGCCGCGTCGGAGCACGTGGAGAGGCGGGGTCTCCCCTCCTCGGCCGAGGAAGAAACCGGGCGAATTGAATGAAACGGCAGGAAGGATGGAGATGAGACCTCGGAAAGAATCCCGACCTTTCCTGAGAGGTGGGAGGCTGGTTAAGGAAGTGAGGGGGGCGGGGCGGAGAGAAGGTGTGCTTGCCTTCATCCCTGCGGGGAGCATCTCTGCGCGGAAATACTCTCCTGATGGCTGAAGCTTACCTAGCGCCTTGAGGTCCGCAAAGCACTTTCCATCTCTCACCCCGCAATTATTCTCTTCTCGCCGCGTTTACAGATGAGGAGACTGAGACTGAGACTCAGGCTCAGCCAGGGAGTGCCTAAAACAGGGCATCTGCCTGACCAGCTCCAGCTCAGCAAGATCAGAAAACTGTAAGCGATCGAGGGAGCCTTGTAAAGTTGATGGGGAGAGATTGGATTTGCCCAAGATCACCAGATTTCTTTTTGAAGGGTTGAGCCCTATCACCACCTCCTGGGAAAAGGTGGTCCTGCCCCAGCCCTTGCCACTTGCAGGTCCTCACCCTCTCTTCCCTATTTCCTTGCCCCAGGGACACTTTTTGAGGGCTGGTGGTCACAGCTGGAAACAAGCAAAGAGTTGGTCTTAACCTATGATTTGCTCAGCCTTCAAGAAGTCAACTCAGTCTTTACTCCTTAGTCCGACAGTCAGGTCAATGCCACGCTATCGTCTATACTGGGCATTTTCTCTGGCTGCCCCCCTAAGCCTGGCACACTCTCCTTCCTTATCTCCATTCCCTGACTTCCTTGACTTTTTTCTCTTCAGGTCACCACTGAATCCCACTTTCTATAGGAAACCTCTTCCAGTCCCACATAATGCTAGTGCTTTCCCCTCTGAGATTATTTCCAATTTATCCTCTGTATATCTTGTTTGTATACAGGTGTTTTCTTGTTGCCTTCACTATTAGATTTGAGAACAGGGGCTATTTTTGCTTTTCTTTGTATCTCCAATGCTTAGTAAGATGTCTGGCATTAACAGGGGCTTAATAAATGCTTGTTAACTTGACTTTTGGACATCTGGAACTGGATTACAATAGGATATCAAGAGACAACTTGATGGTAAAGTAGACAGAGATGGATTTGTTGTCAAAAAAGAACTGAGTTTAAATCCCTCCTCATTTTCTAGCTGTGTGACCCTGAACAAGTCACTTAACCTCACTCATTCTATTTCCTCTTTTGTAAAATGGAGTTGGTAATAGAGGTCATTGGGAAGACCAGATAAAATAGCATATGTAAAGGGATTGGCAAACCTGAAAGCACCATATAGATGCTAACCATCATTATTTTTCTTTAAAACTCAGCATGTTCAAAACAGAACTCATAATCATTCCTCCCTCCAAACTCTCCCCTCCTTTGAAGTTATTGTCTTCCTAGTCATCCAGACTCAAAACCTCAGTTTTTCCTCAGCTTCTCCCTTTTACTTACTCCATACACCAAGCTCCTCATTTCTATCTTTATGACATCTTTCCTATGCATCCCCTTCTCTCCATTTATACATCCCCTTTTCCAGGCCCTGGTCCCCTCTCTTGTACTATTATAATAATCTTACAGTTGTCTCTGTGCCTCTATTCTTTCCCACTGCCAATCCATCTTACATTCATTTGCCAAAGAGATTTTCCTCAAGCATAGGTTTGATAATATTTCCCTCTCTCCCCCATCCAATAAAATTTGATGGCTCACTGATTCCTCCACAAACAAACCTGAAGGTCTTTGTTTGGTATTTAAATCTCCTGTGCTTTCCTGCCTTTCCATTCTTCTTACACTTTAGTCCCCTCTAAACACTCTGTGATCTAGCTATCTTACCCTCTCCTGTTTACTGTTCCTCACAAACAACACTCCATCCCCCATCTCCACGTCTTTGAACTGACCTGGTACTCCCGTGCCAGAAATGCTCTCCTTCCTCATCTCTCTCCATTAGGTTCCTTAAAGATGAAACTCAAAATCCGTCTTCTGCAAGAGGTCTTTCCTGATCCTACTAGCTATTAGTGCCTTCCCTGCTGAGAGGACCTTTCATCTGTTCTATATATATTTTATATATACATAGTCATATGTGCTGTCTCATCTATTAGAATGTGAGCTTCTTCAAGACAAAGACTATTTTAGCCTTTCTTTATATTTCTAATGGTTAACCCAGTGCCTGGCACAGAGTAAGTATTAAATAAATGCTTATGACTGGTAGCTCCAACCCATGAAGATCTGAGTCAGTCCACATAGATAGAACAAGGGGGAGAGAGGTAAGTTACAAAACACTCCATTCTAGAGTCATGATAAGTTTTCTTTTTCTTAAACCTAAATTTACTTTTTCAATGAATTTATTTTCTCTCTCTCCCACCTCCTCCTCATTGGAAAAAAGAAAAGAAAGGAAAAGAAAACTCATGTATCAGATATGCAGAGTCAAGCAAAACAAATTCCTTCATTAGCCATGTCCCATTCTCTGTGGGGTGATGAGCTTTGGAAGTTGTTACGATTGCAGTTTAAAATATCTGAGTTTTTCTGCTTCTCCCCCGCCCCACTTTTGTCACTTTAGCACTTAACAGAAAATGAAGGGGAAAATCCCTGGTACCTGTGACTTTCAGAAGGTGACTTCAGTCAAGTGCTACACAAGTTAGAGTGTGGTAAGTGTTGACTGGATGGGATGACCAATTATTTACTATTACTGAATGTAGTGTGGTGTAAAGAATACTGCTTTTGGAGTTAGAAGACCTTGGTATAAAACCAAGTTTTGCTACTTTCTACCTGTCTGATCTTAGCAGTTACTATGCCACTTTGGGTCTCAGCTGTCTCATCTGTAAAATGGGGGTGGGGTGTTGAACTAGGTGATACCTTAAGTCTTTGCTAGCTCTTTATGTCTATGATCCTCTGTGGGAGAAGGAGTTCTGGTTGGTCTGGGGTACCTTTAGCTAAGATTCTGTGACTGTAATAGCATATTTTAGAGGAGTTTTCCAGAACATGGCCACATCTTTGACTCATGCATAGATGGCCTGATAGGAATGCAGTGAGTAGAGCAAGTAGGAATACACTCTGGATTCCACCTGAACTTTTTTTTGAAGCATCTGATACCAACTTTACTGTTGCTGGGGATGTAGGCAAGTGAGAGAGTCATTTGGGAAATGGAGAAAACTAGGTGGAGTAAAGGGAAGAACAACTTAACACTGGCCATCTCCAACTCAAACACTATGATGTGGGGAATAAACTAAATGATTCTGACTTGGCCTGAACCTTTCACATAGGACTCACCCCCTTGGTATCTCCTCTCCATACCCCCTCATACGACCACCGCCTGACTCCTAATATAAAATTCCTTTCCTCCCTCCCATCCCCTGCACCAGTCAAAGATCTTATGTGGTGAGGACAAAGAGAGGTAGGGGTTCTCTCTTGGGTAAAAGACTCAACTATGTGTGCCTCATTTATAGCTCTATCCTCTGATTCTAGACTTTGGAGGCAAATAGGGACAGAGAGAGGCATTAGGGTCTATAGGAGACATCAGGGCCTAGAAACCCTTGAGGAGTAGGGAACCAGGAACAGATATTTCTCTGCTCCTTAGAATTTCCCCCATATTCCCATTCTAGCCTACCATCTCCTGGGATAAGATCATGCTTTCTAACTTCCTAGCCCTGATGCAAGGACACTTTGAGGTTTGGGGCTCCAGCCATAGGAACAGTCATAGTCCAGCTACAATTAATTTAGATAAACATGACACTTTAGATACAGGTATGTAGAAAAAAAAAACCATGGTATTGGAAGGGAATAACCTATGACCATCAAAAAAGCCAAGATGATCTTAGATCTCATTAAGAGAGAGACAGTGTTCAGAGCTGGGGAAGTGATAGTCCTGCTGTCATGTCTGTGGCTGGACTCTGGTCAGATCACATCTGGAATGTCATATTTAGTTCTAAGCACTATATTTTAGAAAGAACATTGATAAATGGAGAGTATCCAGAGGAAATTGATCTGGGATGGTGAAGGGCTTCAAGACCATGCCCAGTCAGGATCAATTGAAGGAATAGGAAATGTTTCTCCTGGAAAAGAGAAGACTTAGAGGGACTCTAATACTAGTCCTCAGGTATTTCAAGGACAGTCACGTGGAAAGAGGAATTCAACTTTTTTTTGTTCACTTCAGAGTGAGGATCCAGGAACCATGGATGAGTGGACATTGTAGAGAGAAAACATTTGACTTGATATAAGGAAAACAATTCCCAATAATCAGAGCAAAGGTGGTATGGGCTGCCTTGAGAGGTAGCGGTTCTCCCTCACTTGAGTTCTTCAAGTGGAGGTTTGTTCAGGTTGGACTAGATGACCTTTACAGTCCCTTCCAATGCTGAGATTTAGGGATTTTAAGTCTTAAAGAAAAAGAAGAGGACCATGAAAGCAGGACTTCCCATAAGGCCAGGAATATTGAGGTTAGACCTAAAAGTAGTTTTCAGTGTTAGGCTAATCCAATCTTAGAACATTTAGACTGTTGAAATTCTCATTGTTGATTGTTGCTTTTATCCCTTTGGAAGCTGGGATGCATGAGACTGCCTACTGGACATTTGAAACTGGATATCCCAGACAAAACTTTAGCAAACATAATTTATTATCTCTCCCCCTCAAACTCACTCCTCTTCCCGACTTCTCTAATACTGTAGAGGATCCCCCATACTACCAATGCTTAGGTTTGTAACCTTGGCTTTATCTCTGACTCGTCATTCTTCCTCACCACATATACCTAATCTATTGCCAGATATTTCATAACTGATCTTTTCTTTCCACTCAAACAACCATCACCATAGTTAGGGTCTTTCTTATTTCTTGCCTGTAGCTTCTTGTAGTTTCTTGCAGTAGCTTCTAATTGGTTGGTCTGCCTCGGGTTTCTCCCCTCCACAGTGACTTTTTGAGAGCATAGATCTGACCATATCACTCTTCCACTCTAGCGGTTCCTCTGTTAAGCTTTTAAGCATTGTCACAGTGTCTTGCCAACCTTGTCATACACTAATTCGTCTCCTCTACTCTGCAATCCAGCCAAAGTGGCTTGTTCTCTGTCCTCAGATTATACAGTTTTTCTCATCATTGTCCCTTGCACTGGGCCATCAGTGCATTTCCTCATCTTTTCCTCAGAGAATTCTTCCTTCCTTCCAGACATAACTCTAGCACCACTTTCTATCTCAAGTCTTGTATCATAGATCCCTTTCAGCAGTCTGGTGAAGCCTACAGACTTCTCAGAATCATATTTTTAATGTATAAGATACATAGAATTACAAAGAAAACCAATTATATTGAAATATAATTATCAAAACCTTATTTCAAAAACAGGTTCACAGACTTAAGATTAAGGTAACAGGTTGCAAGGCTGGTAAGCCTATGTCCTTGAGGTCACATATGGCCCTCTAGGTTCTCAAGTGCAGCACTTTGACTGAATCCAAATTTCACAGAACAAATTCCCTTAATAAAAGGATTTGTTATGTAAAAACCTGAACTCTGTCAAAAGGCCACACCCAAGTTCCTGGAAGGCCACATGTGGCCTCAAGCTTGCAGATTCCCCACCCTTGAGCTAAGGACTTCCATCCTACATGAAGCTTTTCCTTACTTCCTTTCCCCTGCTGCTAGTATTTTTTTTTCCCTAACTAGCTTGTATTTTTACATTGTATTTATTTTCTTTATATTTAGTGTATATATAATTAGAGTATAAGTTCATTGAGAATGGGAATTTTTCATTCTTTGCACAGTACCTGGCGTATAGTCAGGACTCAATAAACACTTGTTGCTTAATTCTTTGAGTCATTTCTGATGTGTCCAGATTGTGATGGGCACCACCTGGTGGAAGGGATGAATCTTTGCTTTGTAGATAGTAAATCCCACATGTGACATTAAAAAAAAAATCCTCTTTGTACTTCCTTCTCTTCTCATGCATTTTAAAACATGCTTCAATGCCCTTCTTTTTTTTTTTTTTTTTTTTGGTGTCACTAATGATACCCTTTCCCCTCCCAATTCCCCTCCCCCTGCTCCAACCTGTTGGCAAATAAAAGTGAGAGAGGAGAGAAGAGAGAAAAAGAGACAGAGAAAGAGACAGAGACAAAAACAGAGAGGAGAAAGAGATGGACACAGAGAGAGAGAGAGAGAGGGAGAACATCACCCATGGAACAAATAAGCCACACAGTGACCATGTCCAAAGAAAATATGTCTATTTTATGTCTTGAATCCTACCCCTTTGTGAGGAGGTGCTTCATCATAGATCCTAGAGAGAGATGGTTAGTTATTGCATTGATTAGAGTTCTTGTCTATTAAAATTATTTTTCTTTATATTGTTATTGTCCTCATATAAATTGTTCTTCTGGTTTTGTCTTAACTCTGAATCAGTTCATATTACCCAGGATTCTTTGAAATTGTCCCTTTTATCATTTCATACAGTATAGTAATCTTCCATTACATTCATATACCACAGTTCTTTGTATTCTAGTTCTTTTCTTTTTTTTAAACTCTTGATTTAAGATTAGGAAGTTTGTTTTGCTCTTAACTGTTCCCTCTCTGATAATTTCTTCCCTCTTGATACCCACTTTGGTTCCTTGCTAGTTTGTTGTACTTTTTACACCAAACTGTGAGCACTCTTTTTTTCTGTTTCAGGTAAGAATGAAGTTCATCTTCTGCCCATTCCCCTGCTCCTTCCATATTTGTATATTCTTCTCATGTACCTTAATTATGAGAACTAGCAATCCCCCTTCCTTGCCCCTTTCTGCACCAGTGTATTTCTTTTATCCTTTCTTCTTTTCGCCCTCTTAAAATCCTCAGATCAGAACCCAAGCAATCATCCTCTATACAGATCCACTGTTTTTCTCCTTTTACTCCCTTAATACTTCTTGAAGATATTTAGGTTCTGAAGAGACATTTTTTTCTTTTCCCTTTATTTGAATACTACATCATCATGTAGTTCTTTCCAATTGCTCAAATAAATGTACCTTCTTAGGTTTCTCTTGTGTTTTCATTTCATAGTACTATGCAGCTCTGATATTTTCATTAGAAATACTCTATTCCATGACTCTATTTTTTCTTCCTATAGGATTAAACTCAGCTTTGAAGAGTTAATTATTCTTGATTGTAAACCGAGGTCTTTTGGAGTATTGTATTTCAAGATCTCCTCTAATTATAGTTGAATCTACCTGATTTATATGGGCCTGTTGTTCCTTCACATTTCAACTGGTTGGTTTGTTTTTGGATGCTTGCAGTATTTCTTCTTTGATGTGTGAGCTTTTGATTTTGGCGATGCCATTCCTGGGATTTGCTTTGGGGGGGCTTTCCTTTCAAAAATAGATTGATATATTCTGTTGCCACTTTGCACTCTGATTCTAATAGATATGGGCAGTTTTCTCTGAATCTAATAGATGTGGGCATTTTTTATTTATGATTTCTTATGGTGTAGTATCCAGGTTTTTTAAATTATAGTTTTCATATAGTCCATTTATCTCTACCTAAACTGTTTCTAATGTCAGTTGTTCTGATATCAGATGTCTTATATTTTCTTCTAATTTTTTCAGTCTTTTGATTTTGTTTCTGTACTTCTTCCTGTCTTTCAGATTCACTGATTTCTATTTGAGGCATTTTATTTTGAGAACAATGTTACTTGGGTAAGGTTTACTATTTTTTTTTCTAAGCTATTTATTCTAATTCCCTTTTCCAGAGCTTTTGTTTCAGTTTTTATCTCCTTCATTTTTTTCTAGATATTCATATAGTCATTGTGGAAAATTCCTTTTCCTCCCTTTAAAAAGGAATTGCTTTTGTGGTTGTAATGGAGGTACTTAATCCTTCTTTTGGGGGAATCTCTAGATTTCTAATCATTTTTGTATGGTTCGGTTTTTGTTTTGCTTACTTATCTTTCCTTAGTTCCTGAGGGAACAAGCATTTATGAAAGTCCAGGTTTGCCCCCAGTTAAGCTTTGGGTTGCATGTCTCACTCTAGGTCACTTGGATTCCTGTGATGACCTCTGCCTCTTGGAGTTAGGCTCTGTGGGGTTCGGAGTACTGGATCTTCAGGACTCTCTGTTTTCTCTCAGGACAAAGACTATGGATTCTGGTCCCTGGGATTTCCAGAGTTCTTACCCTTTCTTTGCTGGAGACTTGGGGGAAGAGTGGAAATATGCACAGGAGGAAGGAAACAGTATTTTTTTTTGGTCAAGGCCTATGTAGCCTAGGCTTTTACCCTTATTGGTAAATACGTGTCTTTTTGATAGAGCAAGAAGGGACTTTACAGGTCATCTAGTCACATTTACAACTGAGGAAAGGAAGGATCAAGGAGGTTAAGTTACTTGCCCATGGTCACAATCAACAAGCATTTATTAAGCATTTAGTATGTACCAGGCACCGTGCTAGGTGTTTGAGGATGCACAGCCAGTCTCTCCCTGCAAGGAGCTGACATTTTAACGGGGGAGACAACTTCTCTGTAAATAGGTACATATGTAATATATACCGAATAGATGGAAGGAAAGGAGCAAGCAACTGAAAAGACTTCCTGCAGAAAGTGGGATTTGCACTGAGTCCTGAAGGAAGTCAGGGATTCGAAGAATCAGAGTAAGGAGCAAGAGTGTTGCAGGCATGGGAGACAGCCAGTGCCAAGGCATAGAGACGAAATGTGAGGAAAAGCAGCCAGGCTAGTGTGGCCAGACTGTGGAGTGTGTGAAAGATTATAATGTACAAGAAGACTGGAAGGTTAGAAAGAGTCGAGCTGGGAAGGGCTTTAAATACTAAAGAAGAATTTGTTTGATCCTAGAGGTAACAGGAAGCTACTGGGTTTTATTGAAGAGGAGTGACATGGCCAACTTGTGCTTTAGGAAGATCATATTGGTAGCTGGGTGGAAGTGGGGAAAGTTGAGACAGGGAGGTCACCCAGAAGGTCCTTTGAGTGGTCCAGGTGGGAGGGATAAGGGTCTCTTCCAAGGTGGTGGTTGTGTGAATGGAGAGAAGGTGTCAGATGTGAGAGATTTTTGTGGAGGCAGAAATGACAAGATTGGGAAACCAAATGAATATACAAGGTGAGTGAATAGAAGATGCCTTGTGGATTACAAACCTGAGTGGTCTAAAGGCTTTATGTGGCAGAGCTGAATCTGAACCCAGTGTGGTTTTAGTACATCATTCTGTCTCCTCATCCACAGCTTTCTTTTCTGCTCTCAAATTAATCTAGGAGGAAGAGCTGCTTTAAATTCTCTGCCTCCTTCGAACTTTGGTGTTGGGGGCACAAAACAAAAACAAAACCAGTCTCTGCCCTGCCCTCAGGTTCTTCCCAGGAATGAGAGACATCAAAGAAAAGGGCATCCACATCAACAGGGGTGCATGTCAGACCTTGGGAGGGTCTTTCCAAGCTCAGGATGGAGTGATTCTGGAATGGTTGAGAAGGTGAACATTATTGTTCTTAGAGAGATCTGAGTTTAGAAGAAAACCCCATAGGAAGATAGGGGTTGGGAGGGCACTGTTTAAGTGAAGGTGTCCAGTCAAAATCTCCTTTAACCAAAGACAGTGTGTATAAATGGAAGGAACACTGGACTTAGCCTTAGAGGTTTGAATTCTACTACTAGTTATCAAGTAATAACGACCAATCGTCAACAATACTTTTTATTGATACCTACTATGAGACAGGCCCTGTTTGAGGGCCCTAGGGCACAAGATTCAAAGGACGAAACAGTCCCTGTTCACAAAGAACTTCCATTCTAATGAAGAAGACTATCAGCACATTTATATAGAATAAATATACAGAGAATAAATTCAAAGTCGTTATATGCAAGATAGTTTAGGAGTAAGGGTGCTAGCAGTTGGGAAGAAAGTCTTCATGTGGAAAGTGATCTTGAACTGAGTCTTTAAGGAAGATAGATTCAGTGAGCTGAAGATTTGGGAGTGCATTCTAGGTGTGGGAATAGAGAGTAAAAGGTGTAAAGACAGGAAATGGAGTGCCATATGTGAGCAGTAGAGAGAAGGCAAGTTTATCAGGATCAGAGTGTAGAAGAGGGAGTAATGTTCAATGAGGCGGGAAAGATGGGTTGGGATCACATTGTGAAGAGTTTTAAAAGCTAAAGAAAAGAGTTTCTATGCTAGAGGCAATAGGAGTTGATTGAGTTGAGGATTGGGACTTGACATGGTCACATCTGCCTTTAAGGAAAACTACTTTGGCTGCCAGGTGTAGGGTGCAGTGGTGAGAGCCTTAAGACAAAGAGATACCCATCAAGAAGCTGCTGCAATGATCCAGATGAGAGAAGAGGAGGGCCTGAGCCAAGGTAGCTGGTAGCTATGTGAGAGAAAGAAGGCTTAGATAAAGAAGACCTTGTGGAGGAAGATATGACAAGACTTGACAACTGGTTGGATATGTGGGATGAGGCAGAGTGCAAGTGGAAGATGATCCTGAGATGACAAAGCTGGGACCTTGGGGCCTTGACTGAGATCACAAAGCTTGGGTGAAGGAAGGGTTTAGGAAGAAAGATGAGTCCAATTTGGGACATAATGAGTTGGAGATGTGTCTTGAACATCCAATTTGAAATGTCCAATTGGTGATCGGTAATGTGGGACTGGAAGTCAGGGCAGAAATGGGACTGTGTGTGAGTCACCCGTATAGCAATGAGAGTTAAACTCTTGGAAGCTTATGTGTGATCTTTGGTGAGTTTCAACCTTTTAATGCATTAATTTCCTCCCCTTTAAAATAAAGGAGCTAGACTAAATGACCGAGTTGGAAGATTTATGTTCAAATCTCCCCTGTGATGCTTTGCTACTTGTATGGCCTTGAGCAAATAAATTCATATCCCTGCACCCCAGGTTCCTCATTTGAAAACTAAGGGGATTGAACTAGATGGTCATCCATCTCTAGGTTTATGAACACTTGACATATTGATACCATTTGGGGAAATTCCTACCCTCCCCTTCTGTCTCCAAAGATTGGATGTAGTTAGTCTGTCTGATTAACTGTTTTTGTGATCCTGGCATATAGATCCTTGAGATTTCTGTTTTTCTTCTTAGGTCTGCTCTGTTTTTCTTTCATTGATCCCTGAACAAGGAGAAAGAGGCAATTACAATTGGAAATAGTTTGTGGAGCAGTAGAGAATGAAGGAAGAAAAGGGGAAGGGGACCAGGGGAAACATTCACTTGGATATGGAAGGATATGGAGGCTGTTGAAGGTAAGAGTCATAAATAGTTCTGGCCTCCAACAAAGCCGAGGAGAGTGGATCTTGTGAAGGCCTATTCTTATGGTTCAGCCCTGGTGAGTTTGGGAGGAGAGAAGCCAACACACTCAGCCATTTAAAGGGAACCAAGGAGCTAGCACAGAAGAGGTAGTAATAGTTACCCTGCTGTCCCAGCTGTGGGTAGGATGAGGGGAGACTAGGATTTCAATACTTCCTTATTCTTTGGAGATGCTCCATGTAGGTGGGTTCCCAGCATACTCTTTTATAACACAGATAGGCACAACATACATGCATATGTTTTTGTATGTATTCTCTTCCCTATGTATACAAATTCTTTTCTCCACATGCATCCTTATCCATAGTGTACACAGACTATGTGACAGCCCAGATGAGACAATGTGGAGAGAGCACTGCATTTGAAGTTAGTGAATTGGGTTCAAAGCTTGACTTCTTTGTGATGTTGGTCAAATTACTTTTGGGATTCAGTTTCTTCATTTTCGCAATTAAAGCATTGGATGACCTAATTTATGCCTTCTAGGTCCTATAATTAATTCCTGTACTTCATATAACCCCAAACAAGCATGCCTACATGCATGAAGCCTGCCAGTGTAGGCACTCCAGGAGTGCTTCTCTTCTTTCCTCCTCTCCTTGTGTACTTGCAACCCTGTAAACTCCACTTGATTTGGAAGCTTGCAGCTTTCAGGAAGTCTTCCTCCCTTTCTTCTGCTCTGAACTCCTCCTGAGTTATAGCACCTAACCCTTCCCCCCCACAGCCCAAAGCAGGATCCTATCTGGAAAGCACTGCAAGGACCCAGACAACCTCTTCCCCAGGCTGAACCTAATTCTGGTGGAGCAAGTGACTTTACTTGGGGACATTGCATCCATGTCTCAAACGACATTTCATACAATGGAAGGTGCTGGTGACATTTCTTCTCCTTAGGTTTGTCCAGCCTCCCTTGCTTATGCTCCCAACCTCAATGATGCCATCTCTGCCACCTCTAGGAAGTGCCTGAAATTACGCTCCCCGGGAGCAGGTGGGGCTCTTGCCCTTCTCTGCATTGCAGCTAGAGTGAACAGGAGTCCCAGGCTTCCAGAAAGAGGAGAGATGAGGGGCTTGGGAAGTCTGGGAGAACTGAGGCAGTCTACCTCAGGCCTTGTAAATGGGAAAGGAGGAAGAATATATCAGAGCATTGTGAAGTGGGAAGAGGGTCACTGAGTGGTGGCCAGTTCTCTAATGGCTTCCACTGTTGCTCCACAGACACATTGACACTTCATTCCCAAACTGCTGGATTCCCGACCTCCTTATCAGCATACTGAACAGAAATACCCTCTGGGCTGTTTCTTCTGGGAGTCCCTATTCCAGGTTCAGCACTGATTTCAGCACAGTTGATCTTCTGACTTTGTAATCATCTAGGAGGAGGGGGTCCTTTTTTGTGCTCCCCAGTTATAGACTTCAGCAAGAATTTGGACTCATAATGGGTGTGTGTAAGGAGCTGGGGGAATTTTTTTCCCCTTGTTGGAGCAAGAGGAAGCTTCTATAGGTGGAAAAGGGTAGGAACTGCTGACAATGGGTGCTAGAAAAAGAACCCACTGTATGTCAGTCTTGCTCCCTATCTTTTTTTCTTCTCCCTCTCCCTCTCCTCATCCTATTTTCTTTTCAGCCATCAACACTCCTTCCATTCTCTTCCTCTTTCTGCCTATCTCTGACAGTCTCTTCAGTATCTCACTCTGTCTCCTCTCTTTCTCCCTATCTTTTTTCCTATCTTATCTATCCATCAGTCATTTATCTATCCGTTCACGTATCGTGTCTGTGGGTCTCCATATTTCCCTTCTTTAGGGGTATTTCTACAGAACAAACTGTTTCTCTCTCCAGCTTCCCCATCTGGGCTCTCTTTGATGGATGGGTAGCTTTCCAGTTACAGCTTCCACTTCTGTGTTGAAGTCAGAATGACAGAAAACTGCTCCAGGAAGTCTGCTATTGTGGGAGTTAGCCATCCCTCTTATCTTCCCTTCCATATCCCTCCCTGCTCCTCTGTGTTACTGTCCCTTTCCCTTTTGCCCTAAGACTTTGGGTCTCTGTCTCCTGTATCCCCCTCCAATAACTGGTGGGTGGGGGTTTAGAGTTTAATCATTCTCTGAAATAGTCTATCTTCCCTCCCTCCCTACAGGATTTGTGTGACAGGGAAAGAAGATGAAAGGAGCCAAAAGAAGGCCAAGGAGGTGTGTGATTGAAAGGTGTTTTCTAGAAAAAGGACTTTTCAAAAGAAGAACACCCTTTTTTCCCTAGTCCCTTAAAGAATAGTTTCTATAAGAGGCAGAAAGGGTCCTAGGGACTTAGGTTAGTTTCCAGGGAAGATTTCCTGGCCTGTTCAGGGATAGGAGGAAGCAGGGTAACTTCTTTACTGGAGAGCTTTCAATAGAGAAGTGATTCTCTTTTTCTCAGACTGGACATGTCAGTCACAGAGGGGTGGAGGAATTAGGATTCATGAATTCAGAGATGAGAGGGAAGGCAGAGGAGGAAGGTGGCAGTTTTGACAGATATGAGGGAAAGGTCAGAAGGGAATGGGTGAATGGGAAGAAGACTCTAAATCACTCTTAGTTTTCGCTGATTCCAGTCTTTTGGCAGCGGGTGTAATGGTCTCCCTTTGTCAGGCAGACATGGTGCCTCTTCCCCATTTCCTCCTTTCCTCCATCCCAGAGACTAGGAATAGCTGTCGTCTTTCTAGCTCTGAGTCCTTGGGTGGGGTCGGGGCAAAACGAGGGGTGTTTGCTTCTGTCGAGTCTGTACCTGGGGGGAAAGAGGCAGAGAAGCAAGTGGCAATGTCCCACTCCCATCTCTGGAATGGCCTTGTCAGTGGCTCTGGTGATTGTTTTTGACAATTAAATGAAATGAGGAGCAAAGATGTGATGTTAGCGATTAAGGTAGGCGATGGGTCTAAGACCTTTGGGTTCTATTGCCTGCTTGTCTACTGGTGGGAGGTGAGGGCTGATAGCTTTGCACCCCACTGTCAAGAGAGGATGACATCCCATAAACCTCCAGCACTCTAGAACCTCCCAGAGAAAGGGGAGAATCAGTAGAAGTTGTCTGTATATCCAGATTGGAAATGTCCATAGAGAGAGGCAGATGGTGGGCTCAGGAGATACTGTTAACTGATACAAGGAAGGCAGGAGCATGCTGGGGACACTTGGGTCCTGATTCTCTAAAACATTCTTTGGGGTAAGGCACTGGCCCAACTAGCCTTTTCTCCAACTAAAACTGGCTTGTCTGGGCTCTCAAGGGGGACGGAAAGGAAGATCAGAAGAGTTTGGCAGTGACTCGGTTGCCCCCAGCACCCCGCTCCCCTGAAGACCGAGGAGGCACAAAGTCAAAGGTTGTGTGATGTTTGACCCGTCCCTTGCTTTTGCTCCATAGGGCGATGAGGCCAAAGCAGAGGGTTACAGAGGTGAGGAAGGGGAGGAAGCCAACAGCCAACACTACGACCAGGCCCCTGCTGTCCAGGAAGAAGGGTCCCGGGGTTCCCAGAGTAGTGGCATTGGTATCAGAAAGGGTCCCATTGGGTGACACAATCCGGATCACCTCTAACCAGGTGCTCAGCGAGTCATTCCCAGCCACATTGCTGAGCACACAAACATAAGCTCCCATATCTCGAAGCTGTACTGATCGGATCTCCAGGGTTCCATCCTCGAGGACTCTTACTCGTCCAGTTTTACCTAGCCAGTTCCCCTGGGGCCCACGCCATGAAATGGTAGGAACTGGGTCTCCATCCCCCGAGCAAGAGAAGACAGCCTGTTGCCCCTCCTCTGCGCTGACTCTCCGTGGTCCGGACCTCTGAATCAGGGCTGCCCGGCAAGTGAAGTGTCCTGGGGGCAGAATGTCTGAGAAGTCCCGTAGGTTCTTCCCCCTGACGTGCTGTGGACTGGCACAGGCTGGGGGGGATTTGCCAAAGTCTAGGTGGTGGCGAAGCCGGAGTAGCCACAGCAGACGGCAATCACAGATCAGGGGGTTGCCAGCCAGCCGAAGGGTGACCAGATTGCTTGGGGAGGGGAAGGCAGCTTCTTCCAGCGTCTGAAGGGCATTGTTGGCCACGTCCAGGAGGCAGAAGGCAGCCAAACCATGGAAAGCATGGGCAGCAATAGAGGCAAGGTGGGCCCCTGAGAGGTGGAGCTCCTGGAGCCGTACCAAAAAACTCAGTTTCCGAGCTGGGATATTTGAAATGGGGTTCTGAGACAAGTCCAGGACCCTAAGAAAGCTCAGATGGCTCAGGGCTTGGAAGGGAACAGAACTTAGATTGCAGTAAGTGATGGCTAGATGGCTGAGATTAAGCCCAGCCAGGCTTCCAGATTCCAGGGCCCTCAGAGCTGGCCATTGGTGGATCTCTAGCTCTCGTAACTGTCCCAGTCCTTTCAGGGCCCCTGGAGGCAGCCGACCAATGTCCAACTCACGTAACCTCAGTCCTGACAGCCCTGGGAGTCGGGCCAAGGCAGGCCCAGGCACAGTGCTTAGGTTACATCGTTCTAGGGTAAGGGTGCTTAGCTTTGCCAATCCTACAAAGGCCCCTGGTGCCACAAATACCAGATGGTTGTCCCCCACTTCCAACTGCTGAAGACTGCTCAGCTCTCCAAAGGCACCATCCAGGAAGAGGACTATCTGGTTCAAGCTGAGATCCAGTAGGGTTAGGGAGGGTAAGCCAGAGAAGACCCCGGGGGCCACAATTCGGAGCCTGTTACCTCGAAGCCTCAGAGTGAGGAGGTTTCGCAGACCCTGGAAGGCCCCAGGTTCTAGGGTGGAAAGCTGGTTGTGACTGAGATCCAACTCAAGGAGCGGGCCCAGGCGTGACAGCATTCCCCTTTGGAGGCCCCATAGGCGGTTCCTGCTCAAGTCCAGGAGCTCAGTGTCTGCTGGGATCCCTCCAGGTACAGCCTCCAGCTGCCGGCTGGCACAGATCACCACTTGGGGTTGGGATGTACAGTCACATACTGCTGGGCAGCCTCGGCCACTCCTTCCAGTCAGAAGGAGCAAAAAAAAGAGGGGTAGCCAAGAGGCTGAGGCCCAACGGGAAGTTGTGTCTATGTCCATTCCTTCTTTGCTTCTGGAATAAATGATGGTATGTCCTTTTTGGGAAGGCAGCAACTCCAGACCTCCCTTCATTCTAAGTACAGATGCTGGATTTCCTTGGGAATTTTTGAGAGGTGGGAGAGAGGAAAGACTGGTGTTTTCAGCTTGGGCATTGCCATTGTGGGGCATAGGACCGTGTAGAATCCAGGATTGTTTCTTGACACCCCCAGAGTCCTCTCTGGCATCTTCTCCCCACCCCTCTGCACCCTAACCTTTATTTAGAGTGGTTGTGACTTGAGGTACCCACTGTCTCTCTTGGATCCATGGCTTCTGGTGGGTGCTTAGGGTTAGTGATAGCCAAGAAGAATGTTGGGGAGAGTTCGAGGGGTGGTGTAGAAAAGTGGTTTCATAGTCTGTCCTCTTTATGCTGTGGGATCTATCAGTTTGAGTCCCTCTGGTCCTTCATCTCTTGTGACTGCCTTCCCCAGTTACCTCACCTCAATCTCTCTACTTACCTGGAGCCATGCCTGGTAGGCAGCATGGACGGGGCTCGAAGTTCCATCTATAGTTTCCCTGAGTCTCAGGGGGTGTGTCCATGGCCCAGAGCTCCCTGTCTTGTGAGGAGAGAGGCCCTTAGGTCCTGACTTTATCAGCCTAGGATGGAGAAAAATGCTTCATTGAGCTCCATAGAGGTGCATCTGCTCTGTTTTGTAGAATCAGAGCTAAGGGTCAGAAGATCTAGCTTCTTGTTCCAGCCCTACACTTTACTAGCTTTCTGACTTTGGAGCAAGTCACTTTACATCCCATCTAAATGTCCTTATATAATAATGCCTCTCTCCCTAACTTTACAAGCTACTTGTGAGAATGAAATAGAATTGTGACTGGAAGTGCTTCAGAAGTTACTTCGCAAGTACTAAGTATTTTTATTATTAAGGGTGGGTAACACAGGGGGAGGGGCTGGGATCTAGGAGCTCTCCCCATTTCCCAAGGCATTCACATTGCTCCTTGTGGCCTGGCTCAGGGTCAGGGTCTGTCTTTCTGGGCTAGGGAGATCCAATTTCCCCAGAGTACTTGTATGGAAGACAGCCAATCTGCCCATTAATCATGGCACCTAGTGGATGGAGGAGGGAAGTATGAAGGACTGGGGTAAAGGGCTTTCCCCTTCTGCCCCACCCCCAATGGATAGACTCTGGGGGATCATTTGGAAGCTAGGCATAACCTATAAGAACCTTAGACATTCTCAACAGCATCTCCCCTTTTTCTTATAGGGGGAGGTCATGTTAATATGCATGAAAAAGAAGGAATGCTCAGATTATGGTCCAAGAATTTTGCTGCTGTCAGGACCTTTAAATGGTGCTTTGATTCTGCCTTAGGGGAAATCCTGCTCTTTTCTGTTCTAGCTGAGAGAGGGAGGGAGGGAACGTGGAGGGGGGGGAGAGAGAGAGAGAGGGAAGGACATACAGATACGAATGGAGGGAGAATGCCTAGCGAGACCTCAGGAGCTGGGTCACTCATTTGGCACAGTGGCTATTGAGTCAGGCTTGAATTGGCACTATCCTCACCGCAGGCAGTCTGCAGAGCTGGCTCACAGCAGGGCCTCAGGGATTGGGTGGCCAGACATCACCCAGACCACTGCAACTATGAATGAGCATTAGGTAAGGGTCAGGGGTAGCAAGCGGGAGAAGTGAGGGTGGGGTGAAGGAAGAGAAAAGAAATTATCCCTCCTCCCAACTTTCCACCTGTCATAGGAACCCTGGATAGTGGGCAAAAACTAGCCAAAGGGACAGAGCCCCAGGAGCCATTCAAGGTGAGTTTTAAGTCAAGAGTTTCTCCAGTCCTGGCCCCTTACTTTGGTGCAGCAGCCCTAAACGGCTACAAGCTCAGTTCTGCTTTACCTTTCTGTAGATTGGGAAATGGGAGCCTGAACAGTCACCGTCTTGCTTTTTCCTGCAGAAGGTAGCTGCTACACCAGGCACTAAAACCCAGGCGCAATGAGACCGTAAGATATTCTAGTGAAAGGGATGCAGGAAAACATTGCAAGCCAGAGGATCTTTGATTTCCTTAGCTAGCTGGACAGTAGCGAGATTCACCCGACTGCTCTTAGGGAATATTCCGGATCCCTGCTCCCAGCTTTGTTCATCGAGTTTCCCTAGACTGAGAGATCTGCTGAGTGAGCCTCTCCACTTCTGGCTCTGCTTTCCATCCAGCCACCGGGAAGTTCACCCTGAGGGGGTAACAGCCTTCTTGACACTGTAGTTCCTGCCCATCCTTTCTTACACAGTACTCAGTAGAGCTGTTCCTCTTTATAAACCAGGTCCCCTTTCCCTTCCCCCGTCTCATTTTCAGGTCAGGAAAGGGGTGGGCAAGGAACAGAAGCACTGAAGGATCTAGAGGGAAACTCTTTCCTTGGTTAATTTATTTATAAGGTATCCAAGAGCAAACTTTTCTGTATCTCCATGGCTGCTATACTGGCTTCCTGCCAGCTGGCAAAAGAGGAGGGAAAAGTGTTAGTCCTACTTCTCTTTCCTCCTTAAATTGCAATGATGAAATGGGGGAGGGGAAGAGAAATTATATAGAGGTAGAGGCAATCAAAACATTTGGACAAAGGATTATCTCTTCCTCACGTTTGAAGAGATTCCTCCTTCCCAACCTCTGCTGCAGTCTTGAGGACACATTTGGCGCCAGCCCAAACTAACATGTCCCTGCTAAAAGGACCCCGTAACATTCAGATTTGGGTACATGGGTAGGGATGATAAGGCAACAGAGGTGGATTTCCGTTACAAACAGAATCACCCTTGCTTGGCTAAGGATTCCCCCCTCCCCACCAAAGGGAAATGAGCCCCTTTTGGATTTCTTTTCCATAAGCATAGGGCACCAAGCGTCCTTTGGCTCCTCCTGACAAAGCCCTGGTATTCGTAATCCATCCTATGTACCAGCAATCAAAGAATGGAATGGAGTTTGGGGGCTGGGAAATCTATCAGACACCCCTGGTCTCTTTGAAAATGCCATGGACATGAGGAGAACTGTCTAAAGGTGAGAATGGGGGTTAGGGTTGAGACTGATGGGGAAGCACTTACCAGGGAGATCCTGGGAGCTTCATCAAGTTGGGCACTGCATCCTGTCTGGGGTTGAGGAGTGCTCCCATCCAGTCTGTGCCTTTGGAACCCCTGGACCTCTCTAGCACACCTACTTTCCCTAAGACTTGCTAGCCAGTCTCTGCTGCTGCCACCAAGGTAGAGAGAAGAGCTGGAATGGGTTTGTGTCTCTTTTTTTCCTTCTTCTCTCTCTCTTTTTAAACCAAGTGAGAATGAGTCTGCAGCAAACCCGTTGGTGCAAAATAAATAAATAAAGTCTTAGGGGAGGGCTGCAGCAGGAGCCACTGACACAGGGCAGAGAGAACCAGGGAGCAAGAGAGCCTATAGGAGAGCACCAGGACCCAGGGAGGATAGTTTTCTGATTCAATAGGATCTTTCTGGCAATTAGGAATATCCCTGGAGGATTATGATAGATAAAGGCTAATACAACTGAAAGGGACTTTAAAGCTCATGTAGTCTAATCTTATTTTATGGATGAGGAAATAGGATCTCAACCTGGGCTTCTTACTAGGTTATAAACATTGAATATTAGAGCTAAATAGTCAGAAATCATCTATTTGGCTCCAACCCTTGAACTTTACAGATGAAGAAACTGAAACCCTTTCATTTTGGGTACCTCCGTAAAACATTTCAATGCAACAGCCAGGGGGAGATTAGACCATAAGACCATTGATATAGAACAGGGTGTTATTTTTTTTAAAGGGCTCCTACAACCCTTTGATTTTAGTGACATGGAAGCTGAGGCCCAGATTTACAGCAATTTTACACAATAAATGCCTGAGGCAAGATTTGAATTGTCTTCCTTATTCTAAGACCAGTGCCCAAACCACTATGGCCCATCATGGTGAATGTGGATTATGGTGCTGCTGGTTTTCTCTGACACAGGAATAAAATCAGTCAGGTAATTTGGGTAACCTTGTTTAACTTTAGCCAATAGTAGCTCACAGGTTTTTGATTTTCTCACCGCCTGCTTTCCTGCTCTCTGTTCTCCCTCCCCCATTGACTTTAAAATCACCTTATAAAGAATGACACAAATCTAGAATTGAGTTTTTCCTTGTTACCTTTCCCCAGAGAGTAAAAGTAATGAGCCTTTCAGCATTCATCACCCCCTTCAACTGTCCTACACCACCAAAGGGTAGGATAATAGTCATTTGAAAGGTTGTAAAAAATCCAGGGGCAAAAATCTTGGGGGAAGCCGTGTTTGAGGGCTCCCTTCATGCCCTCTCCCCTCCTCACTCAGAGTCTGTGATTCTGGAACTGACATTTCACAGAATATATATTGTGTCATTGTCTTCTCCCCAGAACAAAGAGCAAGTCTGATAGGTGGGACTGAGGGGATCCTCTGAGGACATGGAGATGGTGTCATCTACTTTGCTTGTCTCCTTGGTCTGTGCCCAGCTGTTCTTACTCATGTTGATGCCATGAGGTACAGTGGCTTAGTGCTGCTGACTCTGTGCTGAGACGTGGCAGCATCCGAGACCTAAAGCAGGGATTCTCAAGGGCAGTGGAATTCAGAAGCCCCGAATCATCATTCTTCCAGGATCCCTCAGGACTAGGGACTTTTTCCTGAAGCCCCAGCTGGGTGTGATTGTGGATTTGGATAGGACTCTGTTTATGTGTTTTTCCTTTATATGAACACTTGCATGGTTTACGATTGCATTTTTACCAATTCCTGTATCCCACGTATAAAGTGCATGTGACGTTTGTTCTCACTCTTCCTTCATATTTGTCAACCCAGTCTTGTTCCCAGAAGAGTTCCACTGAACTCTTGCAGTTATCACTACCCCTCCCCCACCCCTTCTCCACCTCTGCCCACACCATTAACACATTTAGTTTCTCCTAAGCCCTCTGAAAAGGCAGTGAAGAAATGTGTTCTTCATTTTCTATCATAACCTGGAAGAAAAGGATGGAAAGATAAACTTCTGGGTGATGTATAAAATGAACAGTTATTTTTGTGCTTGAGTTGTCTTTGAACTTGATCTAGCTTCCCTGACCACAGCCCTCTGGGAAATGAAATGAGGTATTTTAAAAATCCCCTCGAGTTCAGAGCTTAGAGTTAGAACTTGTTCATCGTGGCCTGAGTTTCTCTGTTACCTTGCTCCCCCATCTCGCTCATATTCACTACTGCTGCTTAGGCCTCACAGAAGTTTAGAGGGATGGAGAAAATGAAGTATCATGAAGTTGAAGCTGGTGAGGTCCCAGTATCTCTTCCTGCTACCCATCTACACTACTGCCACACTGGTCAGTAAGGAATGAATTCAGTCGCCTGGTCTGAATGGTAACTTACCCCAGGCCACTTCTGGAGGCCATGGGAAGAGGTAGAGTGGGGTGAAGGGATGGAGAGTGATGGTTGGGCAGTGGGGAGACAGCTGTGCAGGGCTTGAGGTTAGGACAGGAGATTGTGGTGGGGAGGGGAATTGGCCATGCAGCTCAGTCAGATAGCACTCCTGGGGGCTCATTTTCTGTACTGAAGAGTTCCTTGTAGAGGGGAGGGAAGGCAGCTTGGACAACAACAGGATGGAGGTGCTGGAAGGATTGTAGCTTCTCCATGTGCTGGCTACATAAACTCCGAAGCTTCCCCTTGGGTGGCAGCTGGGGAGAAGTGGGACAGAAAGGGGAAATAAAAATCAGAACCAGATCTCCAATCATGGCTACCTTCCTTGAAACAAAGTGGGCATAGTTAGCTTCTGTTATCCCAGGGGCTAGGATGTCTGGACAGCATCTTCCTCCATTAGAACAGAGAGGGCATGAGAGAATCAAAGTGATAGAGAAGAGATACTCCCCTGAAGAAATGCCTATGTTGGAGGTAGCAATGATGATGACAACAGTGGTAGAACAAGGAAAATAGGAATTAGAGAGTCAGTCGAATCAAGTCAGATTCTTTGAACCATAGTTTAGGTAGTTTAGGAGGCATGGTGGCTCAACTCTTGGACTTTATTATCAGGGAAGGTTTAGGAAGCAGTGAAAGATTGAAACCCCGGGGCTAAATGTAAAAGTCCCCTGGGATGGATTCCAAGGAGAAGTTGGAATCCCCCTTCACCAGACCTGGGTCAATTAGCCCAAAGCCCCAGGGTTGAATCCATGACAACAAGCAGGAAGATAGAATTAAAGAAATTCAGGGCTGGAAGGCACCTCCCAGGTCAACTCATTCAACACCCACTTTAATTGCTTCCAGCCCTAGCTTCGTCATTTGAAGAACAGGAGGCTATTAAGACCTATAGTATGGACCTTGAAAGGTTGTCATGATCAGATACAATAACTGACCATTTAAAGAGTGCTTTTAAGCTATGTAAGACACTTCAAGTAAATTATCTAATTTGTTCCTTAAAACAATCTGGTGAATTAGATACCACAAATATTCAGAAAATAGAGGATCAGAGCAGAAACCCTGAGTCAATCTCCGAAGCAGTATTCCAAACCAGATAGAGCCTTATTCCAAGGTTAACAGTTCTCCACTGTACCTCACTGCTTCAAAGGTATTATTAGCTCATGTTTTTATAGGACTTTTAAGGGTTACAAATAGCTCTGAGATTACACATTATCTTTAAAAGTCATTTTGTAAACCTTAAAAGTTATATAAATAGCAGTTATTATCCATACTTTGCAGATACTGAGATACTGGGATTTGTCAAAGGCTCCATTGCCAGCAAGTGGAGACCAAGGGACTTGAACCCAGTCCTTCTGGTTCTAAGTTCAGTTGTCTTTCCCCTTGATCTTAGGTCAGTTCTTTGGTTAAGGGTCAGCTTTGAGATGTTCTAGGTAGAGTAGCCCTATCAAATATAACCATTCTCCTATTATTCAGTCACCAAACCCTTCTAGAAATTAGGCCACAGAAGCACCTCTGTGGGTATGGACACAGGATTATGTTCCAGCATCACCCTGGCCTTGCTCTGATCACCTTTCATTCCATACAAGTGTTTGGTCCAGATCATTCTCAACCTCTGAGAGATAGTGATGGAAGAAGAGAAGAAAAAGTCTGGAGGTAGATGTGAAAGATCTTAGAGAGGGGTGGAGGAACCGAGAAGGCTTATCTATCCCTCAAAATCACAGAATGTTAGAGCTGAACAAGATCTTAGAGATTATCTAGTTCCAACCATTGCTTCACAGATAAGGAAACTGGGCCCCAGAGATTTGCTCAATGCTGTGGTGGCTAAGAAGTGGCAGTGCCAGCAATCAGCCCCAAGTCTTCTGATCCCAAATCTTCCTCCTCTTAAGATTTTTGACTTTCCTAGAGATAGGACCCATGTGAGGCTCAGGAGCGACTGCCTCATAGCCTTGTTTACTCTTTAGGAATGAATGTACTCCAACCTCTATTCTCCTGGGTCCTTAGCTCTTTGGTAGCAATGGGGGCTGTGGTTGAAAGCTGGGCTCAGCGGAGCACATCAGTATACCGACCCCAGCGTGCTCCCTCCCTCTCCCACTTTATAAGGACCTTGCCTACCTTAGCCAGGATGCCTTGGCGGTGAGTCTTGCACAGAAGATGGTGAAATGCCAACTCCAAATTGTGCTGCAACTGCTCCACCTTCCTTTTCTCTTGTAACCATGGCCTGTCTGGGGAGAGGAGCCAGGCCATAGTGGGGATGGGGAATTAGGAGCCCTTATGGCAGGTAAGCCAGTGTGCCCACTCTCTGAAAGGGAATGGATCTGAGCCTGAAATTCTAGAATTAGTAACTGGACTTTCCTTAAGGGATGCAGGAAAACTGGGAAAAACCTAGAGTTGAGATCCTCCCCATTCCCAGTTCACTTTATCCCATGAGCTTCCCCTTCTCATCCCATATTTTGAATCATCCTGGGGAGATAGGGTGGAAGACACCACCAAATATTTTTATTCACTTAAAATTTAGGTCAAGTCAACAGCAAAGTTAAAGAATTGAAGATGATACAAAAGGTCACACATGCCATCTAAGGGGAATATGTGAAAATATGTTGTGGTCAGGAAGTTGGGTCACTCTACACCCCCAGACTCCATTATATTTTACGTATATCAGTGTCTATATATTCCCCTAGACCATGCTTCTCCAGCTGCTTTTGTACTTTTAGTAACCTGCAACCAGAAAAACAAACAAAAAAACACCCACAACAACTCTAGATCTGGAGTAGATGACACCAGGCACCATGATTTAAAGTCTTATCACACATACAACACATTTTAGTGGACTGACATCTGGCCGTGGAGCCAGGAGGACATGAGTTTAACTCTTGCCTATACTGACAGTCATCTGACCCCTCTGTCCTAGGTAGCTTTCTAAGACTGTAAGTTAAAGAGAAGGTGACCAGTTTCCTCCTCTGGGAGATCCCCATACCAATGGAATCTGCAGTTCAGCTCCTATCACCTATTCTTCCACCTCTCTCTCATTCTCCCCCCACCAGCTCTTCAGCCCCAACAAAGAAGTGGTGGCTTTGATCACCTCTGGCAAAGGGCACATATATTCTTTATTAAGGTAGAACTTAATTCCTAGGGACTCACTACCAAGATAAGATATTCCATCATTTGTGGTTGTTTCCTTAAGGATGTATGTGTGTGCGCACGCATGCGTTTATTTTAAAGACACCCATGATTGGACTGAAATAACAAATGATGTATTTAAGAACAAAATTATGGGGAATCTGGTCTGTCCCCTTGTAACCATTGCTCTATCCAAGGGAACCAAACTTGTCTTACATAACTTGAGACTTAGAATAGTATGTAGCAATAAATACATGTGTGCTGTGGCACCAATGCCTTTCCTGAACCTTTCCTTCCAGAAAATGATCATTCCTGGAGCTTTGAAATCAGACAAAACTCATACACGTAACAGTTAATTTAAACTGAACTGAAGGCTTATTCTCTCTCTCTTTTAGTCATCCCCAAGTCAAAGGATTCATTACTGTCTCTTTCCCTTTAACACTTAGTTTCTACATATAGTATGAGAGATTTGGACCAGTTAGAGGTCATAGGATTTCAGAATTGAGGGGACTGTGGAGGTCATCTAGTTCAAGATTCTTATTTTACAAGTGAAGAAACTGAAGCCCAGATAGGTAAAGCAATCTGCCCAAGGCCATACAGGTGGCAGAACTAGGATTTGAACCCAAGCCTTTTGAGTCTTTCCATTATACCACAACAGATCATTTCAAGGTCTAACCTTCACTGGGTCTGCCATATTTCTATGTACTATCTCTCAAGCTTCCTTTCTGTGACTTATTTTCTTCTTACTAGATACTCATGATGTTCATTTAACCCAGAATAAAATTATTGGGGTAGATAAGTCCAGTGTAGATTGGCCCAAGTCAGCTTTCTAGAGGCATCAACTTTCCTTTCTATGTTAACAGTTCCCAGTAGGTAGAGACTGCTTTGCCCACATGTTCCAATATCAAACTCCATTCTTATCCCAGCATTTTGCCCTCTCCCCACCTACATAGGCACTTCAAAGCCCTGCCACAACTCACTGGCATTGATGAGAACGAGGGCTGTGTAGAGAGCAATCTCATCGTCAGAAAAATGCAGAGCACACAGGGAGTGGGAGAAGTCAAAGATGGAACCAATGAGTTCACTGCAGCCTAAGAGAAATTAGAAGTGTGGGGTGAGTAAGGGAGAGTTTGTTGAATTGAGAGGAGGGAGACATTTACTACTGAGGGCCCAAACCAGACTCTTGCCTTGGGGTGACTGGGGGAAAGGAGGTAGCTGGTTTTGAAATAGGAGTGTACTTTGTTTGAAAGTGGGTTGGAACTAGAAACTTTCACCTTCCCTTCACTGCCCCTCACCCAAGGCTCTGAACAGGTCCACGCCTCCATATTTGCCCTCAAAGAAGACTGTGCGATTGTCTGCATTGTATGCCCGGCACATCCTCACCAGTACCACCTCCATGGCCCCTGTGGGGAGGGAGATGGAGGTGAGAAGGGAGAAAACATCTGCAAAGTGGAGAGTGGTACCAATCTTACCCCCAAAGCCATGTTAGAGCCTCATCTCCCATGTTAGACAAGATACCTCCTAGCCCTTTTGGATCTCTTCTTGAGAACCTTTCCCTTTAGGTCTTTCTAGACACCTTCCTTGACATACATCCAGTGTGTCTCTGTCCTCACACCCTCCTGTCCCCAACACGGGCCTTCTTAGCTCCCTCCTGGCACCTGCTTTGAGCAGCACAATCTGGTCATTCTGACACAGCTCCATGAAGCCTGCTAGCCTTTTGGCGAATTCCACCACGTACTGGATGGCCTCGGTGAGCCGATGGGCGCAGCGTTCCCACATCTCCCACATTGACTTGGGGTGGGAGAAAACCACCATACGGAAGAGAAAAGACACAGATCAGAGCCCTCAACCTTCTCCATGACCAAGGTTCCTTCCACCTTCAATCCCATATGATCCCCTGGGACTGTATTCTGACCATTTAATTCCTTCACAGCATTCAGTGAAGGAACCTGGGAAAACTATGGTGGGTATTGTTTCCTGAAGTTGCATACATGCACTAACATGTATAGATATATATAAAAAAATGGATCAACAACCAGCAAATGTTTGAGTGCCCACTATGGACAACACAGCATAGTGGAAAGAAAACTGGATTTTTAGTCTGGATTTGAATCAGCTATGTAACCACAGTCAATTTTCTTCCCTTCTCTGAGCCTTTCTTATCTTCTGTAAAATTCATATTCCCTACCTCATGGGGTTGTTGTGAAGGAAGCACTTTTTTTTCTGGAGCCTGGTCAAGAGCTTTGAAATCTGACAAGGCTCATATACGGTTAACCCATAGCACTTAGTTGCTGTAGAAATGTGAGCTATTATTCCAAGGTTCTACAAAATGTGTGCAAAGGGGTTCTTGTCCTCATGGAGCTTTTAGTCAATTTGAAGAGTAAAAGTATACATACACACGCTAAATACAAAGTAGAATATATATATATATATATATATATGTCCCCAGATGAGTGATTCATTTTGTAAGAAGCTGAGAGGGGAAGGTTGCTGTTGGGACTGAGGTAGTTAGGGGAAGGAAATGGAATTTAAACTAGACCTAGTCTGGGCAGGGGCTTACTAGAAAGGAATAGTGAGGACATTCAGTGAAGGGTGAGTAAAAGCCAAGATTCTGAGATTTGCATCGCTGAAATGGAAAGGGCACCATTTTGGGCAGTTGTAAGAACTTGAGTCTAGTTCCATCTCTGCCACTTACTAACCATATGACCTTGGGTCAATCACTCCCTTTCTCTGGACCTCAGTTTCCCCCACAGAGGCACCCCTCTATGAAGGAGTTAGACTAAATGATCCCTTGGCTCCTATCCAGTTATGAGAGTCTATGAGTTTGAGACCAGTTTCTCGACATACTGACATATACAGAGGTACACATATGAACAAAGTTGTGTGAAGACATGCCTTCCCTCATCCAGATGTGCATTCACTTCACCTCTCTCTCTCTCTCTCTCTCTCTTGACTTTCTAGATGACTATGGGGTTGTCTCATCCTTTGGATCTGACCCTTGAATCATTCATTACCTTTCTTTGGTAGTTGATCACCTCCTCCCGGGAAAAGATATTGGGACGTTGTCTCTGCAAGTCTTCCAGTCGAAGCTGACAGGTCTCTTGATAGGACTTACAAACATTTTGGATCAAGTGCTCTGCAGCCAGGAAGGCAGACACTGAGCCTCAGTTTTCCCCTGCCACATGGGAGTTCCCACCATTAGCCTATCCCCTGGTTTCTCTCCTCCCCTCTGATTTTCTACCTAGGACTATTCAGTCCCTCATGCTCCCACTTTTCTGAGACAGATGATTGGCTTTGGAGTGTCTATTTTTTCCTCGAATATTGACCTCTGTCTTGGGAACATCTAGGAATCTGTTACCCCTCCTTGACTTCAGTTCCTTCCCTATCCTTCTCTACTTAAAGAGAAACTGCCTGGTTGGTCCTGCCCCTTTCCTCTGGTTGCTTACCAATCTCAGTTAGGGAGGCGTTGGGGAGTTCGAGGCGGAAGCTGGGGCTGCTGTACAAGTCCCTCCCTTGGCTTGACTCCCCAAACACCAGATGTCGGGGTTCCCCAATGTGGAGCTCACACCTGTCAGGGGACAGCTGGCTACCCAAGCCATAGAAAGCTCTGCCGACCTCAGCCTTTGCCCGATCAGGGCTGTACCCCCGGGAGTACACAGCCCCAGCCAGTCCCATTTTGGTCAGATTAGTAGGGTAGGAGGGTCCAGGGCCTGGGGCACTAAGGAGAGCAGGGGGGCAGGCAGAGGACTCAGGCAGGTCAGGTGAGGAGCCCAGAGGTAGCTGTCCACTGGGGAGGGCAAGGGTATAGGCAGGGGTATCTGCCCCTCTGGTCCCTGCAGGGGGCGGGGTGACCACTTGTTGTCGCTGCTGCTGTAGTTGCTTCTGCACCTCGGCATGCAGACTGTCCCTCTGCTTCTTAGACATTCGGCCAAACTTGACAGCTGGAAGAGGCCCAGTGAGAGATCAGGGATCTTGGGGTGAGGGGTGGTGGAGAAAGAGGCACCCCTGTATGATTGACAGCTAGCTGGCTGGCTGACAATAGACCCTCTTCTGTCTTACTCTGACTTCCTCCAGTAGCCCCTACCTTGAGGCCCTCTCTCACATTTCTTCTCCCAGGTGTCCCAGGGACTTGCCTGGTTATGTCCTCCCTACATTCCACATTGCAAACTGATACTATCTCCCAAAGTGATACTATCAAGAGTGGAGAAGATGAATATAAGGAAAGAGGCGAAGCTAGGGTTATCTAGACTCTTTGACTGTGGGATGGGGTACAAGATGGGAGGTAGGGGGAGAGCAGTGCTGTATTGGGGTCACCCCCCTTGCCCAGAAGGCAGGAGGAAGAAGAGCTAGGAGAGCTGTGAACATAGGTCTCCATGTGGTCAGGCCTACAGGCTCCCTGGTGACCTAGATACACACCACAGCCCAACCCAGGGCTCAGCGGTGTGTTTCTGAACATCCTCTTCTGACTCTCTTTCCTGCCCCTTCATTCCCCCCTCCCTTCCCGCTCTACCACCCCCTTCAACCCCTCCCAGGTGTGGAGGCACAGTCCCCCTCCCTGCCTGCTCCCTTCACACCCCAGGCCAGCTCTCCGCCTGTGTGTTTCCTTTTGCTTGGTTATTTGAGGCACTGAAAAGTGCTGACAGGTTCCTTCTGGCTTCTTGTGTCACATCATCCCATCCTCCCCTTCTCTCTTTTTCTTGTCCCCCCACTAACTCTACCCCTTCCCTGAGCTCCCTTGTCTGTGAGATGTCAGGTGAGTGTCTGGGGAGACAAAGGACTCAAACCTGCTTTTCCCCACCCCTGACCCTTTGCTAGGGATTCTGACTATTTTCAGTCTCGCTCAGTTGCTGGTCTTTTCCCTTTAGTTCCAAGGGACCAGAGAGAAGTCATTTCATTTCATTTTTTTTTTTTTGCTTCTATATCCCAAAACCTGACATAGTAAATGCTAGTAAATACTCATGGGGGAGAGATGTAGGAACCAGGGAAGAGGGAGAATATGGAACCAGATGGGGCCTGAGGTATGGGGCCAGAGAGGAAAGAGACAGAACTGAAAAGCATCTAGCCTGGAGAAGAAAAAATGGAAAAAAGTTCAGGCCTGAGGAATTTTTTTGGGGGGAGGAGAGAATCACCCTTCTTTGTTCACATTTCTCTAGCTGTTTTAGCTTTAGAAAGCACCTTCCTCATAAGACCCCTGTGAAGCAGATAGTGCAAATATTTTTATCCCCATTTTACAGATGAAGAGAGACAGGCACAGAGTTCAATGACTCCCAAAGCAAAAACTAGTGAGTGTAAGAGCTAGAATTTGAAGTCAGGTGTCTTGACTCCAAAGTCATCACTATTTTAACAAGACCTGTAGAAGTCTAAGATTTCTGGAAGCACTCTGATGTCTTCTGCCTGATTAGCTAGTTAGGGCTCCCATTTACAGACCCCGTACAGGAAAGAGTCCTCAGTAGCAGCTACAGAGCCTTCCCTGCATGGCCTCACCATCCCGGGACATGCCCAACGCCAGGCATTTCTGCAGGCGACAGTGTTGACAGCGGTTCCGGCTGGTACGATCTATAGGGCAGCTTTGCTGTCGGGTACAGGAGTATGCTACATTACATTGCTGGCTCCGGCGAAAGAAACCCTGGTGGGAAAGGGTTAGGATTAGAAGACTGCACCCTTCAGATTCCTTGACTTCGCTGCTTTCCCTTCACTCCCTGTCGCTACACCTAGGGACAGAATGCTTGCTTTCAGAGATCTTCATGGAAAGTCACTCAGGCCAAGTCCCTACCTTCTTCCCTGGATGTTGTGTTTCTTTTAAGGACTATTCTAGACAAAATAAGGGCTCTTGAGTCTCACGTTTCTCTGGCACACCTCTTTCTCCTCTGCTTGACAAAAAAGGACACGTGTATCTCACCTTGCACCCTTCACAGGTGATGACCCCATAGTGGATCCCAGAAGATTTGTCCCCACAGATCTTACAAGGTATCACTTCAATCTGGGCTGAAAGACAGGGTGAAAAACAAAGGATTGGACATAAACCAATACTGTTGCTTATTCAGTCTGGGTACTGAGGGTTTCACCCTCAAAACTTGGAGGGAGTCTGGGACCCCTGGAGAAAACTAAATGTTTATTGGGGCTGGGGAGAGGACAGGGACGTCAGGGAAGTGGCATCAGTTCTATGGGGTGGCAAAGGCAGCAGATGTACAGAGAGGCCACCTGTTCCCCCACCCCCACACCATCCCCCAAGTCACAGAGACCCTTTATACTTCCCTCCCACCTTGGGACCTGAGTCCCTGCTGCCTCAAAGCACCTGCTTCCCGCCAGGCGGAACCTTGCTTTCTGTCTCTTCCCCACCCCTCACCCCAGGCTCTGCTCCCACGGGCAGAGTATGGGGCAAGTGAGGAGGATGTGGTGGGCTGGGCTAGAGGCACCTGGGCACCAGGCAGAGATGTATACCCTTGTTCACCCGGGCTCAGAGGGGGAGCATTGGGCCCATTCCACCACAATATGCCTTTTGCATTGAGTTCAAGAGATGGCAGGGAATGAGGGAGGGGGGATCCTAGAGACACAAGTATATGTTTGAGCTATGGGGCTCAAACATTTCCTTGAGGGGTATCTGGAAAACAAAGGTTTGGATTACCTTATGGAGCCAATATTTGCATATGTATATGCGTGCTAAAGGGTGCCTGTGAGGGCATGCATTAATAAGTTTGTATACTGGAATACATGTGTGCTTGTAAGTTAGCTGGAGAGAGTATATGCACGAATCCCAGGGTCAGAGCTTTAAGGGACCTTGGTGGTAATTTGGCCTAAAATTCCCTAATTACAGGAAGGAAATTGTGCACTAGGTGGCGCAGCAGGTTGAGCATCAGCCCTGGAAGCAGGAAGACCTGAGGTCAAGTCGAGCCTCAGACACTTAACTGGCTGTGTACCCTGAGCTAGTCGCTTGATTCTGTTGGCCTCAGTTTCCTCATCTGTAAAATAGCATTCATCTTCCAAGGTTGGATGAGGATAAAATAAGTTACTATTTAGCAAACCCAAGCACTGTATAAATGTTATTAGCATCGTCATCACTCTTATAAAATGATTTACCCAAGATCTCACAGCTTGCATTTGCTGACTCGATTTCTTGCTCTTTCCATTATATCTTGCTAAGAGTCAGTGTGTCTAATGGATGTTTGAGAACCCTGTGGCTTTCAGGAATGTTGGAGGGGCTGTCATCACCTCTAGTTTCCCTCATTTCCTTCAGTGCTCAGCTCTGGTTCCACCTTCCACACAAAACCTTGTCTAATTCCCTCAGCTGCTGGTGTCTTCTCCTCCAAATAGCCCCATATCTGCTGTATATGGACCTGGCATCTTCCCTTCCTTCCTAGACCAGAAGGTTCTTGAGAGAAGAGATTGTCTCACTGTTGCCTGGTACATAGTAGGAACTTAATAAATGCAACAGCACCAAGATTTGGGGGCACACGTGGATGGGTGCGTGTGGATTTTTGTGAATGAGCGTCTGTTTGTACGCAGCTGAGCATGCTCTGTGGCACCCAGATCTGAGGCTAGGACCCTCGTGTTCTCCCTCTCTCTTTGTGACTCTAGGGGTCCTGTGCTTGCCCTGCTATCCCCCCAGCCCTACTGACACCCCTCACCCCTGTGGTTTGCTCTTGACTACCAGGTTCCTCTCTTTCTCTTCGCTTTGTGCTTATCAGTGCCCTGCTGCTTCCCGCTGAGTAGCAAAGGCCAGCACGCAGCCCCCCAGCATGGCCTCCCTCCCCTGACCTCAGAGGGTAGCCCAGGGAGGCTGCTTCCAGCCACAGCAGATATTTTCAGTATTGCCACAGGCCAAACACTCCTCTCTGGCCCCAGTGGGAGGTCACTGAGGCCCCAGAAAAGGGAGTGTGGGGGAACCCTGGGCAGGAAGGAATAGAGTAGGGTTCCTTGGCTGTTCTGTGTGCTGGTCCTACCTCCAAGGTCAGAGGACATAACACCTAATATTACCTACTTCTAGACTCACACAGCTTACTTATTCTGAAGTTTGGCTAACTTCACCCCAGTACTTCCTAGGGGTGTGGGCTTTCACTGAAGTAAATCAAGTCACTCCCTACAATGGAGCGTGGTATTAGGTGGAAACCAGTTCTTGAACAGGGGTGACACCAGAATGGTTTTACATTGATTATGACAGACTAATGTAATTCTCATTTTTGACAGTATATCTAAACTTTCAGGAAGACAAGTTAAAATTTGACCTCAGGCACTAGCTGTGTCATCCTGGGCAAGCCACTTAACCCTGTTTGCCTCAGTTTCTTCATCTGTCAAATGAACTGGAGAAGGAAATGACAAACCACTCCAGTATCTTTGCCAAGAAAACATCCAATGGAGTCACAGAGTCAGACATGATTGATAAACGATTGAACAAAAATCTAAACTGGAAGAAAGGCAGGATGGAGAAATGAATAGAGCCCTGGCCCTGACTCAGGGCAACATGAACTCAAGTCCAATCACTGAAATATACTGGCTATAAGACCCTGGATGAATCATTTAACCTCAAAGGGATCCAGGCATTTAAGACTTTAAGTTGAAAAAAAGTTGACAATCTGCATTGGTAGGAGTTTCCTCATTTGGGAACCCACTCTGCCAATCACAGATCCAATCCCCTTCCCCCACCAAAAAAATTGGGGCAGTGCTGAAGATAAAGTATTCCAAAATGTCAACCAACTATTTGATAAAGCCTTTTATGATATACTTCAGGATAAGTTTGAGGGACTTGCACTGGATAATACAATTAGGTCCTAAATGAATAGTATAGTACTAATTAATGAGATGATGCCAGTTTGGAGGGGTGTCAATTTGTAGTGGAGATCCCTGGGAATCTGGCTTTGACCATTTACTTGTCAACATTTTATTAAGAACTTGGATGAATGTATCCAATTTGCAAAGGATGTGAAGCTTGAAAAAAGACCAAACCTAGTGAATGACAGATTCTGGATCTCAAAAGATATCAACAGGCAGAAGTGAAGGATCAATTGAATAGATGGCATCTAAAAGGAAGAAATGAAAAATCCCATCCTTGGGTTCCAAACATCAGCTTTGATCTAATACAGGATGAAACAGTTGTGGCTAGCCAACAGTTCAGGTGAAAAAAAAATCTGGGGCCACCAGCAATCCCACAACTGGATGGATACAACAAGGAGGTCAAAGAAAGACTCTATATATGCAAAAATATTTGTAGGAGAACTCTTTGTGGTAGCAAAAAGTTTGAAACCAAGTGGGTTCCCATCGATTGGGTAATGGTGGAACAGATTGTGGTGTATGAATGTAATGGAATATTATTATGCTATAAGATATGACAAATATGAAGAATTTGCAGAAATATGGAAAGGTGTATATAAACTGATACAAACCAGAATAAGCAGGACCAGGTACATATAGTGGTTAAATAATGTAAATATAAATGATACAAAAAGGCAGAGGAACTCTGACTATTGTAATGACCAATACTGGCCTTGGAGAACAGATAATAAAATAAAATTCTCTCTTCTTAACAGAGAGGTGGGGGACTTCAGGTATGGAATATTACATATACTGCCAGATTTGTTCCTTTAGTCAGTTTTTATGAAATGTTTTTCTTTGTTATAAGAGAGGGGGTCAAGGTGGGGGTATACTAGGAGACTACTGTGATGTAAAAGCAAAAGGTATCAATAAAACTTTAAAAAGAATTTTTTAAAAAGTTCTGTTGAAATCTTATGAAAATAAATATCAAAAACTAAAAATAAATTAACTAATCTCAAAAATTTTTAAAATTCTATTGATTTTAGTGGATTGTAAGTTCAGTTCGCATCTACAATGTACCATAGAAGCCAAACACAGCTAATATTATTAGAGGATACATTAAGGGAGCCAGCTACTAGTTGGGCCATTGGATAGAGTAGATAAAGAAGACTCCTCTTCCTGTGTTCAATCTAGTCTCAGATACTTGCTAACTGTATAACCCTAGGCAGTCACTTATCCCTCAGTTTCCTCATCTGTCAAAAGAGCTGGAAAAGGTAATGGCAAATCACTCCAGGATCTTTGTCAAGAAAACCAAAATGGGGCCATGAAGAGTTGGGCATGACTGAAAATGATTGAGCTACAACAACAAATACATTGAGAGAAAGATGATATCCAGAATGAGGGGATGGTGTCTCTTGTGTCTATGTTGAGCCGCCTTTAGAGTCTGATGTTCCAGGCACTATATTTTACGAAAAACAGAGATATCGAGAGGCTTCAAGGTATCATAGAAAGACTACTTGGTTTAGAGTCAGAGAATCCTGGGTTCAAATCTTAACTCTGTCTCTAAGTAACTGGGTGAACTTGGGTGAGTCAAAATCTCATGAAGATGAACGGTTGGACTGGAGGCTCTCTAAGGTCACCTCCATAGGATCTATGATCCTGTAAAAATACACATTTGATTTACAGCAGCTCTTTTTTGTGATGGCACAGAATTGGTGACAAAAGATATCCATCAATTGGGGAACAGCTGACCAAGTTGTGGTATATGAACTTGATGGAATACTATTGTGATATAAGCAATAAAGAAAGAGATGATTTCAGAAAAGTATGGGAAGACATTAATGTACTAATGCAAAGTGAAATGACCAGAACCACAACAATTTATACAATAAAAACAATATTGTAAAGATAAATAACTTTGAAAAGCTAGGACCTCTGATCAGTACATAATGACCAACCACAATTTCAGAGCGTTCGTGAGGAAAGAGGTTATCCACCTCCAGACAGAGAGCAGATGCAGATTTAAATGTACTGCCTGTCTGCCTGCCTAAAATGGTAGGAATTTCTTTTGCTGGACTTTACCTTTTTGTAACAAATTTCGCCTGTTAGGGCAAAGTACGGGAAAGGAAGGTAGGATGGAGAGAATTTCGAGCTAGGAATGAAATAAAATTCAATTAAAAAACGAAACATAAAAAAGCAAAAAGAAGAAAATCCTCTATTTGAGTTCCATTCTTTTGGCTTAAAGTATCATAAGGAGATAAAATGCAAATACTCAAAGTGAGAACTGGTTTTGGTGAGTGGGGAAAAGGAAAGAATATGTTGTGTGTGTGTGTGTGTATGTGTATGTGTGTTGTGAGGGGGGAGTGGGAGAGTGCTGCCACAAAGGTGCTGAAAACAAAAGGGGCATTAAAAACAACATTAGCCTGTTATTAATTTGCTGTGTGACCTTGGAGAAGTCACCACCCTTGTCTGGGCTTTGGTTTCAAATATGGATGAATTTTAAGTATCTTTTCAGCTCTGATATCCCATGATTCTACTTTATAGCTTTGCCAAGGTCTTGTCCTCCATAATGGCTATCTCTGTTAGCCTCATTTTCCTCAGCTGCAAAATGGAGACTATAATATTTGCATTATCTACCTCATAGGACTGTTGTAAAAAATAATAATAAGGTCCTGCATTTGTATTGTCTGCCACATACTGGCTGTATGACTATGAGAAAGTCACTTAGTGCTCTAGGCAACTCTCAGACTATAGGAATTAGGAAGATACCCCCTAGTGACTTTCATCATCTGGAATTCCCTTTCAAAATCACAGGCCCAGTCTTTATTCCATATCTCCTTGAGGAAAATGCTGAGTAGCTTTGAAGTGCTATATTCATTTGTTTTATGTTTACCCATAGGTGAGTACATACACACTAATAGACATGTACATGTGCTTATAAATGTAGGGACAGGATCTAAAGAAGCCTAGGCTGTCTGTCTTCTAGTATCTGAGCATGGAAAGGGAAGAAACTGGACCAGGGTAACTTAGCAAGTCAAGGACAAGAGGTGGAGATTTGTAAACTGAACCACGGTGGGAACCCAGGCATTGGGTTCTTTGCTCACTAGCCATTGTGGTCCTTCCTCCTGCTTCCCTTCCTTGGGAGCCACATCCGCGTGCGTGCATGTGCTGACCACAATGTATGACCTCGGACATATATCTCCTGACCCAGGTGGCTGGAAACTGGCTCCCTCCCCTCCTAGACATGGTCTTAGAACCCCACCTTGAGGTCAGAGTCTCTACTGTTCCCACGGAGAAAAAGAGCCGACTGAGCTACAAGAAGTCCTGGGCTGAAGTCTGGGAGTTTGACCAAGGTCCCACATACTGCAGCTAGTTACACAAGGTACTCTGACAGAATCACAGAGAGCCACAGGTCATAGTAGCTAGGACAGACCTCTGAGAGCATTCTCATTCAACTAGATGTTTTTTACAGGCAGAGAAGCTAAAATTCAGATATACTTGAGTAAAGAGATACAGAGGCAAGGTACTGATAGAGAGACTGAGACAAAGAGACATACCAAGAGATAACAGAGACTAAATGAAAACAGAGAGATGGGCTCAGAGAACCAGTCAGAAACAGGCAAACCAAGACCTGGAGAGACAGAAACAAAGAGATAATGAGATGGAGAGATGAAAACAGAGACATAGAGAGCCACGTCCTGTGGAGCGTGTGCCCACACAAGAACACACCCCCACACTCGCTCTGGCCCAGTGCCCGATACTTTAGCCCTCACCAGCTTTGTCGGGCCCTTGCCAAGCCCCCATCCCCCCTCCCATAAGCCCTATACTTCCACCCTCCTAAAACCTCAAAGAGAAAGTGTCTGAGGTTTGGGGAGGGGGGTTAAGACCAAAAGCCAAAAAACAGCTCAGTGAACTCACCTACAAACCCCAGGCCCCTTGAGAAGAGCCTTGGTTGAGATGGGGGGATGAGGAGGGGTAGGGAGAAGGTGAGTCATGGACAGACCGCGGGATTACTCAAACCGATGCCCAGGATCTGGTCTGCCGGGAACTCTCCCCTCTCAGGGCCAGATGATGCCAGGAACTGGAGCCAAGCAAAGGTCAGCAGCAGCCCAGCTCAGCCCCCGAATTCCCCGACTCCCACAGCTAGACCCAACCCTGCCCTTGGGAAGGTTTTCCCTGGGTCTAGCCTTATCCCTCCTTCCTGTTTAGAGTTATGGGGGGGCGGGCAGTGTTATAGTTGATTGTTAACTATATATAGTTACTGATGAGGTCAGAACACACTCCTGCAGCACACCCTTCTCTATCAGGGAGAGAACTTTCTTGAGATCAGCTTCTGCTCCCCTCTTCCTCAGTGCCAGATAGTTCCTCCCTGAAATATGGAACAGATGAGGTGCCTGTTTTCTCCCTCAACCTTAGAAATCACCAGACAAGAGGATGACTCCATGAATGGTTCTCTTCATCACTCCATTCTCATGTCTTCTACCCCTATAGATCTGGAAGTACTTGAACTCTCTCATTCATTCATCCATTCATTCATTCATTCCACGGCAATGTCAGGAAAAACATTGGGGAAATGATTCTTGGCTTTTTTTTCCTCTCACCCAGGGGTGGCAGGGCTGGCCCTTCACAGTGTCATTTTCCAGAGAGGCAGGAAAGTGGAAGGTAGAGTTGGAGGAAAAGCATCCTGACAACAAGAACAATGAACTTGAGGAACTGGCAGGTCTGAGTTCGAATCCCACCTCTGACACTTTACTGACTGTGATCCTCGGCAAATTGATTCACCTTTCTGAGTTTCCTGACCAGTATAATAGGAATGATACTATCTGCCTCATGTGGTTGTTATAAGGAAAGTACTTTGTTAAACCTTTAAAATTATGAACTGTTATAATTCGGTGAGGGTAAAGGAGATAGTAGTCCGTACTGTGTTTGCTGACTTGAAGGTTGCTGTTACTTAACCACCCTCCATCCCACTACCCCTAATACATGACATCCAATTGGTACCTGGCATGGGTGGAAATAGGGTAGAATTAGGGCTCTTCTCTCCCAGCTTTCATCTCATCTCCTCCCTCAGGGGGGAAGAAGTCCTGGCTGGTAAGATGCCCCCAATCCCCCTATCCCCTTGCCTGGGCACCAGGGAAAATCCTAGAAGGAAGTGAGAAGGGAACGGGCATTTACACAGCATCTGCTATGTTGTAAATAACTCATTTGATCCTCACAACGATCTTTGGAGGTAGGAGCTATTATTAGTATTACCATTTACAGTTGAGGAAACTGAGGCAAACAGGTTAAGTGACTTGTCTAGGGTTCACATGGCTAGTAAGTGTCTGAGTCTGGATTTGAACTTGGGACTCCCTGACTCTAGGCCCACTGCTCTATTTACTATACTACCAGCTTCTTGAAGAGGAGTATCTATAGTTCTGGGGGTGAGGGGATCTCCTGGGCTTCATTTAGATGAAAATGAGGCAAGGTAATGAGGATACCACTGGTCTGATTCTTAGACTTTTTCTGAGTCCCCTGCTTCCTCCTCAGGCTCATAATTAGTCTCTTTCCTTTCTCCCCAAATGCTAATTTTAAAATACCAGGGAAGAAGGTTAGCTGGGATTGGGAACCTGACCAGGGAGTATGTGTTGGTGTACCACACAGAGGAATTAAGAATTTGGGGGAAGGCAGGCCAGGTTAATTCTCAGCTAAGGACAGAATTCAGGGAGGGTTGAGGAGGAGCGGTAGACTTGGGGCCAGAAGACCCAGGTTAAAATCTTGGCTTTGCCACTTAACAAGCCATATGACCACAGACAAATTTGTTCCACTGTCTGGGCCTTGGTTTCTTCATCTAGGAAATGAAAGAGTGGGACTAGATTTTTAAGGTCCTTTCTAGCAGCTCCAAGAGTTTATGATTTTATTCCTAATATCCACATTTAGGACTAGGAGATTCTCCTTCCATCACCTACCCCTAATTCTGACTAGCTCTTTACCTACCTCGTTCTAACCCGGTCTCTTGTGTCCTACCCTCTTCCTACCTTCTCCCAATTGTCTGGCCCCAAGGGAATGTCTGAGGATGAGGTAAGCTCTCCTCTATCCGCTACCATAAGATTTCTCCCTTTGGGAAGTGAGATGAGTCTGATTTTTCAGCTTTTCCTACCCCCAATTCCTGTTCCCCTCCCCTCCCCTTTTCTAAATTTTCTGGTTTTTCTTTTCTCCCTGGGGATTATAGCTCTAACCAGTTGTCCCCACTTTTCATCACTACATGGATAAGCTTTGGCCCTGAACATGGGGATCCCCTTCCCAACATGAGATGCTCTGAGAAGCAGGGAACTCTAGGCCCCCTCCCGTACTTCTGGTGAGAGTGGCCCCCTTCTCTCCCCACATTAATTCTCACTTCCCTTTGACCAGAGACCTGAGCCTCTGTGATACTAGAAACCAAGGTGGCTAGGGTCCACCGCAGGGGAGGGGAAGAAGGGGGGGGTGCAAAGGCTGGGGAGAACCATGTTACTGTGGTTGTTACTTTGTTGTGTCCCCACCCCACCCCAGGTCAACTCATTCCTATCCCTCTCAGACCCCGGGGAAGAGTTTTCTGCTGACACACCTGGATGCCTGAGGCTGAGAAAGTATCGGAGTCAAAATTCGGGTGGGCGAGAGTGTCTGGGGCTCCAAGAAGCCACAAAGGGAAGGCAGCCACCCGAAATCCCCTCTTTGTGCCCCCGCCACCCCCGCAGTCTGAGACTGGAGAAAGGAGGGGAAACAAAAGAACCAAGCTGAAAACAACCACCCTGTGAGGGCTCTGTAGTTTTGGGGGGATGGGGTGGGGAAGGTGAATCATGGGGACAGTGAAAGCTGGAAGCCCAAAGCTCCTGTGCTGGCTTCTGCTCCATCCCCATAATTTAGCCTATTAGACCAAAATACAGGTTCAACTTATCGGCTCTTTCAGAAGGATGCCAGAAGCCCCCTTTGGGACCGAGTTCCTGGACTTTATGCGCTGGGCTTCCATTTCTCCCTCTTTCTCCATGTTGTCCCTCCCTCCTTCTCTCTCCCTCTCTTCTTCTCTTTCCTTCTCTCCCTGTCACTGTCTCTTGAGTTCTCTGGAAACATAATAATAGGCCTTGTTTCCCTTTTACTTCTTACTGTTGCAGGACCTGTCATCTCAGGTCCTGCCAAATCATACAATTCTCCATCTTTTTTGAAGATAACCGAATAGCAGCATAAGGGCTGGAGGGTAGATCACAAGGATTATAGAGAGAATTGCCATGTCCCCTTTTCTTGGGGCACTGTCACTTTTGGAGCTTGCCTATTTGTTTGGGCCAGAAGAATATGGCGGGTAGGTGATATGAGCTTTGGAAGCTCTTTCGGTAAGAGTTCACGCTCATTTTGTGTCTTCACTCATGGTATCTCCTATTCTTTCATTTTTCTTCCTTCCCTTCATTTGTTGAATTCTTATTTATTATCCTTTAAAGCTAACCTTCCCTGACTCACCAAGTGAACTTTCCCCCTCAGACCTCACATGGTACTGAATTATGTAATATGATGAATTGGAGCACTAGATGTTTGTGCCTCTTTCCTGGGTCAAACGATTAGCTCCATGAAAGTAGGGACCCTAAGCTTTGCATCTCCTCCAAAGCTTGGCCCAGTACTCTATACCTACTACATACTTAATAAATATTTATGAAATCGGAGAGCAAAATAATTCCTCTTGTTATGATGGGACAGGATGCAACCCTTCAGCAGCTAATGCTTTGGGTTGGTGGCATTTGAAGGGTTGAATATAAATGAGAAAAGGGGGCAGGTATGAGGGTGGAGGCAGGATCTTACAAAGCCTCAAGCACATGGGGGAGCTTCTAGGAGATTGGACCCCAATTCAAGAGGTCTGGGATTCTACCTCCTCACTTGCTGTCCCTGTAGAGAAGAATCTTTCACTGAATTAGCCATAATTAAGCCAGGTTGGCACAGAGGACACAGTAAGATATAGGTGGTCATAGCTCTGAGTTGGCTGGGCTGACAAAGTTCAGAGGGATCCTTGGACAGAGAGACCTGTGCCCCCAAAGAGGCTCTTGCACACTTTCAGGGTGTGTCCCTCTTTGGCTCTCAACTCCCTTTCACTTAGAAGGGATGATACGTTACAGTTATGTTAGTTATGAACCAGTTCATGGTGTTGGGTCCTTGCCTGGGGTGTGGTCTTCTTTTGGTAAAAGTTTGAGCTTTGCCTCTGACTCAGAGCTGTCCTGGGGTCTATGTCTATAAAATGCATCTGTATTCCTGGAGGATGCTCATCAACCAAGCAGAAAGGTAGCATCATGGCAGAGAGCTACACTTGAGAGTCTGGAGACTTGGGTTCGAATGTAGCCTCAGCCACTTTCAAACAGGACCCTGAACAAGTAATTTAACCTCTTAGTTCTCTTTGTGTCTAAAATGGGGCCTGGGATGATAATACATGTACTACTTCCTTCATGGGGTTGCTACAAGGAAAGTGATTTTCAAATCTCAAATTGTTAAATGCATGAGTTAGGATTAGATATGAGATATACATATAGTCAGCTTAGTCAGTATTGACCACCTTGGACAGCAAACTAACAGTATCTCAAAGACCCAGATTCCCAGGATCCCTTCAGGATCCAGTCTTCTTTCCCTACCACCTAGATCTGAGCTCTGATGCTGTGTGACCATTCTGGGTCTCAGTTTCTTCCTTTGTAAAACAGTACCTACTTTCTAGGGTTGTGAGAATCAAAATGAGATTTTATATATATGTATTTCATGTAATAGATTTTAAAATACTATATAAATGCTAGCTGTTATTATTTTTGTCTATAAAATGAGGGAATTGGCCTAGATGTCCTCAGGTACCTTTCAGTTCTAGGTCTATATATCCACAAATAAGTAAATGCTAGGTTCTGGGCAGAGGGAGAAGGCATTAACAACTGGAGGAAAGGCTTCACAGGGGATGTAGCCCTTGAAAGTAGCCTTGAAGGAAGATGAAAATGCTAAGAAGCAGGGGTGAAAGGTATGTGATTCCAGGCAAGGGGGATGCTCTATGCAAATACATAGAAGTGGGAGATGGTTAGGCCTAGTTCAGGAACTGTTAGAGCATAGAACTTGGTTGGAGCATAGAAAACACTGAAAGAAGTAATGTGAATTGACTGCGAAGGTAGAGCTAGACTCTGGAGTGTCTTTAAGGTCAGTCTGAGGGGCCCTTTTAAAAAATTCTAGGAGGTGATTGGGGACCAATGAAGGTTGGTGAATTGAAGAGTAAAATGGTTAGACCTGAGTCTTTGGAAGATTGTTTGGCAGTTAAGTGGAGGGTGCACTGGGAGGAAGGGAGACACTGGAGACTGGGAGACCAGTTAGGCTAATAAGGTAGTCCTGGTAAGAGGCAATGATGGCCTGAACCTGGGTGATTACTAAGTGATTAGAAAAAAGGAGATGGACGACAGATGTTATGGAGGTCCAAGCAACAAGACTTGCAACTGATTGGATATGGAGAGGTGAGGGGGACAGAAGTGTTGTAGATACCTTCACAATTAGAAACCTGGGTGATTGATTAGGAGGCTGGCAGTGCCCATGGTAGACTGGGGAAAGTTTGGAGGAGGGATGGGTCTAAGGGAGAGACAGTGATCCATATGCAAGTGTAAAGTATTGTCTTCTGCTCTATTCCCTTGGGGCAGCTACCTTTTCTTATTCTCTGCTTATATCTCAATGTACTTCCCTTGTTCTCCCTGCCTTTTTTTTCTTTTCTTTTTTTTTTTGTTTCTGTCCCTCGGTACAAAGCTGTGCAACATAATGGATCGAAAGTTAGCCTCAGAACCAGCCTGGGTGCAAGTCCATTCTCTAGTACCTACTAGCTGTGTAACCCTGGTTAAGCTACTTTCTAAGCTTGGAAAGCTCTCCTTCTTCTACTGCATCTACTGACCTCTCTGGCTTCCTTGAAGTCTCAACTAAAATTCTACATTTTACAGGAAGCCTTCCCTAACTTCTCTTAATTCTAGTTAAGAGAAGTCATTCCAGTTATAATTGTCTCCTTATTCATCCTGTATTTATCTTGCTTTGTTATATTTGTTTGCATGTTGTTTCTCCTACTAGATCGTAAGATCCTTGAGGACAGGGACTGTCTTTTACCTCTTTATTGTATCCCTAGTGCTTAGCACAGTGCCCAGTAATATAGCAGATGCTTAATAAATAAATGGTTGTTATTGATTGATAAACTACTGAGGAGGTACCAGCATTGGTAGAGGAAATTTCTCCCTTCTAAAGAAATCACAGGTTCAATCTCTCTCTCTCTCTTTTTCTTTTTCTCTTTCTCTCTCTGTCTCTGTCTCTCCTATGACTCCAAGTCTCTCAATCAAGCAAGCAATAAACATTTATTAAGCACCTACTATGTACCAGGACCACCTCCCCTTTATTTTTGGGTCTCCTTTGATGACTAACTCTACCAGGAGTTCTTAGCACCTTAATAGCACTTGAAAGACTCAGGTCAATGGTGCCTAGCCCTAAATTGCTGGAGATTTCTTTACCCATCTGTAGAAAAGCTGGGAGATGGGGTGGTTCATATCCACCCTCCACTACCCTAACTCCATCTACAATCATGGTGGGGGAGCTGCAAGCTATCTGTCAATAATCTTTATGTCCGCCTTTGGATACCTAGCTCATGGGGACAATCAGTTCCAACCTTCCTCCATAAAAAACTTCTTTTCTTTCCATCCAGGATTTCCCACAGTTATATAGATTCATAGAAGGTTAGTTTTCTGGGACTTTAGAGATCTTTGTCAAACGTCTGATTTTATAGAGGAGGAAACTCGGGTCCAAACTCTCATAGTTCATGGTAACTGGTGAACCCAAGAACCAGCAAGAGAACTTAGGGGTCCTGACTCTTCTCAAGGTCCTTTCTTCTATAACTTTAGGGAAACCCTTGGGCTGGGATACTTTCAGGTCTCCTCCTCTTCACAATTCCCTTGTGCCCAATGACTTTTCCATTCTCCTCTTATACACCAAGCACCTCAGCTTAACCCAGACTGGGCCCAGGCTTTTTCATGAAGAAAAAGCACAGTTAGGTGCTTGCCCGGCTCTAGCCCACAAGGGATGGATGAATGTGCAGCATGGGACCTCCTTTTTCCCATGCACTCACTGTTCCAAACTTTGATGCTATGAGGTATTCTCAAGCTTCCATTCACAAACCTAGAGGGAACTTTCCTTCTGTCCAGCTCATCTAATACATTCTTTATCGGTTGGTGCTTTCATGTGGGTGCTCACTAGTGACATGAGCCTTACTATGTGAAGAGGGCAAAGATGATTTGATTGCTTTTAATCTCCACACTTCATAGCAAACACATCCATAAACGCACACTCATTGAAACACAAATACACACACACTTGGACACGTATTGCCCTGGTTAGTTCATGGTCAATCCTCACATACCTGGGATAGGGAGGACAACATGTTGACCTTAGTTCCTGTTCTCCCTCTCACTTGACTTGGTTTCAGTTTACTCCATTGTAAAATGTATATTTCTTCTTCCTTCTAAGACCTGGATACCACAATTCCCTATTCCCTTTCGTCCTTAACCCTCATTCCTCAGAACCTAGAGCTCCTTTGTCCATTACTTTGAAACCCATCAGTACTCAGCAGTAGCTATGTCAGTAGAGACCTACCTAGTAATACACATGTGACTTTCCCCATTACCTCTACCTGCACAGTGCTCCAGAAGGAACAGTTTCTCATAAGCTATTCTTCCTGGACATCTTCCCACTCTTCTCTACGGGCTGAGTTGAGTTGAACAAATGTTTCTCCCCTTGCCCCAATTCACTTACTTCTCATGACTGAGCCACCCTGGTTGGCAGGTCACCTGTAGGTCCTGGGGGAGGCTGAAGGGCACCTTGGCACTGGTAGTGCTGGGGGGGCAGCAGGAAGCCAAGTCTGTTAGCAGCACTAGCAGCCCACGGCATCCACAGCTCTCCTCGCCTCACTTTGCCCAGGCAGCAATGAGGAGGGGGGGGGTTTAAACTAAACAGTACACAGGTGGCTTTGCGATGCCCCCCACCCCAGGGGTGGGGAAGGGGTGATGGGCGTCCCTTGTGACCAATCTGGGGCTGGGCAATGGAAGGGGTGTGTGTAGAGGGGAGGGTGTTGGGTAAAGCAGCCAATCACAGCAGGCGTTGGAAAATTCCAAAACCACATGTGAGCAGCCACAGGCAGCAAAAGCTGTTTCCATCTGCTGGTTGGTTCAGGGGCTTGGGGAGCGGGAGCCAGACTCACATACACCTGGGGTTGGCCCCTGTTTGCCTTGTCCCCCAATCCCTAGGTCTTGTCCTCAAAATACCTGTATTGCCTTTCATTGCCAGATAACGTCCTAGGAATGAGTGCCCAGGGCCTGGTTTAGTATCACCTCAGTCATCCAGGCCACCTGAGTGGGACTTTTCCCGGGGGTAAAGGAAGTGTCTTCCTAGAGGTTTCTGAGAGGAGGAAACAACTCAGACCCTTGGACCCTGGGCAGTGGTCCAAGTCTCATCTTTGGGACTTGTCAGCTTGGTCTGGGGAGGGTTTATCACCTTGAATGGCTGACCAATAACTCCTCTCATGCCTTTCATTTCTTAACAAGAAACTCCTGTGTCTGGGACTAGGAAAAGGGAGATGCTTTCTTTGGGCTTTGTTTCAGCCCACAGGATCTGCCCCTCAACTATCCTTTCCATCCCAAGTCTGGTTCTGTTGGAAGGATTCAATGACTTTCCAACCCCTAGGCCTCTAATAGGCTCCAACATAGTTGGGTTCAATGGGACTAGAAGGACTTTCAGAGGAGATACACTACAGAGGTCTACTTGGGACATACTGCTCTCTGACGCCCAGGGAAAGTGGGTGCCTATGGCCATTGGGCCTTGGTTGGAGAAGGTCAGAGTGGATGCCTAAGGAGGGTCCCGGGCCAGGATTGATGTGGAGGGGGGTGAGAGAGCAGAAGCAGAGGGCTCTTTCTCCATTCCAGGTCTTCCAAAAATCCCCTACTTCCCCCCACCCACGTACTGCCGGCCCTTGCCTTGCCCCCTCCTCCCCTCAACAAACTTCACTCACGTCACTCCCTGACCCGTTTTCCTCCTGAGCGGGTGGGTCGTGCTCAGCATTTCCGTGAGGCCTTGTGGCTAGGGGAGGGCGAGGCCTTAAGAATTCTGCTGAGCAGAGCAAACCCCCCACCCAAGGGGATGCATATCCCTAGCCCCCAGCTTCTCTGCACCTAATCCCACTCCCCCATCTCCTCAACTCTGGAGCAATTGGGGAAAGTAGAATCGTCCTCTAGGGTACTTCTTGTCCCAAGGGGATGCTTCCCAGGAATTCTTATGGCAGGTGGCATGGATTTGAGATATTAGAAGGATGGGGGTAGGAGACCCAGGGACAGAATATCTAGGCAAGCTCACTGATCCCAGGATTTTTTGATTCTTATGCAGATATGAGCTTGGGTACTCCTTGGAGCTTTTAGGGGAGGATACCCAGGGGCAGAGGTGGCACTGGATGATTTATAATGAACCAGGCATCCCAATTCTGACCCTCTGGCCCTGCCCTGACCACTGTGTCTTGGGACTGGGATAGAAGCAAGTCTGTGTCTAAGAGGAAATTCAGTAACTATCAAAAAAGGAGGGAGAAGTTGTCCCAGTTACACAAAAGGGGTGTGCATGTGTGTGTGTGTGTGTGTGTGTGTGTGTGTGTGTGTGTGTGTGTTGGAGAGAATTGTGGGGGGAGGGAGTGGGTGTGAATCTTGCCCTGAGCAGAGAGATTCTCAAGGCAGATGAAATCCCTTCCTAGGCTAGTTTCTTTTTACTGGGTCCCACAGGTAACCATGAGGAAGTCCTTCCTCAGGTCTAACCTCCCTTGTTGCTGATGCCTGTGCCCCTGCAACTTTGATCATTGAAACGTTTGGTGTCCCGAGGCAAGCGGGGGATGGGCTCCTGCTTCTTCCTCCTCTCCTCCCCTCTGGCCCCCTCTTTGCCACGGTTCTCTCTCCCCATTCACACTTCAGGATGTGTTAACCACCGAGATGAACACCAAACCCCAGGCTGACCACAGAACTCTTCTAGATCCTCTTGCCATCCTCTTTTACCAGGTTCTTTCCCCGTCCCTATCGACCCTCAGATTTCCTATGTCCTCCCTATCTGCCGTTGCTTGACTCTTCCTGTCTTTCTCAGGCTATTTCCCCATCATCTAATTTCTCCTTTTTCTCTCTTCTCATCCTTCCTTTTCCCACATTTTCCTCTCTTCATCTTTCCGTCTTCAATGAACATTTCTCTTCATTCTTTCTTTCCCTACCTACTCCCATTTGCCTCACTCTTCTGGTCATTTTAGCTCTTCTGATCTCTCTCCTATACCATCTTTGCCCTCCCTCACCTTAATTTTTCAAAGTTGTCCATTTCTCTAAAATTCTCAGTCTAGGAACCCCTTCCCACTACCAGATCCTGTCTCAATCCACATCTTCCAGCTGTCTTCCCCCACACATACATATATGCACTCACAGGTATGGGTCTTCTTTGCAGTTTCAGGCCCTGTAAGAAAAGGAGAATTATGAGGACTTTGGACCCATTGAAAGTAGTAGGGCCAAGAGATGAGGGTCCCCTTCCTCTCATTGGTCACAAATACACCCCACCCCCCAACACATTGGCCCTCCCCATCCCCTCAGCCAAACCTGTTGTTGAACTTCATTAGCCTCTGTAAGCCCACATACCGCCACAATTTTAGTGTGGGGTCCAGGTAGAATAAAATGCATAATAGGGGAAGGGGTAGGCCAAGGGGCCTGGATTGGGGAGATAGGTTAAGAAGTAAGAGTTACTGGCAATTCCCCTGAGACACTCCCCAGGCCTGTCAAGACTTTGGGAGCTCCTCTTGGCTTCCTACTCACTCCAGCAAAACAGATACTCCCCCTGCTTTTCTAGCTCCTCCAAGCTGGAGAAGACCAGCTGTCTGATTCCCCTAGCTCCAAGTCGGCCCTATACCTCCCTGTTTCCCTCCCTGTATCCCATCGGGCAACCTCCAGATCGTCAGTCGTAGAGACAACTTCTGGAGGAGAGAAGGAAGGAGGGAGTGGGAAAGTACTCCTATTTCCTTGGCCCTAATCTGTTTTAGCCCCAGCCTTAGCGTTTTCTTGCTTCCTCCCTGATGTGATACACCAATATTCAGTATTCTTGGGCTTCAGCCTCTTGTATGTATCCTGGATGCCCTGGGAGCTGGTGATGGAAAAAGACATCCTTCCCTCTCTCCATCTTTGCCAGCATAGGGAAAGGTTTCTCTCCCACTCCATCCCAGGTCCACTACACACACACACTCTTATAAGTGGACTGGTCACTGACATCTGTGCTAACCTGAGCACCTGAGGTCCTGGGAAGGTCTAATTCTAGGCATGTCCACCAGAGAGAAAATCGAGAGAGGGGCATTGACCACTTAGCTAGTCGGAGGGTTTAGAAGGACCAGCAGTCACAGGTTCACAGATTTAAAGCTAGAAAAGATTTTAGAGATCTTACAGTACCTAACCTAGTGCCAGACACAAAGAAAGCACTTTATAAATAATGCTTATTGAATTAAATAGTCCAATGCTCTCATTTTTGCCTCATAATTCTAATAATAGTAGCATTTATACAGCACTGCTTTAAGGTTTGCAAACTGTTTTGCAGATATTAACTAATTTTAACCTCACAACAACACCAAAAGGTAGGTGCTATTATTTATCCCCAATTTGGCAGATGAGGAAACTGAGGCAGACAGTGATTAAATGGTATGTCCAGGGTCACATAGCTAATGTGTCAGACTCTAGATTTTGAACCTAGGCCTTCCTGACTCTGGGCCCAGCACCCTTGTCTCCTGTGTGACCCAAGAAGAAACGGAGCTCCAGGAGACCTTTTCCTTGCCCAGGGTCAAGCAGTGAATATATAACGACAGTGGGTGTTTTAACTCCAAGACCAATGTTCTTTCTGCTACATCTGAGGCATTAGATTCAGGAGTTTTTAACTTGGGGAATCCATGAATTTTAGAATTGGTTTCCTTTACAGTCTTATCTATTTTATTTTATGCGTTTAGAAGTCTTATTCTGAGAAGGGGTTCTCTGACCACTAGGTTGTCAAAGGTGTCTGTCATACAAAAAGATGTCAAAAACTTCAGTATGCCTATTTATGCCCTGGTGCGTCTGTCCCTAGAAAATTACCTCCCAATTGTCTTATGGTCAGTACAATACCCTAGCCCCTCAGAATTAAAAATCTACCAGGTTGGTACTCGAACTGACATCAAAAAGTGATCATACTCCAGGATAGGGGGTGGGGCATGCCCTTCCCAACCCCCCTTCCCCCCCCTCCGCTATCCTCTACAGCTAGGATAAATCTCCTTCAGCTTAGGCACTGCCAAGTGGAAAACACCAGGAAAGCTGGGAGACCCCAAGAAGGACTCAGACACAGGGATGTGGAGCTGTGGTGTGGGTAGGGCCCTAATAATTATTTGTGTGTAGAAGCACACCCATTGAGAGACCCACAACATCCTGGCTGAACATAAACTCCAAGATTCCCACCCCATGCCCTGTTTCTTTCTCTCTCTTCACTGTGACATTCTCCCTCTTCTCTCTCCTTTTTTCTTTTCTCCCATCTTTCCCAATTCCATCTCTCCCTTTCTGTCTCCTTCTCCTGTCTTCTCCTTTCTTCTGGTGGTCTCTTCTTGTCTTTTCTAACTTCTGTCTCATCACTCCTCTTTTTCCATCTCTCTTTCTTCTCTCTAGTTCCTGTCTCTCCTCTTCTGTTTTTCTCTTTCTTCTCCTTTCTATTTTTTCTCATTACTTCTCTTCTCTTCTCTCTTTCTTTACTTTTCTCTCCTATTTCTCTAATCTCTCCCTCTCCCCTATCTCTTCTTCTTCTGTTTTTCCCCTCCCCTCTCTGTCTTTCTCTTTTTATCTCTCTCTGTTTCTTTCTCTCCTCCTGTTTCTTCTTTTCTCCTCATTGCTTCTTCCCTTTCCCTGTCTCTCCCTCTTTACCTTTTCTCCTCTCTACCTCCTGTCTCTCTTCTCTTTATCTGTCCTCCTATCTCTTTTCTTCTTTCCTGTGCCTTTCCCACACTCCCTGTCTTACCCCTTGTGGCTTTGTGGTGACTTGGTGGGGCCCTGTCCATGGGGCAGCTCACTTGTTGGAAGTCCTTGGTCCCGGTTGGGGATCAGAGCCCAGGGGAGAAAAAGAGGGAGGGAAGGAGGGAGGGAGCACCTGGCTAGGCAGTAGGCAGGGGAGAAGAGTGGCTGTCAGAGCATCCTGGCACTATAGGCAAGTGGGAGGAAGGGAAAGGAAAGAGACTGGGGAAATGGAAAGACAGAGAAGATACATGTTAGAAAGAAGGATGACAGAGATAAGGGGAGATAAGGAAAGAGACAGATGATGGAGGATGGGGAAAGAGGGGGGTATAGAGATACAGGAGATCTAGCAGTGCAGCTGGGGCCTCTCCTCCATCCCATCTACCTACCTTAGTGCCTCCAAGCCCTCTCCCTGTATTACCTATACCCTTCAGGCTGGCTCTGCATCTCCTAGACCAGGTAGAATCGCCCATCCTTTGAAGGCTTTGCAGATACAGACTGCACATACCACTGTATCACTAACACAGAATAGTTCTGAGCTCTGCAAATGATCTGGAAAAAGTTGAAACATGAAGTGTGGAGGAAGATGGGACTGGGAGTGACATGAAAGAAATGAGGCCCACATGACAGATCCCAGGACTTAGAGAGACCCTCCCTCTCTAACCTCCCATCCCTTACCCTTCACCCCTTCTCAGTCCTGGGAGACAGGAACAAATGCCTGCCCTGGTGGCCACCTGTCCCAGTCTCAGTCCCAGGGTTTGATTAGCTGGGCCTGGCTCCTGATGTTACCCAACAGGCTGGGGTTGGCAGGGAGCCAGACAGGAGGGGGCAGGGCTCTTGGGCACCCCTCCTCTCCCTTCAGCTGGTAAACAGCAGCTGAAGACCTGGCCATGCTAGGGCCTCGTGACTCTGGCTCCCCCGCCCCACTTCCATCCCAATTTCCCCCACCTCCCACCACGTGGAGGGCTGCATGGAGGAAGTAAGCAGCAGCTGTCCTTCGATCTCTAGCCTCCTGGGTCCCTCCCTCCCTTCCATTCTACTCCCATTTCCCTGCCAAGATTTCTGCTTCTGGCACCAAAGAGAAGAAGTAAAGTTTAGTTATGAAGACAAACTTTCCAGTGGGGAGTCAGACAGAAGAGAATCATTTTGTCTAGAGCGGACACTTTTTGTATCAGAATTGTCTGTGTATTTATAACTCTAATTGACATTAATACAGTCTTTTAAGGTTTACTTTACATTTATATTATCTTAATTGTTTCTCCCTCCTCAACCTGGCGAGTCCACTAATTTCTGAGGCTCAGAATGGTTAAGTCACTTGTCCGTGGTAACACAGGAAGCGTAAGAGATGGAATTGGAACCCAGGTATCCCCTGATTTCAAGTCCAGTGCTCTTTCTAATACTTGCCTTTAAGGATTCAATTTAACTCAACAAATGTTGAGGAAGTACCCATGTTGAACCAAAGAGGAGGTATGAAGTTTAGATGAGATATTAATCAGTCTTACTGGCTTAGAACTTAGAAGGAAATTCCAGGATCAGAATATGGCACATCTGAAGATCCTAGGTAAATACCAAGGCCTGGGAAAGGCCTCTTGTAGAAGGTAGGCTTTGAGCTGGGACTTGGATGAAGTTGAGGAAACCCAGAGACAGAGGTGGGAGGGTGAGGGGCAGGGGAGGGGCAGAATACTCCAAGCATAGGGAACAGAGAGTGCTCAGATGGGAGGTGAGAGATGGAGGGAGCCTAATGTATCCAAAACATAAAGAAGAGAATCATGAAATAATAGTGATTTTACCCATCTGTGTAATAGAATATAGAACTTTAAATTTAAGAGTAGGATAGTAATTTGACCCCAAATTGTTTCTATATGATCCCTATTGAAGGAGATGAGAGAATGGAGACACCAATACTGTGACTGGAATGGAGATTGAGAAGCAATGTGTCACAGTGGATCGAGGGCTGGCCTTGGAGTCAGGAAGACCTGGGTTCAAACTCTGCCACTGATTCTTATAACCAACATGAGCATGGGCAGGGACGGTACTCCACCTTTTAGCACCCTAGGCAATTCTGCAAGACTGTAAGTTAGGAATGGGTTGTGGATCTCTGTTTGTTGTTGGACCCAGCTTGGTGTAATGGGTAGAGTCTAGCCTGGGAGTCAGAAAACACTGGAGTTCAAAACCTGCTTCAGGCACTTGATAGTGGTATAGTCCTGGGGAGGTCACTTGACCTCTGTGTGCCTCAGTCTCCTCACCTAGAAAATGGGAATCAATAATGTCAACTGCCTCCTTTCCATTCCATAATGGAAAGTGTTTTATGAATCTTCAAATGTTCTATAAATGTTAGCTATTGTTGATCACTAGAGGGATTTGTATACTGGACTTTTCCCCCCCATTGATGAAATCTAAAAGGTTTGGAGCAAAACAATCATTCAAAGTTATGAAATAAGTAGACTTTACTTTCTTCATTACAACTTGTAAGTAGGACAGGTAACAGTACCCCCATTTTACAGAAGAGTGACTGGTCCAAAGTCACACAACTTGTAAGTGCCAGAGCTAGAATTTGAATTCAAACCTCTTTCTGCTACATATTGCTTTAAAATACGAGTAAGAATTCAGCACTCACAGTGTCCCAGGTTCACTCTCTAAGTTTTTATCTTTTTTGTCCTTTGCAAAGGATAGTCAGGGTGTGGATCTGTTACAAACTAACAAGTTTGACATAGAAGGGAAGGGGCCTTGGCCTTGATTCATCCAACCCTGATCGACTCCTCTCCTTAGAGGCAAACGGATGGGATGGAGAGGGGTGGGGCACAGTTAACGATTGGAAGAGCACCCTTCTCTGGCAACTTGCCTTTTATATAACTTGGCAAGCCAGGCTGGGCCTAAGAGCAGTAATCAGAAGATCCAACTCTGCTGGGTGTCTTGCACGTGGTGTTTGTGAAAGGAAAGGTCCTGACCTCCAGTGTAGAGGAACTTACCTGACACTAAACTTTGCCTTTTCCCCTACTTCTCTGAATCTATCTCCTTTTCCCTCTTTTGTCCAGTTCTTCTCCCCCAGTCAACAGGCATTTATTAAGTGAACGGAGAAGAGTTGGGGGAGGTGATGGTGATAGTAAAGTCTAGAGAATGAAATATGATTGATCTGTCCCCTTTCTTAAAACGCAAGTTCTGGGAAAAACTCATCAGTGGGAGAAGGTGGATGCATGAGTGGGGAGATGAGGAATAGTATACAAGTCTAGACAATTAATGGCCTTATTCTTTTTTTTTCCCAATTAACAAGCATTTATTCTCCCTCCTTTACATTGATTAAAAAAAAAAAGAAAAAACTTTGTAACATTCAAAATCAAGTAAAATGTGTAACGTGCATGGTCGAGTAGAATAAATTATCATGTCCAGAAGTGCAGGTCTCATTCTGCATCTTGAGTCTATCACCTCTCATTCAGGAGATGGAGGGCATGATAAAGTCTTATTCTGGAGATCAAGCCCTAGGCCCTGTGCTGTCTCACACCAGCAAATCTACTTCTCATTGGCAAAGCCCTCTCTCCCTCTCCTCCCACCGGATGGTATGGTATGGACACTAGAAATGGGAGTAGAAGGGAGACCAAATGGTCCTGGCAGAGTGGGTATGCCCATTCTGCCTCACTTCTGCCCAGGATGTAGGTGGAGGAGGAAAGGGAGGAACACGGCCCAGAGGAGAGGGTAAGTTAGGTGTTTCCTCCTTTACCTTGGCCAATCTCTTTCCTACCAAGCTTGGGCCTAGCATGTTGGAGTTCCCCTCCATGGAGAAGGAGATCCCCTAGCCTCCCCAGTCACTTCTACTCCAGGAACTCATCCCTTTCTTCCGGCTGCAATCTCAGCCTATTTTCCAGGAGAATCAATCCCTCCAGAACAGGGCGGTGGTTTTTAACCACCCCCCCCCCCCTCACCTCCACGAACTCTTATGCAAGGAGGCAGATAGATATCAGCCAGTCATTTCAATCCCCCACGTGCAGAGCCCCTTATCAGGCAGGGGAATCTCAGCCTTGGGGGCAGGCAAGCCGGTAGAGGTGGGGTGAGGAGGGATGAATAGCTGGGGATCAGCATTGACTTCTCCTTCCCCTCCCTCCCTCTAGCCCCAACCACAGAAACCACTTAAAACCCAGTCTGGCTGTCTTCTCAGGGAGGTGCTTAAAGTAGTGAGGGCCAGGGGGTGAGCTTACCATGGGGACAGCAGAGGTCTAATCACTTCTGCCATTAGATCATCTCCTAATGGGTTGCATCCCCACCTCTTAATTGCTTCATTCTTCAAATCTTAGTTCAACTTCCATCATCTCTGTGAAGCCTGTTGTGTCTGACTGTTATAACCCCCAGGAAGGCCTACTTTCTCTGAATTCCCATAAGCCAGAGGGACCCTTTGGGAATGTGTGCTTCAGGGAATCCTAGAACTATTATAGAGAGGACAAGGCTGGAGCAGTATAGTGAACTGTAGCTTGGGTGGGGGGAAAATGATGAGAAGCCTGAACAGTCAATTAGCACCAGTTTGATTCATTAAGCCTTTATTAAGTCTCTTGGGCACGTGCACGCACACTCTTATACACACACATATGAACAAATTTCTATCACTAGGCAACTTTGCGGAGATGAACTTCTCCACACACAGCTAATCTCATCTTCCCACAATTGCTATGTGTTGCCAGGCCCACAAGGGAGTCTTGTCCAGCTTGGTAGGCCATGGATTTGCTAAACTTCGTTCTGCCATTGTAGGAGAACCCAGGGTTGCCTAGATGATGCGTTAGGGTAAGACCAGTGGAAGTGAATTTTGGTGCAGGGTCTAGACGATGGTCCCCCAAGCCTGGAGGTTCTTAGGGCTCTACCTTGTAGAGGCCATCTCTACCTTGAAGACTCAGATCAAGTGCTGACTTTTAGGTGAAGCAACCTCTAGTGCCCCTCCCTTCCTCCTAACTACCCTGTATTTAACTGCTTGGTATGTACATGGATTTATTAACTTCATGTTTGCGGCTTCCTTCATGTCTCAGTTACAAGTTCTATTTTCTACCAGAAGCCTTTGCTAGTTCTTCCTCATCTTCATCCCTTTGCTCTGAGATCATCTCTGATTTAGCTCCTCTATATCTTATGTGTGCATAGTTGTTGGCCTGTTATCTGCCCCATTAGACAGTGAGCTTCTTGAGATCAATGATTATTTCTATCTTGTTTTTTTAAAATTTTATTTTTGATTTATGAAATAGAACAGGAATTTTCATAACATAGTAAAATATTAATAATACAACATAATAAAAGTAATTTAAAAAAGTGATTGTAGTCCCAGTGCTTGGCATACAGTAAGTGCTTAATAAATGTGTGTTGACTTGGCTGTATATTTTTATGTGTACTTGTCTGCTCGGTTGGGATGTAAGCCCCTTACAGGTAGAAATTTATTTTTTCATTTTTTTTGTGTATCCCCAATGCCTGGCACATGATAGATGCTTAATAAATACTTGATTGATTGATCTCAGTTTTGATATATCTGACCCCAGTCATAGCTTTCACTATTGCTCATGAGTGAGCTCTTAGATGGCCAATAATAGATTATGAAATTCCCTTTGGTCTTCTCCCCTCTGGTCCAGGACTCAGCTGGGATAGCTGGATGGTGAGAAGACACTGCTGGTATGGGGCCTTTCCCTTCTTCCCCCAATCCCCAGGACACCAAGAACCCATATGAGCTCCATGACTTTTCAGAGCCCTTAGAAGAGGTGGGAGTCATCAACTTTTTCCTACTGTTGACATGTAGTCCCACTAGGCTTTGACATTGATTGACCCTGCCATGGCCTCTTCAGGTCCTTCAGTCGTTATTGACTGTCTCTGTGCCTTGTCGATGCCAAGTACTGCCATCTGACCTACTGATGTAATCTAAGGTCATCCAGGCTGTACCCTCTTCCCCTCTGTAATACTCTTAGAAATTCTGAGTCTTTCTGTCCGCCCTGCAGCTGGGACTTTTTGTGTGATGTCCCCCAACTAGAGTGTAAGTTTCTTGAGAGCAAGGACTATCTCATTTTTTTCCATCTGTATCCTCAGTTCTTAGTAGGGTGCTTGGCATATAGTAAGCACTTTCCAAGGGGTCAGCTAGGTGGTGTAGTGGATAGAGAGGCTAGAGCACAGTGGACAGCACCTTAAAGTACTTTATAAATACTAGCTATTATTATTATGGTGTCTGAGGCCAGATGTGAACACAGGAAGATGAGCCTTCTTAATTCCAGGCCCAGCGCTCTATCCAGTGTACCACCTAGCTGCCCCAAACACCATAATAGTAATAGCTAGTATTTATATAGGACTTTAAGGTTTGCAAAGTGCTTCACATATTATCTTATTCAGTCTTTGCAGCAACCTGACAGGCAGGTCCCATTGCTATCCCATTTTTATAGGGGAGGAAACTGAGGCAGGCAGAAGGGAAATGACTTTCCTAGGGTCACACAGCTAATACATGTCTGAGGCAGGATTTGAATACAAATCTTTGTGACTCAGAATTCAACACTATCCCATAACTGCCCAGAATGAGTAACCTCCATATAAGTTTTCCTATTATGAGTTATATTTTTTAATAGCTGTCATTCACTCTACCCCTTAGCACGTAATTAACATCAGCAGTTCTCAATTAACAGGCTATGTCTTTAATCACTAGGGATTGTAAGATCTTCTGCCTCAGAGGATTACCAGACCCAAAATATGTTTGGGAAGGAGCCACTTCATTAAGATAATACTTTGAAACAGGGCAGCCCCTGAAGGTAATGAATTAATTCACTATTGATTTACTGAGTCCCTATACAGCTGCCCTATATATTAAGATTACACTATAAGCTATCCCATCTTTATTATTTTGTATCCTTATTCCCCACCCTTAATTTGCCTGGGAATATAAACTGTCAGTAAAACACCTTAAAATTGGTCTAGCAGTCAAAGATCCACAAAAGTCTTTCTTTGGGCTTTCTGAATGACAAGATGTTAAGCTAAGATTCCTTAGAAAACACATTTAAATATGATTAAAGTTATAATACCTCAGCCCCATCTTCAGGCACTAATTGACTTTTCCTATGTGGGAAAAATCTTCACAAAGACTTGGTTTACTCTAGCCTTTGCCTTTCTAAAATGGCAAATATGGGATTAAGGAATGTAAATATTAGAGTGTCAACATTTTGTTCTCATGAAAATTTAGAAGAGGAAGCTTGGAGCTGGTTTATTTGGCACTTTCTCTCTCCCATCAGTTAAAAATGCTTCAGTTGCTTCATGTCGAACCTCCTCTTAGGCCTTGCCTTTGGACTCGACAAAAATCAAGGCTCAGCATGATCTCTGTGGTCTTGGCCTCTTTTTTCCCCCTTAGAAAACTGGCTTCATCTGACCACACTGTTTCTGGTCTCTGCCTTTTTTGAGAGTTTGTCATTTTATGAGGCTAGCACTAGATGCATTTCTTGCCCCGAGTTCTTCAGGTCTGGGAAACAGACCATATGAGCCACAGCTTGTCAGCAAGAAGAGTTCCTTTCAGGCTTGATTTCTGAAAACTCCCCCTCCCCCTCCACTTTAATTTCAATCTCTTCTTTTCTGGCTCAGGCCATCTCAGTCTATTGTCTCCAATTCCAGACCTCCTTTTGTTTGGAAAAGTAATTGGAAAAGGGTAAGTAAGGATGAACGAATGAAAAAGCATTTATAAAGTGCTTAGCTGTTGTTCAGTTGTGTCCGATTCTTCATGACCCCATTTGGGGTTTTTTGGACAGAGATACTGGAGTGATTTGCCTTTTCCTTTTTGAACTCATTTGACAGATGAGGAAACTGAGGCGAACAGGGTGAAGTAACTTGCCTAGAGTCTCATAGCTAGTAAGCATCATCTGCCCATAGTGACACAGATCCAAATATTCAGGTCTTCCTGACTCTGAGTCCAAAGCTCTATCTATTATGATACACTGTCTCTAAATGAGGTCACCAAGAGTTGGACTGAATGACTGAAAAATGACTCAAACAATAAATATTTTACATAGTTATTTATGTTGTCATACCCCTACCGGGCAGTAAGGCTATGAGGGTAAGAAAATGCCTATCTTAAAGTTTGTTTCTTTCCTTAGTGTCTACCATTTTTCTCTTCACGTAAACGGTGCTTCACAAATGTTTTTGAGTCTTACTAGAAAAAAATGCAGAAGCCTAGGATTTAGAACTGGAAGGAACCATTGAGGGCAGTTATTTAGTTCAATTCCTTATTTTACAGATGAGAAATAAAATGACTTTTTCAAGGTCACAGGAACTAAGTAGAAGAGCTAGGATTTAAACCCAGATCTTTAAAATTTTTTCTTAAAAAAGGATATATTTTGTTTTTACATCTAGTTCTCCTCCTATCATATCCCATATCTTTTCTTTCCTGCCTCCCAGAGCATTATCCTATATAGCAAAAATTAAAAAAAAATAAAAAGAAGAAAAAGGGAAGAATTCAGTAAAACTGATCCATATATTAAAAAAAATCTGATAATATACAGGTGGACCTCCCCTTATCTCTGTAAAGGAACAGATCGATACCCTATTATATCTCCTCTTTGGAGTCATGCTTGCACTTTGTAATTTTACAATATTCATCTTCAATTGTTTTGTGGTCATTCTTTTCATTTCTATTTCCATGTTCATGGTGTATCTTTTTTCTTGGATCTGCTTACTTCACTCTGAATTTGTTCACGTAAGTCTTTCTATGCTTCTCTATATTTATAAGATTTATTGTTTCATACAGCATAGTACTATTCATGGGCCACAAGTTGTTTAGTCCTTCCCTAAATGGTGGGCCTCTACTTAAACCCATATCTTGTGAATTTACATTTTTCTATTTCCCCAAGCTTCATAGAGGGTCTGAAGAATCCATAGGAGTCTTCCTCCTAACAGAGACCTCAACAAAGGGAAAGGAGAGATCCCTTATCTTGTTTAGGTTACACTGGATGATCTCTTATATCCCTTCCAGCTCAGATTTTGTGATTGTTTAGTGACTTTCTGTTTGTGTATAAATTTAAGATGAGTTAAAGCAAAGAAAGTACTTATATTGGCTAGGGAGGCATCCCTGATTCGTTGGCCAATGTTGCCCCCTGGTGGATAACTGGAGTACAACTAGGGGTTGTTTAGTATTGGACTCTTGGCAAAGATATTGGAGTGGTTTGCCATTTCCTTCTCCAGAGTGTCCTCATTTTACAGATGAGGAACTGAGGTGAGTAGGGGTTAAGTAACTTGCACAGGATCACACAGCTAGTAAGGGTCTGAAGCTGGATCCAGGCTTGGTGCCTTTATACACTGTACCACCTAGCTGCCCCACAACTAGGGTAGCAGAGACAAAAGTGGTGTCTATTTCTTAGGGAATGGAGAGAAGAAATGGTGGGAGTGTAGGTAGGGATGGGGAGGGGGTGGGGAAGAAAGATGAGTAGGAGCCTTAGAGGACCCAAGAGCAGAAGAGGGGAGGGTGGAAGGGGAAGAACTTGGTTCCTGTATTGGCATTAACGTAGTTGTTGGCACTGTGCCCTCTTCTCTCCTACCTTCCTCTTGGAAGACAGAGACAAAAAGGAACAGGCTCCCGGGAAAGTTTAAAGGAGTAAGAAGGTCAGAGCTGACGTCAAGAGATGATCCAGGTAGGATGTAAATACAGTCTGACCTACATATTTTTTTTCTGTGCCTTTCCAAGCAAGACAGATCCTCTTGCCTGGGGGCTTTTATCTCATTCATTTAGCAACAAAACACTTCAGTTGTGGGCTAGGCCCAGTCTTTTATATCTCTCTGCTTCTGTAACCCAAAGAGAAAGTTCTCCTTAGTCTTTGTCCTTTGGGACAGGTGAGATCAGTGAGACAGATCAAGAAGGGGTGGGGTAGGTTTGGAAATGGCAGTGTGTTTTAGGATGATAGTTTTTGTTTAATTCAGTTCAAACAGGTATTAATTCCCTACTTTGTGCAAGACGCTGTGCTAGCTTGAGGAAGAAGCTTATCTACTGGGGATCATAGACTGGGAAGTGAAAGGAACCTTAGAGGTCCCCATTTTACAGATGAAGACACTGAGACCCAGGGAAGTAAAGTGATTTGCCCAGTGCCATTTAGGTAGTTAATGAAGAGAAGGGATTTGAACCCAGGTCCTCTGACCCTAAATCCAGCATCAAACCATCCCCCTGCTACCATTATGGAAGAACCTTTCATCCTTTGAGATTCATTCCTAATAAGTATTGCCCTTTCTAGATCATGGCAGTTTGGTGGTACAGTGGATACAGTACTGGACCCTGGAGTCAGGAAGACCTCATCTTACTGAGTTCAAATCTGGCCTGAGACACTTACTAGCTACGTGATGCTGGGCAAGTCACCTATCCTTATTTGCTGCCTCACTTTTCTCATCTGTCAAATGAGTTGGAAAAGCAAATAGCAAGCCACTCCAGTATCTTTGCCAGGAAAATCCCAAATGGGATCGCCAAATCAGACATGACTGAAAAATGATTGAACTGAAGTCCAGATCCTGGCCACAGTTTTTTCTCAAGTACACCTGGCTCACAGCCATAACTTACCCTAACCTAAGGAACATCCATATACATGTTGCTGTCCTTTCAAACAACCTAGTTTCCTAGTTCAGCAATCTTCTAAACTCCTATGATTTGAGCCTTCATTCCAATTCAGTCCAAGCCAAAGACTGACCCATTCAACCACACTATCCACCTTCCCATCCAGAGATCTGAAACTCCTCCAAGCATGGTCTCTAATCATTCTATTTCTCCCTTTGGCTCACCCCTTCCCTTACTGAAATCTTTAGTCGATCCACCCTACCCAAGGTAGCCTTGTTCTAGCCTCATTTTCTTGCATTTAAAATCTTGATAATGGATTAACATGCTCAACTTTCTAAGATCAGAGATTGAAAGTTGGTTTATGTTATCTTCCACCCTGAATCTCCTGCTTTTTGCAGCTCATTACATTCCAAATCCTAACCTCCCCGCCCCCCACTCCCTTTTACTTCATTTCCTATCATCTTTCTTTCTGCTCCTACTCCTATGTGGTTCAACGCACCCAGCACAATGGTGCTGCCTGAAGACTGTGACATATATATGTTAATATCATCTTAGTTGGACTTCACTGCTGACTGACCCTCTGTCATATCCCTTCTACAACCTGTTCTAAACCTCCTCTTCTCTCTTTAAGCCACCTTTACCCCCCTTTCCCCTTTCAGAAAACCTTGCATTTTCCTTTATCCAGAAAACTGATGTCATCTCTTAACCAGCTGCCTTTTCTCCTAATTTGTGATACTATCAGCATCATTGCCCATTCTCTCTTCCTTTGGTGCTGCCAAAGCCAGTTTTTCTTCCCTTGATCCCATAATAAAATAAAATAAAAATAAAAGTAGCTCCTCAAGGTTTACAAAGCATCTGATCGCCCCACGCCCCCCCTTCAACAACTCTGCGAGGGAGGTGCTATTATTATTTCCATTTTACAGACAATTTACAGCTGTAATTATTTTTCAGACATTTTATAGAATGAGACAACCGAGCCTCAGCAGAGGTAGGGGTGTCAAACACCAAGAAAACCAGAGGGAACTTGACTGAGGGTTTAGCCAACATTTTATTAACAAAAATAAATAGATTTCATGACCAGTGAAAAGATGCAGATGGAGGACACCCTTGAGGCAGGTCTGGGGAAAGACCAGTATCTGTCCGGTAAAGTCATGAGGATGGAGAGGAAGGGAGGTACCAGGGAGATCCCTGTACTCTCGAGACCCCCCAAAGAGGACCAATTTCCCACGATCTTGTCTGAACATGGGCACAGGGCCTCGTCCCACACCTAGCCCCTAGTGAGGGAGGAGGCTGACAAGTGAAACCTCACACTCTCCCAGCAGCACATCCCTCCGCAGGCCAGTTCCCTTGTCCAGCACCTTGGCCTTCAGACTATGGGTGGCCAGGTCCGAGGGCTTAAGTCCCTCAAACATGAAGTCTTCATTGAAGATAGGGTTGGAACTACACTTTACCACCCTGCTCTGTCCCTGTGGCCAGCTCCCTGGCTTCAACCGAAATAGGATGCAGCAGCTGCTGCTTCCCTTGGGTCCTATTCGGCCCCTGGGCAGCCCTTCAGCACTGATGAGCCGAAGCCGTAGCTGACCCAAGTCCACTTGGTACCCAGCTGACAACCTCAGCTGCCCACCCCGGGGTCCCAGGCTCACTATGCTCTCTTTAGTCACCTGCAGCTGACAGCACAGAAAATCCAGGTGGAAGAGGGGTGGTGTTGGGGGACCTAGGTGGTGGGTGGCATGGGGACTGGCATCAGCTGAGCTCTCTTCCTCAGGGGATAGGAAGCCAGGTCTGGAGAGATGTAGCTTGGGTGGGCCTAGGTGGGGTCGGGCAGGGCCCGGTTGGGGTGAGTTGAAAGGTGAAGAGTCAGGTGAGGAGGCCACATCACTCTCCAGGGCCAAGCAGAGGCGTAGGTCTGGGGACGAGAGGTGCAGTCTGGATTTGGGTAGGGGCTCCTCTGAAGCAGAGGTCACTGGGGCCGTGTGGAAAAGGGACTCTCGGCGACGGGTGTGGGGACTCTCCAGAAGAAAGGCCCAGCCCTCCCGTCCAGCCAGATGGGGTAGGGAGCAGGCTCCTTGGAGTTCTTGACCCCTAGTCCAGCCTGTTTCTCTCTCTGTTCCAGTTTCAGGGACCCCCATGTCTGAGAGCCTGGGGGGAATAAAAAATTGGGGTATTCGATCTGGAGTTAGGACATTGGGGCAAGCAGAAGGGGAAGTCCCAGTGGGCTTTTTCCTGGGGAATAAGATGTGGGGCTTCCATGGTGTCCCAGACTCTACCCTCTCTCCCTTGCAGCCAGCTTTCTCCAAAAGCCACATTGGGGGAAGGAAGGCACAGAGTTAGGGGAGTGAGGGAAGAAGATAGGAGAGTCCAAATCCACAGTCTCTGGCTGAAGGTGCTGGGCTAGAAGGGAGAAAAATAGAATCAGGAGGTGGGTGCTGCTGTCCTAACGCTGATCATTCCGGCTGGGGCTGAGGTGCCTACTTCCCCTCCCTCCCCTCTCCCTTTTTCCATCCTCAGGCTCTGGCTACCTTCTGAACAGAAAGTGATAGACCAAAGAACAAGGGAGACCACTAGCTAGTGCCTAGACATTTAGATTCGTGGAAATGGATGTTTACACATCTATACAGGTGTGCACACCAACACCAGAGACAGAAGACCACAGACAAACACAGGCACCCACAGCCATGGATGTCGGCTTGTACATATAGGGAAGCTTGGGCAGGCAGACACACAATTATACTTGTGTACAGGGACTAGTAGAAGGGAAACTCCTTGGGGGCAGGATCTGTCATTTTGATCCAGTGCCTAGGACAATATCTGGACCATTTCAGTCATGACTGATCTCCATGACCCCATTTGGGGCTTTCTTGGCAAAGATTCTGGAGGGGTTTGCGATTTCCTTCTCTTACTCATTTTACAGAGGAGGAAACCGAGGCAAACAGCATGAAGTGACTTGCCCAGGGTCACACAGCTAGTAAGCGTCTGAGACCGGGCCTGAACTCAGGAGGAGGAGTTTTGCTGACTCTGGGCCCAGCGCTCTGTGCACTATAGTGCCACCTAGTGGCAAAATAGATCCTTAATAAACACTTCTGAAACTGAATTCAATTAATATGGATACATATAGGCATACAAATACATACATATAGATATACACACATATATATGTGTGTATACACACAATAGATACAAAATCATTGACAAATATTCATTCACACAGCCAGCAACAGACTTATGCACACATATACAGGTAAGGACATAAGCTCATATCAGACAGAAATGTCCTTTCCACAGAGAAATAGCAATATGTCAGGATAATTGGGTTGTAGACAGCCAGGTAGCATGGTGGATAGAAGTCTGGCCTTGGAGTTAAGAAGACTCAAGTTCAATTTCTCACCCACTTACTGGCTGTGTGACTCTAGGCAAGTCACATAACCTTTCTCCACGTCAGTTTCCTTGTCTGTGAAACTGAATTCAGTAGCTTCTAAGCTCTAAATCTATGAACATTGGGTGGAAGGGTGAAATGTATACACACAAACATATTTCCTGAATTCTATGACTTTAGATTAATTATTAGCATAAGGACAAAGGCAAACACCAGTCTGGGGCCAGACACACTCACACACCTGGATCCACATAAACACCCACAGGCCTAGACATCAGGCATACCCACCCCTTTCCCTGCATCTCCTCCACACCCCCTCCTACTCAGAGGTCTCATGGACCCTACTTTGATTTGGTCTGAGCATACCTCAGCTTTCCTCTGTCTCCACTGGTAATCCCATCGCTGGCTGGCCCTCCCTTCCCAGGGAGGAATCAATGTCAGCCCCAGCCCTCAGGCCCAATCCCTGCCACACCTGCAGCTCTCCAAGCTCCACAGGTCTTTTGTTGAATCTCCTCCTGGTCAGGCCTGAACTTGTCTTCTGAATTCCTTTAATGACCTAAGGTGGTTTGAAGGTGGTGGGACAGGAGGGGCTTCCTGGGAAATAGGGCTCCTTCTCTTATTCCAGATCCTCTCCCAAAGTCCTGAGGCACGTGGAGCCTATGGGGTGTGTTGGTCCAAGGGCAGCGTTTGTCCTTCTTCCCCATTCCCTCCCTTTCTCACTTCCTTTCCCACCAGCCAGTGGGAACCTGTTATTGAAAGCCAAGCACAAAGAAAGCATTCATTAATTTTTTTCCCCAACCCCCCAGATATGGTTACTCAGGGAGCGTCTGGTCCTCTTTCAGCTATATTGAATAATCCCCTCATCCCCATTTCCAGGTCTCCCTGATCTCTTTCCTGAGGCTGAACACCTTATGTATTCCCCGGGATCATTTCGCCTTTATCTCCAGGATACCCCACACCTATCCTGATTCTGGCCATTCTTTATTGGCTCTCCCCATTGGCCTCTGGTGGTTACTGTCAGTTTGTCTCAGGGAGCCAAGCGTCTCTGAGGGTGCCTTGGAGTTGCTAAGCTCACCTGTTGCTTGTTGTCTTGCTCATGAGCCCTGGAGAGTAGGGGAAAGAGGAGAGGTGCAAATTCTCTCCCCTACTCATTCCTCTAGCTCCGTCTTTCTGGGAGGAGCCAGCAGGGGCTGCTGCCGCCAAGTCTGACCTGTTTTCCTGAATAAACACTGCAACTCCGTCTCTGCGACCATCCGCCCCGCCTCTTTAACCCCTTCCTCCAGGCAGGGTCTGGGAGCTAACCCTCCTCTCTCAGAAAATTCTTCGGGAGAAGGACAGGGGCTTATCCTCCATCTCCACCTGCTGTGGAAGAGTCACTGCTAATTTTCAGGCTTAGGAGTGGGAATGGGTACCGGGAGCTCTCAACTCTCCATCTCTTGCAATCACTGTGCCTAGGCCCTGGTGAGGCTATAGCTGCATTGATTACATAGATAACCTAGTCCTATCCTCAGCCTTGGTAAAATCTAGCCCTTAAGCCCATCCTAAAAGTCCACACTCAGGCCCCTTTTTGCAAGGGTCCTCTAATAAAACATTTGCTCAGGCAAACAGTACCAATCAAACAGTACCAGAGAGGGCTTTTTGGTCATCTTGTCCAATTTCTTGTAGCAATGCCTTGTGGTGAAGGGGGAGCACAGCCCCCTCTCTTTAAATAATCGAGAGAATTGGTTAAATTTCTTATTCCTTTCTGAGCTCCAATTCACAGGCCAATGTCTCTCAAATTTGAGAAGGAGGAAAGAACTGGGGGGATATTAGGAAATCAGGGCCCTCAGCCCCAAGGAGTAGGAAGAACTTAGAAGGGCCCAGGCACCCTTGATCTTGGCTGCTTATGAACTTTTTTTTGCAGAATACTGGGTGAAGGTATCCAGAAAAGGAAAAAGAAGGTGAATATGTATCTAAAGTCGAGAGGACACTCCTCATCCTTAGCTCAGGATGTGGGGGCAGGGTAGGATAGATGAAAAGGAAGGAAGTCAAAGGGAAGGAGGGGCTGAGTGTCTTTATATCATCCAGAGGTCCTTTTATGGGATCTCTTGGTCCTGGGGGCATTTCCTTGGACTCCAAGGAGCCTGCTAGGAGATCTGTCCTGGGTCACTGTGTGAATTCTCTCCTCAAAGGTTCCACTCTACCAGGAATCTCATTTTCTCCTTTGCTTACTTTCTGTTGTGATTCTGAGCATAGCCTGGGTTAGTGGGCATCTGCAAGTTTTTCCTTGTGTCTGACCAATAAGACCAAAGAATCAGCAGAGAGAAGTGAGCATCCAGAGAGAAATAATCTGGGGTGGTTGACTAGCTTGAGTGTATCACTTAAGTTTTGTAGTCAAACTCCATCAGTGATAATATGTAGATATTAGTCAAGATTACACATGGACCAGTTATATGACCTTATGACTTCAGTTGTGGCTTCAATTTTCTCATCTGGAAAATGAAGGAGCTCGACTAGGGTCTTTTTCAGTTTTGACATTTTGTGATGTGAAAGGATTTTGACTGGTAATCTACTTTAATAGGAAGATCCTTGGTGTCAAAGAGCTATACTGTGAGTAACTCACAAATTTTATTTGGCAATGGAGTGAGTTACTCCAAGTGAGCCAAATGCCTTAGTGTGATTGGTTAGTCACTACAGACACCAGAGATTGTATTATCATCTTATACGAATGGTTACTGTACAAATGATTTTTGTCATTTGATGGCCAAGTGCTTTTGATGGTTGGACAAGTATGTTTATTTATTCACTTTATTACTGTTGACCCTTGGATGGGACAAGTGCACTGAGATTCACGGCCTGACCATTGTTAACCTTTGGCCAGCTTGATGTAATAGTGAGTTTGTGTTTTCTGAGGGAGATAACATTGGGTAGTGGAATGGGAGGAAGATGGAATTGAGGAGTCAAGAAACCCAGGTTTTGGTCCAGGCCCTGCAACTATCTATGTCTTATATCTCAGTTTCCCAATCTGCAAAATGTAAGGATCAGCAAAATCCCCACCTTGGGCAAGAGCCTTTTTCTGGCTACCTTCCTTATATTAGGTTACCTTCTATTTTCATTGTATATAACTTGTATGTTTACAAGTCATCTCCCTCATTCAAATATGAGCTCCTTGAGGGCAGGGACTGTGTCTTTGTCTTTGTAGTCCCCAGAGCTTGACACATTGCCTGACACATGGTAATAAACGCTCATTGATTGACTGGCTGGACCATACCTGGGAGCCTCTAAAATCCCTGTGAATGTACACCAGCAACCCAGGACTGAAAACTGAATGAGGATCATAACGCTTGTATAATTTGTACTTGTTCAGTTGAAAGTTGACCGTGTTACATAGAGGTTAGTTGGGTATGGCCAATATAGGTGCTTTATATATAGGTGGTTAAGCCAGAGGGATTCTGGGGGACCTGGAATGCAAATTATTTGCTTACTGGAAAGGTCAGCTCCCCTGGGTGTAGTGACAGGGTCACAAAATCAGAAGGAATTAGAGGAAAAAGCAGGAGGAGCTTGTGCCTGTGCGTGCGTGTGTGTGTGTGTGTGTATGTGTGTGAGTATATGTGTATGTATGTATGTGAGTGTGTGTATGCATGTGTGTATGATGTATGTGTGTGAGAGTGTATGTATGTGTGTGTGCATGTATGTGTGCATGCATGTGTGTGTGTGTAGGTGTGTGTGTGGATGTGAAGAGAACCCCAACTTGAAGTAACTAAGCTTCAGAGGGGGACTCTTATCCAGCTAGTCCAAAAGGTATGAAGGGCTGAGCAGGCCAAAAGCTCAGATCAATAGTTCCGATTCCCAGATACAGAGAGCCCTATGGGGTCATGATTCCATAACTGTGGGAATTTATTTTCTCTTTCCTCTTCCCTCTCCCTCCCTCCATCCCTCCCTCATCTCTCATCTCTCGACCCCCACCCCCCACCCCTCCCCATCCCTCTCCCTCTTGCAAGGTAGATCAGTATCCTCAGTTGAATAGTGGGCGGGTAGAAGGTAGGGACATCTTAGGACTGGCTCCCCTTATTCCTCTTCCAATTCCGACTGAAAGAAAACTCCTGAAAGAGAGATAAGAGAGCAAGTCAGTGGTGGACTGAGCTCTGGATTCTATTTTCAATACAGTCTGTTTATTGTTTCCAAGGTCCATGTACAAACTCTGATTGTAGACTGGATTTCTAAATCTGCATCAGACTTCATTCCCCTCCCCACTCTTTCCCCCCTCCCCCAATATCATCATCACTGTCACCATCAATATAATCACTGAATCCCTCCCCCGCCCACAACCACATCCATCTGTGTGTTCTGTCTTCAGTCAGAAACTTATTGAATGTCAGAGCTAGAAGGGACTTACGAGGTTGAGGTCAAGGAATGAAAACTCATTTTAAGAGCAGCCTACCTTGGAAAGAAAATGTTTTCTTTGGTTGGTAAAAGACCTGGACCGTGAATCAGTCAATAAGTATTTACTAAGCACCTACTGTGCACCTGGTACTGTGCTGATACAAAGAGAGAAAAAAAGAGAATTCCTACTCTTGAGGAGATCACTGTCCTACTTGGGAAGGGGAGGAGACACCATAAGACAACTACATTCAAACAAGCTACACACAGAATAAAGGGGAGATAATCAGCACAGGGAAGCCATTAGAATTAGGAAGGATGGGGGCAAAGTTTCCCGTAAAGGGGGCATTTTAGAGGGTACTTGATGGAAGCCAGGAAAACTGGGAGGTGGAGACAAGGAAAGAACTCAGCTCTGCATCTGTCTCTGTCTCTGCCTCATTTTGTGCCTTTAGATAAGTCACTTCACTTTCTCACCTCTGTAAAGTAAAGTGTTTGGACTCTGAGGTCCCTGTTCTCACCTTTTAGAATAGAAGCCCCCTTAATCTGAGACTCTCTTGGCTGAACTAAGCTATCTCACTCCCAATGGGAGAGTTCCTTCACTCTGTATTAACTGGTATATATTCTTCTATGCTTGCTTTTTCTAATTTCTGTTTTGCTACAGTTTGGATAAACAGATTTCTTTGCTGAAAAAAAGAATATAAGCTATCTGAGAGAGGTCAGTGTTGTTTTCATTCTTGCCTTTATGCCCCTAGCCATTATAGTAGTGCTTGGCATATGGTTGGTTGTTGTCTTTTGTCTTTGAAGAGGAGCAAAATGACATTACCATGATAAAGTGAAATTTCAGTGTGTCCGACTGTGGCTGATCAAACCAATACGAGCTCAGAATGTTCTACCACAGATAGTCCTGTGAATATTTGAGGTGGATATCCCTAATTTGCACGTCCTACATTTATTTTGTGCTGTCTCAATTCTGCTTTGCTCAAAGAGCACAGCACCCTTTCTGATGTGGACACACCATACTGAGCGGTCCTGTGCCTTAATAGGCTGATATTTCACCTGGAAGATGGTCATGTACCTGAGAGCTAGTGTGGCTTCAGAAAGGGCCAAGGAACAGTTGATATTGGGTGTGATGCCTGACAACTCCAGGAGAAATTCCAGGAGCAGAACAGAACTGTGCACAGTGTTTTTAGATCTGACCAAGGCCTTTGACACTGTTGGTTGTGAGGGCTTATGGAAAATTATGTCAAAATTTGGTTGCCTGGAGAAGTTCATCAATATAGTATGTCAATTTCATGATGGCATGTTTGCCGGGGTTTTGGATAATGGACAAAGTTTTCGTGCCTTCCCAGTTACCAATGGGGTGAAACAGAGCTATGTGCTTGCTCCCATGCTTTTTAGCATGATATTTTTAGCTATGTTGTCAAATGCTTTCAACGAGGATGAACACGGAACCAAGGTCAATTTCCATACTGATGGTAAGTTCTTCAATTTGAAAAGGTTACAATCCAAGACCAAAGTGGAGGGAGTGTTGGTGCATGATTTTCTGTTTGCAGATAATTGTGCACTCAATGCAGCCTCAGAAACTGAGATGTAACAAAGGATGGATCAATTCTCTGCTGCCTGTGCTAATTTTGGCCTAATAATTAACACCAAGAAAACAGGTGTTCCATCAGCCACCACCATGCCATTCATATGTGGAACCATTGGTTGCCACATAGTAGGTGCTTACTAAATGCATATTGATTAATAGTTCACAGCTTGGCAGGATATAGACTAAGCAAAGACACAGGGCATTCTAAAACCAGATGGAAATACATCTTGAATTATTTGCAGTAGATAATTTTTTTTGGGTCTAGTTTTGTGATTTCATCTACCTTCAACTAATGCATATAGGCAACTACTGTGAAATTTCGATTGAGGGGGTTTCCTGGGGGCACTCAGAGTTCAGGTGACTTGTCTGAGGTCAAAAGCCAGCACATGTCAAAGATGGATCTTGAGTCCCAGTCTTCCTGATTTGGAGGTCAGGCTGCTACTCCCAATTTAGTGAATACAAAGGAATTAGAGAGGGAGGGAGCTAACAGTTGGGAAGGAGTGGATCAGAAAAGGTTTCATGCAGAAGATAGTGTTTGTCTTTAAGAAAGAGATGCTTTGAGACAGAAGTGAGAAGAGAGGACATATTCCAGTGAGGCTGGTAGATATGGAGGAGGAGCAGAGCTAGGGTCAGCTAGGCTGGTTCATAGAATTCAGGAGGGGATAGTAATGCACAATGGGAGTTGAAAGATATAAGGTGAGGCCAGGTTGTGAAGTGCTTTAAAAGCTAAACAGAGGCAAAATCCTAGAAACAATAGGGAGCCAAAGGAGACTACTGAGAGGGGGAATGACATGGTTAGATCTGCACTCAAAGAAAATTGCTTTGGCAACAGAGTGAAGGATGGACTGGGATGAGAAGAAACTTGAAGTAGGGAAAAGGCTGTTGCTATAATCTAGACAAGAGATGATTTGAAAGACTGAACTTTGGAGGTGACTCTGTGAGTGGAGAGAAGGGGTCAGATGGGAGAGATGTTGTAGAGGGAGAAATGACAAGATTTGTCAGCTGACTGCCAGGTATGTGGGGTAAGCAGTTGAGGATAATGTTGACCTGAGGAATGCTTGCCCCACTGTCTTCCCAGTCCCTTACTTAGGATCATAAGGTAACATCTGAGGAGTTTGATATGACATTAAGGACTAGAACTGTTAAATGATTTGCTAATGGTCACCTGGGTAGTGTGGCAGAGACCAGAATCACACTCAGGGTGTCTTCTAATTCTCAATCTAGCAGTCTGCCCACTGTACCTACCTCATGGCCTCCTCCCTATCAGTGTCCCGCAGTAGCTTCCCTTTCATTTTTCCTATAATGAGAGCCCTTTTCTTCATATAGCCCCCTGTCCTTGATGGCTCCTTCTGGAAAGACCCCAGAAAGGCTTTCTGTTTCAGTGCCCTTGCCTGGTTTCCAACCTCCATAAAGGGCACCATTTGCAGGCTCTCTAGACCCCTTACTTACTCTAGCTCAGTTTCCAAAGAAGACAGAGGTGAGAAATAGGAAGGAAAGGAGATTGGGCTGTATCCAAGATGGGATGTCCATATTCTTTTTACCTGAACCCTTGGCAAAGAGCACCTTCTGGTCAGGGCTCTGGGCGATGCAGGACAGGAAAATCTTCTGGTTCTCTATCTTTTCTACTTCCACGTTCAGCAGGGCCACAGAGCCTATAGGGATTCCACTGGGAATGGAGGGAAAGGTCAGTACCTACTCTTCTAAGGCCTCCTGTCTCAAGTTCCCCAGGTCTTAGATGTGGCTGCATTTTAGAGTCAAGGACTTAATTCCTTAGGACAGAGCTCTTTTGGGGTCAGTAAGGGCCTTCCTGTCTTTCTCCTTGATGCTTCCAACTGGCCTCCAAGATCTTCCATGAAGTGATCTCCTACCCAATTTTACCCACCTCAGTCTTTTGGCCAGTTCTGGATTTTGAGGGAACAAATGATCATTCCCCACTTTTCTCCAATAACTCAGATTTTCATAGTATTTGACAAAGTCCTTCCCTTACTGTGAAGGTAGTCATACATGTGTTGTTATCCCTATTTCATAGTCTCAGGATCTAAGACCCAGCAGAGTGATTTCTCCAAGGTCAAGTCAATGCCACACTTAAAATGGATCATAGGATTTGGAACTGGAATGAACCTTAGAGATCTTCATGTCCAACCCCCTCAAATTTTAGTTGAAGATATTAAAGTCCTCTGAGATGTTAGGTGACATTCCCAAGGTCATGTGAATGTCATATAGCAGAGCTAAATCTCATGTTCTTTCTCCTATATGTTGTATATTATATATTCTACTATATGACCCCCCCATCCCCCCACCCCCATTATCAAGCTGAAGATGGAAAAACAGATGGACAGAGCACCCTCCTGACCTGGGGGTTGGTACTTACTTTTTAAATCTGATGTTGAGGCTCATAGTCAACAGCCCATGACATGACAAGTAGGCAGTTTTAGAAAATATCTCATCCATCATGGCAGCCAAAGATCCACCATGGGTAATTCTGAGGAGGGGTGGGGAGAAGATGAGTTGAAGTTACAGTTAAATCTCCTTTCCATAACTTCCTCCTGAACCTACCTTTTCAGTCTCTACCATCTGCCTTGACCAGAACAAAATTGGTTAACCGAGAGTTGAAACCAAAGTGAGGTGATGTTGAGAGCACTTTTCTGCCCTCAATGAATTCAAATCATCAGACTCAGTAAAACCACATCCCAGGATAATGGAAAAATTGATAGAGGTGACTGACAGTTTTTCATCAATTTTTCTTTAAAATCATGGAGAATGGGAGAGGTGCCATGTGATATTGTCTTGATTGAAAAAACTTTCTATTGTGCTTACTCTATGATTTTTGAATTTCTTCACATGAGAATATCTTTTTAATATATAATATGAAGCTCTTACTTCTATTCTGTAAACAGAATAGGATTAAGAAAGTTTTTTTTTCTCAGTATGAGAATTATCTGAGAGTGTTTTTAAATGATCAGCCCACAAGTTTTTATTAAATTAGGGAAAGAACCAATGGATAAGGAGAAAGTGAAAATTAAGAGAGAGGGGATGATTAAAGAAGCAAATTCCTGGAGGAAGAAAGAAGGGGATGAGATCAAGGGCATTAGCCTTAGCAAAGAAAAAAGTCAGAGGAGAGAACAGGAGTGTGTGTGTGCATGTGTGTGTGTGTGTGTGTGTGTGTGTGTGTGTGTGTGTGTGTTTGTGTGTGCATATGTGTAGGGAGTTTGGAGGGGGAGGGGATGAGGAAATGGATGATTGAAGGGATTTGAAAGTATAGTACTGGGGACAAGAGGTAGTGAAGGGTCTCTCTCTCTCTCTCTCTGTGTCTCTGTGTCTCTCTGTCTCTGTCTCTCTCTTTTTTTTTGAATGAAGCATGAGATCATTTGTTGGGAGGCAAGGGTAAAGGGCTGGTGTACATAGCTTAAAGAGACATTGTATGGAGTGGAGTACAGAGTCAAACAACTTTACTGTCTCCCTATTACCTAGATGAGAGGATAAAATGTCAGTTTGGGACTTCTCTCATTTAATCCCCTCCACCATCAGGTTAAGCCTGTCTTTCTTTCTTCCTTTTGCACTTCATTTTATTTTTTCCCCAATTACATGTAAAGATAATTTTCAACATTCATTTCTGTAAGATGTTGAGTTCCAAGTTTTTCTCCCTCCCTTCCTTCACTCTCACCTCCCTGAGACAGCAAACAGTCTGGTATAGGTTATACATGTACAATCATGCTAAACATATTTCTACATTAGTCATGTTGAGAAAGAAAAAGTAGAACAAAGTGGGGAAAGCACAAGAAAGGGTAAAACAAAAGAAGTGTAAACTGGAAATAACAGAATGAAGGCCACTAGAATGAAGGGACAAATGGGAAAAGCATCCTGAAGAAGGAGCACTTGAAAGAGCCAGGGAAGCCAGGAGGTGCAGATGAAGAGGGAGAGCATTCCAGGCATAGAAGTTGGCTGGTGAATATGCCTGGGATAGGGAGATGAAGTATCTATAGCAAGAAGACTGGTGTCATTGGGTGGGAGTCTAGGTGGAGGGGAGTGAGGAATAAGACACTGGAAAGGTGGGAGGGCATTGAGGAAAAGACTGTGTGATGTAGGGCCATTTTATTCCTACTTCCTAATCCAGGGCCTGGCCCATAACTAATAAAAATCTTTGATTTTAAAGACTTTCCTCCACTTATAAGTTCTTATTTTGACTGTGGCTGTGGGGCTAGGGAGGGGAGGAGAAGTTTAGTTGCCAGTGATTGGACAGAAATGTGGGTAGAGCATCAGCCTGTCATCATGTTTCTCCTGTTTAGAAAGACTCCAGCGAGGCCAGGGTGGGTTACTTTTCTGGTAAACTTACCCTAGTGTCTTCTTTATGAATCGCTCTCTCTCATTAAATAATGTGTATATAATATATAAATAAATAATGTACAGATACATAAAATAAAAATCTACACATAATATGTATTGTATATATAGAAAGTAAGTATATAATAATGTACATATAATACACAAAATAAATATATAAGTATAATAAATAATATACAAAATAAAATATAAATAAATAATGCATAGGTGATATATAAAGTAAACAGAAATATAAATTAAATAATGCATATATGATATATAAAATAAATATGCAAGCACAAATATATAAATAAATAAGGTATATAATATAGAAATAT
>CM053770.1:486300424-486332405 GCA_028658325.1 Potorous gilbertii
TTGGCTCTGCTCCCAATATATTTTTTTAATTGAATTGCTTTATTTGTTTTCAGTGTTCTGTAATCACTTCCATATATCTCGGATTTTTTCCCCCTTCCTTCCCCTCCTTCCCCCCTCCCTCCCCACTCCTTCCTTGAGATGGTATATAATCTTATATAGGTTCTACACATACATTCCTATTAAATACATTTTCACCTTAGTTATTTTGCATAGAAGAATTAAAATGAATGGGAGAAACCATAAAACCAAACCAAACCAAATATAAAACAAAAGAAAATGGTCTGCTTCAATCTGCAATCCAATTCCATAATTCTGTCTCTGAATATGGAAGATGTTTTGCCTCAAGAGTCCACTGGGAATTTTTTTAAGTCCTTGTATTACAATGAAGTACTAAGTCTACCAGAAAAATTCCTCACACACTGTGGTTGTTGCTGTGTACAAAGTTCTCCTGGTTCTGCTCCTTTCACTCAGCATCAGTTCACATAAGTCTTTCCAGGCCTCTTTGAAGTCTTCCTGTTCATCATTTCTTTTAGCATAATAGTATTCCATTACATTCATATACCACAACTTGTTCAGCCATTTCCCAATTGATGGGCATCCCCTTGATTTCCAGTTTTTGGCCACCACAAAGAGAGTTGCTATAAATATTTTTGTACATGTGGAACTCTTTCCCATCTCTATGGCCTCTTTGGGATACAGTCCCAGAAGTGATATTACTGGGTCAAAGGGTATGCACATTTTTGTAGCCCTTTGGGCATAGTTCCAAATTGCTCTCCATAATTTTTGGATTAGTTCACAGCTCTACCAGCTGTATTAGTATTATTAGAATTAGTATTCCAACTCTCCCATGTCTTCTCCAACATTTATCATCTTCCTATTTTGTCATGTTAGCCAATCTGATAGTTGTGTTTTGATTTGCATCTCTCTAATCAATAGTGACTTAGAGCATTTCTTCATATGATTATAGACAGCTTTAATTTCTTCCTCTGAAAACTCCCCCTTCATATCCTTTGACCATTTATCAATTGGGGAATGACTTGTCTTTTTGTACATTTGACTCAGTCTTCTATATATTTTAGAAATGAGGCCCTTATCATAGACACTAGTTACAAAAATTCTTTCCCAGTTTTCTGCTTCCCTCCTAATCTTGGTTGCATTGGGTTTGTTTGTGCAAAAATTTCGCAATTTAATGTAATCAAAATTATCCATTTTGCAGTTCATAATGTTCTCTATCTCTTGTTTGGTCAAAAATTTCTCCATTCTCCATAAATCTGACAAATACACTATTCTTTGCTCCCCTAATTTGTTTATAATATCAACCTTTATACCTAGATCATGTATCTATTTGGACTTTATTCTTGTGTTCAGTGTAAGGCTTTGGTCTATGCCCAGTTTTCCCCACACTGTTATCCAGTTTTCCCAGAAATTTTTGTTGAACAGTGAGTTCTTATCCTGGAAGCTAGGGTCCTTGGGTTTACCAAACAATAGATTGCTATATTCGTACCTAACCTATTCCACTAGTGTACCCCTCTGTTTCTTAGACAGTACCAAGTGGTTTTGAGGATTACTGCTTTATAATGCAATTTGAGATCTGGTAGGGCTGGGCATTTCCTAGCATTTCTTTTCATTAGTTCCCTTGATATTCTGGACCTCTTGTTCTTTCAGATGAATTTTGATAATATTTTTTTCTAGTTCTAGAAAATAATTATCTGGTAGTTTGATTGGTGTGGCACTGAATAAGTAAATTAATTTAGGTAGAATTGTCATTTTTATTATATTGTCTCTATCATAGCTTGCTTTTTAGTAGTACCCTCCGTGTATTGTCTGTATAGCTTCTCTGATTTCTGCTTGATATTGGCTTGGACAAATGGGCTTATTTGCTATTCACTATGTGTAATAGCCTTTGTGTAATTGGCATTTGGTGGGAAAAGAGAAATATCTTTGGATAAAGTTTGGAGCACTCCTCCATTAGAAAGGATAGTGACCAGGAACATAGTCTGAACTTAAAATTATTCCCCCAAGACTAATAATATATAAAGGGGTGGATAGATATAATTCTAGCCCAATATTCCCCTATCTGGACAGAGGAACAGCCAGCCTCATGGCCCTAGTAGCTTGCTGTGGTAGGTAAAAATAAAAAATTAGCCAAGAGATAATGTTTAGAAATGTAGATGGCATATACCAAATCATGGAATTAGGCTTTCTAATTGGTTTACAGTGAACCTGCAACTGCAGAATGAGGAAATGTTCTCAATCTTGAATACTCAGGCAGGTGAACCCCAAACTGGTGGGTCATTAAAGGTCTTGTGGAGTAGAAGATTCCATTCTTTTCTGAGGTCACAAGGGAGACTGATGTGGTGGTATGGGACTTTTGGATTTTAAAACCTGGAAAATATGATCTGGTGATCTAGAGTGCATGGAATCAGGAGCTAAAAGGGAAAGAGGAGTTATATGCTAGAAATAGGCATCTGGTTATAGTGCAATAACAGAAGAAGAGAGAAAGATAATTAAGGATTAGATGGGACAGATTTTGGCTGAGGGGGCCAAATTAGTTCAAGGACCAGAAAGTTCCAGGAAGGTTGGTGCTTCAGGTTCTAGTTCAATGATGAGGGAAGGTTTACAAACAGTGAAAAGCCTGAGGCCAGAGACTGAGATTTTCTGAATTACTTCAGCAATATAGTGCCTGGAAGCTGACTGAGATTAGTAAGGTCTAAGGCTTAAGGTTGGATTCTTCACATAATATTGACAATGGCAGCTGGGATTCCAGATTCTAGAATTTTATTACCAGAAAAGCAATAGTGACTTTAATACATTGTAAGTGCTTGATGAATGTTTGATGAATTGAAATGAGATTTGGATACAGTATGATTACAGAGTTCTGTGTGTTCTAGTTTCAGATCAGTAATCTTCCAATGTATTTTTAGAAATGATAGAATAAACAGCACAGTATGACACAAAGCAATATAATTGCTTAATTTCTTGGGCCCCACTGAACAAATTTGAAGACTAGAAACTGCAGTTGTGAATTTCTTCATCTAGTCCAAAAGATTTTAGTTAGACTGGAACTGACCAATGCAAGTTTATTCATGATTCATTTGATAGCATTTCCAACTTTTCATAACAAGTTTGACAAGGACTTCCCAGTCCACCAAGAGCTCTAAAGAGTATATCTAACCTTAAAAATAATAATAGCAATGAACTGATCCAAATACTCTGGAGAACAATTTGGAACTGTGCCAAAAGAATAGCCAAGTCTTTGATCCAGCAATACCACTATCAGGTCTGTATCCGAAAGAGATCATAAAAAAGAGAAAAGGATACACATGTACAAAAATATTTATAGCACCTCTTTTTGTGGTCGCAAAGAATTGGAGGCCCATCAATTGGGGAGTGGTTGAACAAGTTGTGTGATCTATGAATGTATTGGAATACTATTGTACTGTAAGAAATGATGAGCAGGTGGATTTCAGAAAAAAACCTGAAAAGACTTACATGAACTGATGCTGAATAAAGTGAGCCAAACCAGGAGAATATCACAAATAGCAAAAGCAACATTGTGTGATGATTAACCATGACAAACTTATCTCTTCTCAGCAATATAATAAACCCAAGACAATTCTGAAAGATTTACAATTTTTACAAAAATCAATATTGCAAACTACCTTTACATGTAATAGGAAAAAATATTATTAAGAGAAAATAATAAAACAAAAAAAGCTAATACTGATGTGAGAACCCTAAAGATAGAGATTGTCAGAAAACTGTCCAGATATCTTATGACCAGAGCAAAAAGTAAAAATTTAAAGGATCTGCTAGTTATCTTCTAGAGGAAACCCCAAAACAAAAAGTCCTCGGAGTATTATAGGCAAAAGAGCACCCAGACGAAGGAAAAAGAATGCAAGCAAATGCAAAGAAAGAATCCTGGTATTGAGTAGCTACAATCAAAGTAATATAAGATTTAGCAGGCACTACTATAAAGAATTGAAGAGCTTAGAATAAGATATTCTAGATATTCTAAGATATTCTAGAAAGCAAAGGATCTAGACTTGTAGCCAAGAATAACCTACCCAACAAAACTGAGTATAATCCTATGAGGGAAAAAATAGGCATTTAATGAAATAAAGGACATCCAAAAATTCCTGATGAGATGAACAGAACTGACTAGAAAATATGATATACAAATAAAGGAGTAAATTGAAGCATAAAAAGGTAAAGATGAGTGAGAGATCATAAGAGAATAAACAAGATTGAGCTGTTTACAATCTTATATGGGAAAATGATTCATGTTACTCTTCAAAAGTTTATCATCATCAGAAGTCATAGAGAGAATCTAATGAGACAGAGGATCTGTAGGTATTTCTGTTGTGGTTAGATGATCTCAAAAGAAAAGAATAAATGGGGAAGAAGAATGCATTGGGAGAGGGGGGAAGGGAGAATAATAATGAAGAAAATTATCTTGCCAAAAAGAACTTTATACAACAAGCAGGGGGTATAAGAATGGCAGTAGATGACACTTGAACCTCACTCTCATCTTAACTGGTTGAAAGGAGAGAAGAATACATACTATTGCGTACAGAAATACATTTTAGCCAACATGGAATTGGAAAGGAAAGGGGCTACAAAAGAGACTTAAAGAAAGGAAAAAAGAGAAAGATAAGAGGATAGGATGAAAGAAAATTCACAGTAAGTAATCTTAACTGTGAATGGGGTGAACTCACTCATAATATAGAAGAAGATAGAGGAATGGATCATATGTTGTTTACAAGAAACATACTTGACACACAAAAAAATGCATATAAGATAAAGGGTTGGAGGAGAATGTAAAAAAGGCAAGGGTAACAATCATGATCTTAGGCAAAGCAAGAGCAAAACTAGACAATATTAGATAAGCAAAAAAACTACATTTCCCTAAAAGGTGACAAAGACAATGAATTAATATCATTACTAAACATATATAAACAAAATGGTAGAGCATTTAAATTCATGAAGGAAGATTTAAATGAAGAAAGGGAGAGAAAGAGAGTAAAGCTATAATGTTGCTTTATTTTCAGTTGTGTCTGACTATTTGTGACCCTGTTTGGGTTTCTTGGCATTTTGGTTTGCCATTTCCTTCTCTAACTCATGGGGAAACTGAGGCAAAGAGGGAAATGATTTGCCCAGGGTCTCACAGCTAGTAATTGTCTGAGGTCAGATTTGAACTCACAAACATGAGTCTTCTTGATTCCAGGACTGATATCCACTGCACCACCTAGCTGCCCCCAAAACTATAATGTTAGTGAATCTCAATTCGTACATCTCAGACCTAGTTAATTGAACAAAAAAAACCCAAACAAACCCAAAAAGGAGTTAAGGACCTAAGTAGAATTTTAGAAAAGTTAAATATTCTAGCCTTTTGGAGAATATTGATTGATTGGAAATAGATGTGAGTAAGCCTGTTCTCAATTGTGCCTGGCACCTTTACAAAAATTGGCCATTATTGAGGCATAAAAACCTCACAAACAAATGTAAAGAAACAGAAATGTTAAATGCATCTATTGCTGACCAAAATGCAATAAAAATTACATTTAATGAAGAGACAGAAAGATAAGTAATTAGTTGGAAACTAACTTAATCCTAGGGATTCATGAAAAATAATGATAATAAAATAACACACCAAAACTTTTGGGATGCAACAAAAGCAATAACTGGGGAAATTGATGTCTCTAATCTCTTTCATCAATAAAAGAGAGAAAGAGCTGATCAATGAATGGGGCAGGCAACCAAATAAAACTAGAAAACCAACCAAGTAAAAACACCCCATTAAATATCAAAATAGAAGTCTCAAAAGGCAAAGGGGAGCTTAACAAAGTTTAAATTAAAAATTGGATTAATAAATGAAATTGGGAGCTGTTTAAAAAACGAACAGATAATCTGTTAGCTAATTTGATTTAGAAAAAGAAATGAAAAAAACCAAGTTGCCAGTATGATAAATGAAAAAGGTGAATTCATAATCACTGAAGAAGAAATAAAAGCAATGCTAATAAAATTCACATTCTAAGTGAAATGAATAAATACTTATAAAAATATAAATAACCCAGGTTAACATAACAGGAAATAGAATACTAAAATTATCCTTTTTTAGAAAAGCAAATATGACACTAGGTACCCAAACCAAGGAGAAACAAAACAGAGAAAGAAATCTATAGACCAATTTCTCTAATAAACATTAATGCAAAAATTTTAAATGAAATATCAGCAAGGAGAATATAGCAAGAATAAAAGCCAGTATTACCACAAAGATAATAAACTATCTCCAGGCTGGGTTTTATGCCAGAAATAGAGGGATGTTTCAATATTAGGTAAACTATAAGCATAATAGCATGTTAAAAACAAAAATACCACAAAATTAAATTATTTTTATAGATGCAGAGAAAGTTACTGACAAAATTCAATACCCACTCCTGCTAAAAGAAAACACACCAGAAAGCATGAAAATAAATGATAACTATCCTTACTTAGCATGGTAGTTATTCTGTATTCAAAACCAAGAGTGAGCATTATCTGTAATGAGGCTAAGGTAGAAGCTTTTCCCATTAAGATAAGAAGTGAACTAAGGATGTCCATTATCAGCATTGCAATTCAATATTGTACTAGAAATGTCAGCTATAGTAATGACAAGAAAAAGAAATTTAAGGAGTAAACATAGGCAAATAGAAAATGCTTGGAACTCTATCCACCAATACACAAAGAGGAACTCTATGAACACAATTACAAAATACTTCACACAAATAAAGATTCAGCTAAATAATTAGAGAAATATTAATTGCTCATGCATAGGCCAAGCCAATATAATAAAAATGACAACACTATCTAAAGCTGACAGGTCTTGGCAACAGATTGGATATGAGAGGGGAGAGAGAGTGAGGAGTGGAAGATGATGTCTAGGTCTTGAGCCAGTGGGATTGGGAAGATGATAGTGGCCTTGATAGTAACAGAATTGTTTGGAAAAGGGAAGGGTCTGAAGGGAAAGTTGAGTTGTTTTGAATATATTATATTTAGGGTATCTAGTAGATATATGGTTCAATATGTCCAATAGATAGTTGGAAATGAAAAACTGGAAGTAAGGAGAGAGGTTTAGGGCTGAATAAATGACTTGAGAATCATTAGCATGGAGATAATAAATTAATTCATGGGATCTGATGAGATTTCCAAGTGAAATAGTATCAAGGGAGAAAAGGGTCAAAGACAGAACCCAGTGACTCTGCATGACCTGGGCACAGATTCAGCAAAGGAGGCTCAGAAAGAGTGACCAGATAGTTAGGAGGAGATTCAAAGACAAATATCTGAACATAGGTCTTTCTGACTCAAGATCTAACACTTCAACCACTGCACTGTGGCTGCAACTCTGTGACTAGTCCATGCTGTCTTCTAATGTAAAACATTCTAGAAATATTAAAAACTTAGATAGAATTAAATTCAAATCAAGAATAATCTATTAACCAGTGCAGACTGAGCCAGTGCAAACCTAACCCCAGCAAACCAAGAGCAGGCCTTGGCAGTGACTGAATCAGCTACAGCTGTGGCTGCTTCTGGAGCTCTTAGTCCATAGATGGCAAGAGAGTTGGTCAACTGGTCAGAAGGGCAATGATTATAGGGATCTCTTTGCTGGTACTGGGGTCAGAACTCTTGCATCACCTATACTCAGAACAAGGGTGCAGTCCTGGGTCTCAATCCTAGGGCAAGGATGAGCACTAACAACTCCCTAGAAGTATTTCTAAGAACAGCTGCCCCAAACCTTGGAAGCTTGGAAAAGTGTGACCTCCACACCAGAAGCAGAGCCCCACTTTTAGCATAGAATTAAAAATGAAGAAGTAACCTGGAAAAATGAGAAAATAACAGAAAAAAATTTTGACTGTAGAAAGATACTATGGTGACAGGAAAGAACAAAACACACACTCAAAAGAACACAACAAAGTCAAAACTGCTACATCTAAAACCTCAAAGAAAAATATGAATTAATCTCAGATTATGGACGAGCTCAAAGGGGATTTAAAAAACCCAGTAAGAGAGGTAGAGGAAAAATTGGGAAGAGAAATGAGAATGATGCAAGAAAATCATGAAAAAAAAGTCAATAGCTTGGTAAGGGGGGCACAAAAAATACTAAAGAAAGCAATACCTTAAAAATCAGAATTAGGCTAAATGGTTAAAAAAGCCACAAAATCCAATGAAGAAATGAACTAATTAAAAAGCAGAATTGACTAAATGGAAGAAGAGGCACAAAAATTCACTGAGGAAAATAACTCCTTAAAAAGTAGAATTAGGCAAGTGGAAGCTAATGATTATGTGAGACATCAAAACACAATAAAACAAAAGTAAAAAAGTTAAAAAATTGAAGAAAATGTGAAATATCTCATTGGAAAAAAACCAACAGTTCTAGAAAACAGATCCAGAAGAGAGTTTTAAAATTATTGGACTAATTGAAATCCATGACCAAAAAAATGGTCTAGACATCATCTTTCAAGAAATTATCAAAGATAACTGCCTTGATATTCTCTAGAATCAGAGAATAAAATAAAAATGGAAAGAATCCATTGATCACCTCCTGAAAGAGATATCCAAATGAAAACTCTGAGGAATATTGCAACTAAATTCTCGATCTCCTAGATCAAGGAGAAAATACTGTAGGAAGCCTGAAAGAAACAATTCAAATACTGTGGAGTCACAGTCAGAGTAACACAAGATTTAGCAGTTTCTATAGTAAAACATCAGAGGACTTGGAATATGATATTTTGGAGGGCAAAAGAGCTAGGATTACAACCAAGAATTACTTACCCAGCAAAACTGAGTATATTCCTTTGAGTGCTGAGAGAAATGAATATTCAGTGAAATAGAAGACTTTCAAACATTTCTGATGAAAAGACTAGAGCTGAATAGAAATTGTGACTTTCAAATACAAAACTCAAGAGAAGCATAGAAAGGTAAATAGGAAAGAGAAATCATAAGTACTTCAATAAAGTTAAACTATTTACATTTCTACATGTAAAAATGTTACTTGTAACTCCTAAAACTCTCTCTTTATTGCGACAGTTAAAAGTATATATAGATAGAAGGCATGAGTATGAATTGAATATGATGGAATTATTATCTAAAAAAATAAAATTAAAGGGTAAGAAAGAGGAATGCACTGGGAGAAGGGGAAAAGGAGAGGCAGAATGGAATAAATTATCTTATGCAAAAGTGATGTGAAAGAGCTTGCACAGTGGAAGGGAAGATGAAAGAGGTAGTGGGAAGTAAGTGAACCTCAGTCTTAATGGAATTGGGTCAGAGAAGGAATAAATACAGACTTAGTTGGGTATAGAAATCTATCTTACCCTACAAGAGAGGAGAGAAAGGGAATAAGAGAAGGGGCTAGGGAGAGTATTAGGGTAAGTAAACATCAGAAGCAAAACATTTTTGAGAATAGACAGGGTGAAAGAAGAGAGAGTAGGCTAAACAGGGGAATGGAGGAAAATAAATATTAACCATAACTGTGAAAATTTTTTTAACAGCAAGTTTCTCTGACAATGATCTCATTTCTCAAATATATAGAGAAATGAGTCATATTTATAAAAAAAAAAGGCATTCCTCAACTGATAAATGGTCAAAGGATATGAATAAGCAATTTTCAGAAAAAGAAATCAAAGCTATCTATGATTATATGGCAAAATACTCTAAATCACCATTGATTAAAGCAAAGCAAATTAAAACAACACTTAACTACCACTCCACACCAAAATTGGCTAACATGTCAGAAAAGGAAAATAATAAATGTTGGAGGGAATGTGGGAAAACTGAGATACTAGCAATTTGAAACCATGCCTTAAGAACTATAAAACCGTACATACCCCTTGACCAAGCAATACCATTACTAAGTCTGTATCCCAAAAAGATAAGAAACAAAAAGGAAAAGGACCTATATGTACAAAAATATTTATAGCAGCTCATTTAGTGGTGGCAAAGAACTGGAAATTGAGGAGATGTTCATCAATTGTGGAATGGCTTTACAAGTTATATATGATTGTGATTGAATACTATTGTGTTATAAGAAATAATGAGCAAGAAGCCCTCAGAAAAACCTGGAAAGACTTATACGAACTAATGAAAAACGAAGTGAGGAGAACCTGGAGAACATGGTTCACAGTAACAGCAATATTATATAATGATCCACTATGAATGCTTTCGCTATCCTTAGCAATGCAATGATCCAAGACAATTCCGAAAGTCTTATGAGGAAAAATGTTATCCATCGCCAGAGAAAGAACTAATGGAGTCTGCAGATCAAAGCACACTTTTTCTTTTCTTTCTTTCTTTTTCCTTTTCTATGTTTTCTTTGACAATATGACTAATACAGAAATATTTTTTGCATGATTGCACATGTCTAACCTATATAAATTGTTTGACTTCTCCATGCAGGGGAGGGAGGGTAGGAGAGAATTTGGAACTCAAAATAAAAAAAAAATGATTATTAAAATTTGTTTTTATGTGTAATTGGGGAAAATAAAATATTAAATCATTTTCATAAAAGAATGATCTATTAGATCTTTATGTGTGATTCACTAAAAGCATAAAGATGGGACAAGTTTCAGTATGAAAAGATGGTAGTTGAGGCAAAGAAATGTGCAGAAATGAAAGAAAATACAGGGAAGGCATACACGAAATCAATGTTTGTTAAACAATGTTATGCAATAACTGTTGGAAAAATTGGATAGCAGCTGAATGAAAATAGGTTTAGACACATGCCTTATATCACAAACCACAGTACATTCCAATTAGATCAATAATCTAAATATTGAAAAGAATGGAAGAAGGAATTCTATATCATATTTGTAGGAGTGGGGGGGAAGATCCATTCTTATTTAACAAATAGAAGATATTGACCATATAATGGATTTGGTTGCATAAAAATAAAATGTTTTGAGGAATAATAAAAAATAAACTGGGAAATGGTTTTGGATATAAAGAAATCTAATAATATTCTGGTGACCAGAGTCTATAAGAAACCAGTACAAATATACAAAATTAACAGTATCTTCTTATGGATAAATGACAAAGTAGGAATAGCCAATTCTCCAAGAAAGGAATGCAAATTGTTTACAGTCACTCGAAAAATTGCTTTGCTTTCTACAATTACAGAACATGCAAACACTCAAATGGAGCTGTGATCTCACTAATTTATATGTTCCTTCCAGCCTATACATCCTGCACAATTCTTTTCCATGGTCTGCTTTAAATTAATCAGAAGGGATCTACTCAATATACTGGGCAGGGGTTGGGGATGGGAACCTTCCTTGCCTTCTCTTGATATTGTGAGGCTTCCAATGGAGCATACAAGCTGCCCATATTGATCCTTTATCATGTGATCAGCATGAGTTTTTTTTACTCATACATTCCTTTGATGGCATTCTGTATGCCTCCATTTTTTGGAAAGGTCCCAGAGTATTTATCACTCATTCTCTACATTTAGCCATCATGCCCCCATATGGGTGCCTTCTTCTCCATTCATCTTTTTCATTTCCCTTTGTATATGTTGTTTACCTCATTAGAATATAAGATCTTTTAGGGCACAGACTGCCTCTTTTTTTGTTTGTAGTTGTATCCCAAGTGCTTAGCACTGAATTTGTCACATAGGAGGTATTCAATAAATGCTTGTGAACTGACTGACGAATGATACTACTACTTACTTATATTATAATGAGTTGCAACCTATTTAAGTCTATCACTATGTATATCTCCAGTGCCTTTTGGGTAATACTCAATTTTTATTCTTTAGAGTATGCAAATTGAAAGTACTTTGAGTTGGCATTTTATGAACCTATCAAATTGGAAAAACATGAAATTTGGCATTGACAGAACTGTGGAGAAATAGGAATGCTATTAGAATCCTAGTGAAAATGTAAATTGATGTAATATTTTTTGAATACTATCTAGCAAAATAATGAGAACTTTGAAAAAGCACAGAATTAGAAGGAATCTCAGAGGTCATCTAGTCCAACCCAAAGTGGATGAAGATTAAGGTCAACACACTATCTCCTACAAGTACTCATCGAACATTCTCTTGAACCCTTCTAGTAAAGGAGGACCCACTTTGACACAGCCCATTCAACTTTTGGATAACTCTGATTGTTAATGAAATTTTTTTCTTACACCAACCCTAAATCTTCCTCTCAGCAATGTTTGCCTAGTGCTTCTACCCTCTGCCACCAATAACAAGTTTAATATGTGTCTCATATGAAATAACCTTTCATATATTTGAAGATAGCCATCATGTTCCTTCAAAGCTTTCCAAGTTCCTTTATGGCCTGTACTGGAGGTGTCTTACCACCCTGATCACCCTACCTCTGGCCCTCCTCTGAGATTGCAATGTACTTTTTAAAACATATCATTGAGAAATGAACATAATGTTACAGATGAAATCTATGGGTAATCCATGGCTAAAGGTTACTTGCCCAAAACTCTCCTCATTGATAGAGATTGTTTATTTAATCCTCTGTGTCTGAATGAAGAGAGAGTTGGTGAGAGCTTGAGGAAAGAGTGATCTTGATTTTCTGGCTTACAGCTTTGACAGAGAAGTAATATTATTCCATGCTTTCTTTAGATCCCAGAAGGGAAAGAAAGACTGGGAGAAAGCCAACATATAGAGGTCCTTGGTTATTTCCCTATCCCCAGTTTACTACACTAGAGACTTTGGGGAGTTTCCTCTTGGATGAGATCTGGGGCTCTTTCTCTTGGTTGAGCTGAACAATCTCACTCCCAATAGGAAAGCTCATTCACTCTGTATTATCTATTATATTCTCATATGTATACCTTCTCTGATTGCTATTTTGCTATTAACTCAGATAAACAAATTTGCTATTTGCTGTGTTCTGGCATTTGGTAGGAAAGGAGACAAGCCTTGAATATGTAGATTGTGGCATCCCCATTAAGAATTAACAATCAGGAACATAACCTGAATTATTTAAATCATTTCCCCTAGACTAACAATATTTAAGTGAGTAGATATATGTAATTATATAACTAGTACTAGTGCTAGTGCTCTCCAAGGACAGCAGAATGGTTAGACTCATGGTTCCAAAATCCTGCTTCCCTCAGTCTCCACCAATGAAGAGAATTTTATGCAAATAGATTTTGAGTCACAGGTTACATATATTTAATATGAATGCTCCATTTTCCTGATCTGCTTGTCTATTAAGCCTATCAAAAAAGGAAAATGAGATGATGGTATGATCCATTCTTGACTAAGTTATGGTAACTTATGGTGATTATCACTTCCCTTGAGAGATATGAACAAATTATTTCTTTAATAGATGATCCTATCACTTGCTAGGGATTGAAATAAACGTCCTTGATCACTGGTCATTCTGGGTACTATGTGATGAACCTAGAGCATACATAACTTATTATTCTGCCTTAAATTCTCATCAGTTTCCAGCATATGACACCAGATCTTTTTTAAAAAGCTTTTCCAGTAACATTTCTTCATAAAATCTTTCAGATTTGTTCCCTTCTTTCCCCCTCACATGACCATCATTTTCAGATCCTAATCAATTGCTAACTGGTCTAGCAGCTTCCTAGTTGATCTCTTTCCTCTGTAACCAATCCTTTACAATTCTCTACATTGTTGCAACATTAATATTCTTTAAAAAATTATTTTGGCATTTACAAAATAAAACAAGCATTTCCAAAGCATAGTAAAATAAAAAAGATGATAGCACAAGAAACTGCAGCTCTATTATGCACAATTTGCTATTCATTTTAAATATATAATAAAGTTATCATGTATTTCTTCCCCCTTTTTTTTCTCCCCTCCCTCAGATGACTAATAGGAGGAGAAGTGAGGCTGGTGACCTGCACACAGCCCTCTCTCACTCAAAACAAAGTCAAGTGCAAGTCATGTCATCATTTCTCTGATGCCATAGTCTTCTTTGGCAATGAAGGATGAGCATAATCCTGTGAATAGATGCAGCTGACTGAATGCTAGCTGGGTAACTCAACTCCTCCTCTCCTGTCTGCCTCCCCCTCCTCTTCCTTTTCTCCAAAGGAAGGTAAAATTGGATGGCCAAAAACTGCCCAGTTGACTTGGGTTTTACTGGCTCCTTCCCTCCCCTCCCCTTCCTTCCCTGTCCCCAAACCTTAAACCTACTGCAGTCTGGAACTGGGACTCCAATTAGAGTGATTATCAATAGTAACTGTTGCTGGTTCCCATCCAGCCTCATGCCTTTCTTTTTCTTGACTTCATTAAAGGGGCCATGCCCTGGCTACTTCTTAAACAGACCTATTCAATGAATGGGCGTTGCCTCACCTTAAGTGAGTCCCTGAATAGACCTTGGCCTGAAGGGCATCCTGGGCCATCATTAGTCATCCTGATGAATATCTGGTCACCGGATTCAGAGAACTTTGGAGGAGACGTGAGGCTGGTGACCTGCACAGCCCTCCCTCACTCAAAACAAAGTCAAGTATAAGCCATGTCATCATTTCTCTGATGGCATGTCTTCTTTGGCAATGAAGGACACAATTTGTTTGTGTATGTGTGTGTGTGTGTGTGTGTGTGTGTGTGTGTGTATGTATATGTAAAACCATTCTGTATGTACTTCTATTTATCAGTTCTTTCTCTAGATAGAGATAGTGTTTTCCTTCATATGTCCTTTGTAGTTAATTTGGGTATTTATAATAGTCAAAAATTACTCAGTTACTTAAAGTTATTCCTAAAACAACTTTGCTGTTACTGTATACAACATTCTCTTTGTTCTGCTCATTTTGCCTGGAATAGAGCAGATGTACAATTTATAGCAGCAAATAAAAATAATAACCTTGTATTTGAAAAGTGTAATGGTAAGATTTAGGGATAAGAATTCATTATTTGGTTAAAAACAAACTCTTGGGAAAACAGGAAAGCAGTACAGCAGAATTTAGGCATAGACTGGTGTGTTACACCATTTACCAAGATAAAGTCAAAATGAATATATATGGCCTAGATATAAAGAGAGGTATTACCGGAAAATTTGAAGAATATGGAACATATTACTCATAAGATTTATGGATAGGGGAACAACTTATGAATAAACAAGAGACAGAGAGTAGAAGGAAGTATAAAATGGATAATTTCAATTACAATAAATTAAAAAGATTTTGTTCTTCAAATAAAACAAATATAGCCAAGACATTATTATTTTTAATGCAAGGTCTGAACATGTTGTTCCCCTGCTCAAAAAGCTTCAATAAAGAATAACAAAGAACAAGAATAAAGGATGTCATCACAAAATTGTATGACAGAACCAAAAGATGGACTGGTCAAATGATGAGAATGACAGATGACAGATAGATGATCCACTAGTGATTCACTGGTACCCTTGAGGTGGAAGACAGTGAGAATTGCCTCCAGCAAGTAGAGCTGACCATTAGTGGTGAATGTTTGGGAAGACACAGAGAAGTGTCACATAGGATGGACAGATATAGATTTATTATGGTTTTGAATTATTGGAGGGAACTCCTGAAATTACAGATCTATTTGAGTCGTTAAAAGAGCTCCCTGGTGCTTCTAAGGATTGAATTCAAATTTCCCTGTATGGCATTTAATCTGGCTACAACCAGTCATTTTAATCTTCACTAAGATGCTCCCTTTGCATTCTGTGTTCAAACCAAGTTGATATACTTGCTGCTTTCTGTATAAGACAGGTTAGATCCTGATCCTATTTTAAGTTGATTTGCCCCAGGAAATTTAAGCTATTAGATATAAAGGGAGAAGAGCGGCAGTTGAAGTCAAGATGATTCCATCTACACTGACTCCTCAGGTTCATCTTGGCCCCAGGCTCCAACTTCTCCAACCAGGAATTCTGAGAGGACTCATATGTACATATGCTCTTTTTTAGTGGCAAAAAACTTAGAAATTAAAGAATTGTCCTTAGTTTGGGGAATGGCTGGACATGTTATAGCATATGAATGTGATAGAATATTATTATGCTATAAGAAATGATGAAAAGCATAATTTTACAGAAACCTAGGAAGACTTGTATCAGTCATTTGAGGATGATAAGTCAAGTGAAAACACTAGATGATATGAAATCTAGCCCTCTCTTGCACAGTGATAGATGAAAAGTGGGCCCTGTGATCAAAGGAAATGATTTTCCTTCTCTTAAAATAATAATGCAGAAATATTGCATAGTTATCTACGAATATATGACTCCGATTGAGTGTTGTTGTTCCATTGCGATCTACTCTTCATGATCGCATTGAGGATCTTTTTGGCAAATATATTGGGGTGGTTGCCATTTCCTTTTGCAGCTCATTTGACAGATGAGGAAAATGAGGCCAACAGAGTTAAGTGACTTGCCTAGGATTATATACCTAGCAAGAGTCAGGAAGATGAACTAGATGAATCTTCCTGACTCCAAGCCTGCTGCTCTATCCACTGTGCCACCTAGTGGCCCCTTAGGTCCTATCTTAGATCAATTCACCCCTGTCTTAGAAAGGAGAAGGAATTGTTTCATTTAAAGTTAGTTTATACATCTAGAAAATAACATTAGTTAACTGGTAAAGTTATAAGGCTATTGAAAAATTCAGCTTCTCTAGGTGTACTAGTTTAAAATATCTCTAAATATTAATTTAAATTATAAGGTTCAAGAAACACAGTCCACCTCTGCACGTGTGTGGTTAGTGCAAACACATTTCTTTTAAACACTGTGCAGAAGTGTTGAGTATTTGGTACTAATCAAAATTTTTTAGGCTTCTTGAATTAAATAAAATTAAAATAGTCGAATGGAGGAAAGTGACCTTCTGTGAGCCACCAAAGGCCTCTTTGTTTCTTTGCTACGAGGGAATTATCTCATAGACATTGTTAACTTCTCTTTTCTCTTGTAGCCATGAGGTGGCGTAGTGGAGCCTGGAATCAGGAAGACCTAAGTTCAGATGTGGCCCTAGATATACTAGCTATTTGACCCTGGACAAGTCACTTAATCATTATCTGCCTCAGTTTCCTCAGCTGCAAAATGTGTATGATAACAGCATCTATTTCCCATGGTTATCGTGAGGATAAAATGAAATAATATTGTAATATTAGCAAACTTTTAAGCACAATATACATGCTACTCGCTATTATTACAATAAATTATAATAGTTTAATATTTCTGTCATAGTTGTCGTCATCATCATCATCATCATCATTCCCACTGGAAAATACCAAGATCTTGTTGCTTTTTCCAAGAATATGAATCTTTTTTCTTATCAAGTGGGCACTTCCTCTACTGAGGTGAATTATAATTCATTCTGTGTAATTCTTGTGTTTCACCTTCAGCAATTCAACAAATGCTTATTAAATGTATATTGTTTGCAAGGGACTGTCTTAGGCACCAAAAACAGATATAGCTATAAACATATATTTTTGTATTTCATTTAAATATATATTAAACAGATATAAGTATAGCCTTGCTTTCCGGAAGTTCATTATGTAATGGGATAAAATACAAGAACATAAATTAATAGAGTCCTTTAACCGCCTCCCCCCACCTGAGACAGTATGGCATTAAGGATAGAATGATAGGTTTGGAGTCAAGACAGGGCTGAGTTCAAATCTGCTTCTGACACATATTACCTGGGTAACTGGTCACTTTTGGCCTCTCTGAGCCTCTGAATCCACACCTGTAAAATGGAGATAAGACCTGCAGAACTTACCTCATAGAGTCAAATGAAATAATGGATGTAAAGTGCTTTGCAAACTTGAAGTAATAATGTAAATGTCAGTAATTATTATCAGGCTTCATAAAAGCTTTCCAGAGGGAGATTGTACATGTATAGAATGAGGGCAAGGAGAGTCAGCAGTTTCTTATTTAGGTAAAGGGATTCACCTATAAGTATTCCTATATTCCCGAGTGCCCTGACTCTAAGAACTGGAGGAATCTTGGGATAAATAGGAGGCTAGGGGTCATAGCAGAGCCAAGGGCCCTCAAAGAGCATCACAAGGGACCCCATGAGAGATGCATCTTTGCCTCTTCCCCCTCTCTTGGGATGAGAATGTCTCCTTCCCACTTAACCTCATTCACAAGGGAGTTATGGGTGTTGGTTTTCCAGCTACCAGTAAATGCTGCAGAATAAAAACTTGACAAGGAGGTGCGGGGACAGGGCTCACCTCTTCCTTCACCCCTATCTCACATGAAGAAGTGACCCTTCTTCCTAAAGCAGAACCCTCTGTACTCATCATAGGTCCCACTCCATTCCATCTTTTTCAGCAGATTGCCCACTCCATCAACTCCATTCTAATTTTCAACCTCTCCCTATATACTGACTTCCTCCCTGTCACACAGCCATATCTCCTCCATCCTTAAAAAAACAACCAACTAAACAAACAAAAAAACCTCACATCCGATCCAAACATCTTCATGAGGTGTCTATCATATTATTTTTTTCCTTCCTTTGGTGGCTAAATTCCTTGAGAAAGCCACCTACAGTCAGTGTAGTCACTTGTCCTCTCAGTTTCTTTTAAACACTTCTTTTGAGGTCTTCTGATCTCACCACTGCTCTCTTCAAAAGTTGCCCATGACCTCAATCACCAAATCTAATGGCATTTCTCAGTCTTGATCCTCCTTGACATCTTTACAACCTTTGACACTATCAGTCACCTTCTTCCGTATACTCTCGTTTCTCTAGGTTCTTGGGGTGATGGGAGATGAACCTGGATGTGACTCCAGAGAAGAAAGTGAGGCTGGTGACTTTGCACAGCCTCCCCCTGACTTAAATCTAATTCACTTGCATGTCATGGCATCACTTCCCTGATGTCATGGTCCCCTTTGAGAATGAAGGACAAACACTAACTTCTTGGGACACTGCTCTGTCCTGTTTCTCCTCTTAACTGCTCCTGATCTGGCTACTCCTCAGTCTCCTTTGCTGGGTCTTCCTCCAGATCATTTCTACTAACTGTGGGTGCACCCACAGTTTCTCTTCTCTGTCTAAACTATCTCACTTAGTGATCTCATCAGCTCCCATTGGCTCATTTATCATTTCCCTGCAGATGATTCTCAGATCGAAATATCTATTCCTAACCTCTCTCCTGAGCTTGTCTCTCATCTCATTTTAAACTATAATTTATATTTTAAATACTTTTTTTGGAAAATTGGGTAAGATCTTGACCAGCTAGAAGGTCAGCACTTCAAAATCTGAGGGATATTGTCTAGACAGGGCTTTGATAACTCTGTTTACTCAGACTCCTGGTGGCTTTCAGATTTGGACCAGCTTTTCTTGGAATCACATCTCCATGATTTTGATTGGACCCAACTAGCTTCCTGTCCATTCCTTGGATTTGAGCCTTCTACTTCCTTTTCCTTTTGGGTAGCTGAGAACTGGAAAACATTCATCTTGGCTGCTCCATCTCTGGCTCAAAAGACTTTTGCACCCTTCCATTGCCTGCTATAATTGGGGGCTGGGGGCAGCAGTGAGGGATGCAAAACAAGCTTTCTTGGTCTAACCTCATTACTTCCAAGTTGACTTTTCTCCAAAATATGACAGAGCATGTCTCTCATTCTAAAATGTTTGCTGATTTTTATTTTTTGGAAGAAACAACTTTTTAAAGAGACATAAAAGTGGAGTCAATTTAGCATAATGTATTGTGTGCCAGCCTGGAGTCAGGAAGATATGGATACAAATCCAACCTCACTAGCTTTGTGACCCCGGGCAAAACACAGCTTCCATATATTTTGGGGGATTTCTAAGAACTTAGACTTCTTCTTACGCAAAGAAAATTGCTATCACAGGTACTCTTAGAGCTCCTATAAATCATTCAAAGGGAAATCCATTTTAAGAAATGCCTCAAGGTTATAGCATTCTCTCTTTGCTTACTTTGGCTATTGGATGGTCTGTCTATAGACCTTCCATTCATTGGAGATCTCTCCAAAGCACCTTATCTAAAGAGATGTCTTTTTGTGATCATCCTTCAGGCCAATAAAAATACGGTGATCACAGGGGCATATTGTAAATAAGATCAATAGATGATCAAATTGTCAATTTACAAACTTTATAAAGCAGGAAATAGATTCTTTTGACATTACCAGAAGTCTACCCTGGGATGTGATATTTCAGCCTAATTATGTGACTCTTTTATTAAAACAAAAAAAACAAGCCTATAATGTCTCATTAAGTTAAGTGATTTTGCCCAAGGTCAGTTGGCAGTGATAAAATGAGGATTTGAACCCAAGACTTTGGACTTCAAATCCAGTATCCTTCTTGTTTTATCATAGAGTTGATTGAGAGGGTGCATGGAATGTAGTTGGACTGGGAATGACTTTATGATTTTTAATAACAAATGTGAATAGCAGATCAATGTAATTCTAGGTTTTGACTCTAGAAATTCTATTTCTCAGAGTTTATTGTTGTTGTTTTTTGAACTTTTATCTCTGAGAGACTATTAGTGTAATTTACTTGTTTAGATTTTTTTGAGATGAAGAAGAGAAGGGTGTCTATCAGGGTTGAGATCAGATATTCTGGCAACTGTGTTGTATCTCAATGTGAATAGCAAACTGAATATTCCCTGCCCTTTCCACTGAGTCATACTTTGTAAAAAAGGATAAGTAAATAAAGATTTAAAAAGCACTTTAGTAAAATTAACCAAGTCACTGAGTCTAATGATATATTAAATGTTCAACACAGTCCCCCATTTCTGCAAAGACAAGAGAAAGTTACATTTTCTCATTTCTTCTTGACCATAATAATTATATAATACTTCTCCCCCACCCCAATTTATGTCACTAAAATTACGTGTATTCTTTCCTGGTTCTGTTAACTTCCTTCTTCATCAGTTCATTCAAGTCTTCCTAAGATTTTCTGAATTCATCACATTCATTATTTCTTTTTCAATTTTTTTTTATTTTAAACAAATACACAATAAGAAAAGAAAAACATAAACTTACATATTAAAACAAATATGAAATAAGAAAAGAAGAAAGCATTGTCATATGCACAGAACGTAAGAGAGGATTCAAATATACAACAATAAATTACCATTTCAAGAAAGCCTATATAATAAATTCTACTCATTGTGTTCAGTGGTGTCCGTCTTTTCTTTGCCTCCTTCTAAGTTTTCTTTTGTTCTCTACTGTGTACTTTTTACTTTGTCTTTTTTCTCCTTTCTGCCGCCTTCTTCCCCAAGAAAGCTACAATTAAATGCTGATACACTTATACACACGAACACATATATACGCAAATATAGAAACAGACACAAACATACATATATACACACAAAGATACATATACATACATATACCCATACCTGAAAACACTTACATACATATACATACATTTAGATATCTATAGACATATATATTCATATGCAGCTATATAAGACTGTACTATACTTACTTGTCCTCTGTTTTTCTGAGGATAGATAACCGAATCTTTCTTCATAAGTTCAAGTCTTTCCATATTTTTCTAAGTCCACTAATTCATTATTTCCTACACCACAGCAATATTTCAACCTTATACTGTCTAGTTATTTTAAATAGTCAAAAATAATATTGATTAATGCGGGTCTATTTTCCTCTTTTAATTAAATCTATTTTAGCTTTAACTTTGTCTGAAATTGTGATTACAACCCCTGCTTTCTTTCCCCTAACAAATTTTTCTCCTGATCTTAACTTTATGTTTGTGTGTATCTCATTTCCTATCCCTCCTGACTACTCTATTATCTTGCTCTCTCATTGCTTAACATCCCCCTCCCCAGTATCCTTCCCTTATCCTCCCCTTCCTGTTAATCTAAACACCCCTCTACACCCTCCTTATACTCTCCCTCTCCCTATCCCCTTAGCCTTTTATTTCTTTCTGAATTTAGAAGATTTTTATACTCTTCTAAATATATATATATTGTTCTCTCTTAAACCCATTCCTGATGAAAGTAGGTTCCAGAACTACCAGCCCATTTCTCCCTTCTAATTCCTCTATGTCAGTTCTTCCTCTTGCACCTCATTTGCATAAGATAATTGTTCTTTTTATTTTTCCTAAATGACTTTACTTTAGAATCCTTTCATACTCAGTCTACCCCAATCTTTCTTTTGAAAGAAAATTATTAATAACACTCTCAGACATATGTTTTACATTTCCTCATATAAAAAGTAAACAGTGTCCTTATTGAGTCTCTTATAATTAGTCTTTTATATGTTCCTTATATTTCTCTTGGATCTTATATGTCAACTCTTCTGTCAGGTTCAGGTTTTTTGTTTTTTTTAAAACAAAATTCTGTAAGTCTGGTAATTCATTAAATGTCTATTTCTTTTCATTCAGGATTATACCTAACTTTTCTAGGTATGATGTTTTTGGCAGCATTCCCACTTCTTTTACCTTTCATGTAGTGTTCTAAGACCTGTGGTCTTTTAGTGTCACCACTGCTACATCTTGTGTGATTCTAATTGTGACATCCATCATATTTAAATTTTTTTTCTTATTGCTTATAGTATTTTCTCCTTGATCTGAGGATTTGGGGATTTGACTATGATATTCCTGTAGGTTTTCCTCATAAGATCTATTTCGGGTGGTAATGGGTGGATTTTTTTCTATTCCTACTTTCCCCTCTTTTTCTAACACTTCAAGACAATTTTATTTAATTACTTCTTGTATTATCGTATTAAGATTTTTTTTTGATTGCAGCTCTCAGGTAGTCCAATTATTCTTATGTTTTTTCTTTTTGATCTGTTCTCCAAATCAGTTGTTTTTTCCTATGAGATGTTTCATATTCTTTTTTACTTTTTCAATCATTCTATTTAGTTTTATTATTTCTTGGTCTATTATAACTTCACTGGTTTCCCCTTGCCCAATTCTAATTTTCAAGGAATCATTTCTTCCTTAAGATTCTGAATCTCCTTTTCTAATTGGTTTTCATTATCTTGTTTTTCTTGGATGGTTCTTTTTTTTTTAAAAAAAAAAAACTTTTCCTCACCCTCTCATTTAATTTTTAAAGTCTTTTCAAAGTTCTTCTCTGAATTTGTTTTGGGCAGGTGACCATTTAACATCACTCCTTGGGGTAGGAGAGGCTTTTCTTCCTTCAGTATCCTTCTCTGAAGATGAATGCCTGTCTTCTCTATTACCACAGTAACTTTCTATAGTTGGATTCTTTCTTCTCTGCCTGCTCATTTATTTTTTTTTAATTTATAGTAGCTTATTTTTTGTAATCACCTCTAATCCTGGGGCATGGGAAATGGTGCCTTTGGCCTCAGATCCTCCTTCAGTTCTCCCCTCTGGCCTGGAATTGAAAACAATAACTTGGTAGATCAGTGATATATAGAAACTGTATTAAATCTGAATTCACTCTCTTCAGAGGCTAAGGTTCGATAAGGGAAAGTGGACTCCTACATTTTGGGGGAAGGTTTACTTCTGTTTTTGCCAAATCTTTAGTAGTCAGTGGTGGCTAACACTGGGGCTAACTATATGAGAATAGGGGCTTGGTCAAACTGCATTAGAGAAAAATACTTCCAAACTCTCAGGCAGTACCCCTATGACTAAGTGGGGCAGATGTAGTCAGCCTTGCTCAGCCAGAATACCTGCTACATTTATATAATGCTTTAAGATTATTAAACTGGTTTACAATTGATTCCCACAACATTGCTACGAAGCAGGTGCCACCATTGTCTTCATTTTGTAAATGAGGAAAGTAAGACTCAGAAGGCCAGCATAAAAAGTGTTGGACTTGGAGTCAGAGGACCAAGGTTCAAATCTTGGCTCTGTCATTTATTATATGTGTGACCTTGGACAAATTACTTAACCTTCCTGGGTCTCCATTTCCTGAACTGAAAAATAAGAGGATTGAACTGGATGACCTTAAAGGTTGCTTCCATTTCTAAACCTGTGATCCTAGGACTTGCTCAGGGTTGCAGGACTAGTAAGAGACAAGATTCAAACACTGATTGTCCTAACTCCAAATGCAACACTATCTGCTACAATGAATGAATGATTGAAGGAATTGTATTAAGTGCTGAGGGTGTAAATACAGGCAAGCAAGACAATCCTTCTCCACAAGGAAGGTCTAATAAGGAAAGACAACATATACAGGGGAGTGAAAGTTGAAAAGTAGAATGGGAGAAGATGGAGGATCCAGGCATTGCAGTACCCTTTGGGGATGGTCTGGACATGGTGTAGTGGGCCAGTGACGTGTAAGATAAGTTGAAAGTTTATAGGTGACACAGTGGATAAAGTGCTGGCCCTAGAATCAGGAGGACTTGAGTTTAAATATAGTCTCAGACATTTACTAACTTTGCCACCCTGGGCAAGTTACAACCCTGTTAGCCTAAAAAATTTGTAGAAGATAAAGTTATAAAGGCAGGAGTCCAATATCCTTTCTGATGGGAGGTAGCATGTTATAGTATGCTACTTTTAAACAGAATCAGAAAAGAGAATGAAAATTGGAAAGAATGGCAAAATGGAAAGAAATCAGACTGTAAGTCAGAAGACCTAGGTTTGAGGCTTGACTCCATCACTTCATAACTGTGATTTTAAGCAAGTATCTTAATCTATCTGAACTGAACCTCAGTTTTCTAATCTGTAAATTGGGAATGAAAATAGATTAGATAAATCATAATAACTATAAGACCCCTGGTGACTACCTCACAAGTTTGTTTTGAGATTCATAACATTCAACTGGAACTGCTCCTTCCAAAGTTACCAGTGATCTATTAATTTGCCATATCTAATGGCCATTTTTTGGTCCTTATCCTTCTTGACCTGTCTATGATCTTTGACACTGTCAATCACTCTTTTCTCTAGGTTTTTCTCACTGTAGCCTCTCCTAGTTTTCCTCCTCTCTGTGTCACTGCTCCTTCTCAGTTTTCTTTGCTGGATCCTGATCCAAATTATGCCCATTAATATGGAGATTTGCACAGGTTCTGTCCCGAGCCTTTTTCTTCTCTTCCTCTATTACATCTTGCTTAGTTATCTCATCAGCTCCTATAGATTCAATAAAATAGATAAACCTTTGCTTAATTTGATTAAAAAAAGAAAGAAGAAAACCAAATTTCCAGTATCAAAAATGAGAAGGGGAATTCACCACCAATGAAGAGGAATTAAAACAATAATTAGGAACTATTTTGGCCAACTGTATGTCAATAAATTCGACAATCTTCATAAAATAGATGAATATTTACAAAATATAAATTGACCAGATTAACAGAAGAGGAAGTAAAATACTTAATTAACCCCATCTCAGAAAAAAAGAAATTGAACAAGCCATCAATGAACTCCCTAGGAAAAAAATCTCCAAGAGCTAGATGGATTTATAAGGGAATTCTATCAAATATTTAAAGACTCTGTAGAGTGTGTAGACTATTTGTGAAAATAGGTGAATAACAGGTGCTTCCAAATTCTTTTTATGACACAAATATAGTACTGATACCTAAACCTGCAAGAGTCAAAACAGAGGAAGAAAATTATAGATTAATTTCCCTAACAAATATAGATGCAAAATTAAAAAAATATTAGCAAAATTGAATTATTTTCTTCCCACAAATCCTTCTCATTTCTGAGTTTCCCCATTACTGTTATCAAGAGCTACCATTATATATAATGGAGATACTTTCTGATAAAATCAGAGGTGAAATGACACACTGTCCAAGGTGCTACATTCTCCCTCTCACCCAGGCTTCCCAACCTAAGTTTCATCCTTGATTAATTTCTTTTTTCATCATACCATCTCACCCCATATCCAGTCTTTTGCCTAGACCTGTCAATTCTGCTTTCCCACCACTTCTCCAATATTCCTCTTCTCTTTTGATGCTGCAGCCAGCAGGCCCCCATCGCCTCCTGTTTTGACTACGGAAAAACCTTTTTGGTTCATCTCCCTGCCTCGAGTCTCTCCCCATTCCAGTCCATCCTCCACTCAGTTGTCAAAATAATCTTCCTGAAGCACAGGTCTGATCATGTCACCTCACACCCTATTCAATAAACTTGAGTGGCTCTCTATTACCTCCAGGATCAAACATAAAATCCTTTGTTCAGATTGTACAGTCATTCCTAACCTAATTCCTTTTTGCCTTTCCAGTTGTCTTATACTTTACTCCCTTCCACTGAACTCTACGATCCAGTTGTGTTTACCTCTTCGCTCTTCTTTGAATGAAACATTCCATCTCCTGACTCTCCCTTGGTAAGCCCCAGCCCTTGAGTTCTTTATTTCCTTACCTCCTCCTCCTCCTCCTGACTTCCCTCCTTTCCTTCAAATCTCAGCTACAATCTCACCTTCTGAAAGAAGACTTTACCAGTCTCCCATAATGCTAGGGTTTTCCCTCTTAGATTTCCTCAAATTTATTCTGTACATATTTTGTTTGTGTGTAGTCATATGCATCTTGTCTTGCACATTAGATTGTGAGCTTCTTGAGAACAGGGGTTATATTTTGCCTTTCTTTTTTTTTAATCTTTTTTTAATTTCTTTTTTTGGTCCTTAGTAGAGTGCTGGGCACACAGACACTTACCAAAGACTTGTGTACTTGACTTGAATAGAATGATATTTGAAATCTGTAAGGAGCTTTGTGGACATAAATGGTGGTAGAATCTGCCTTTCCCATAGTAAGCACTCAGTGTTTGTTGGATGAATGAGTGAATAGTGAAACTCTGTGATAATGATTTTGCTTTCTTTTTTGTTTGCTGTGAGACAGCAGAGATGTAGACCAGTGGCATCAAACTCAAGTAGAATTGGGGGCCGCTAAACCATAATAAGAATCCCTGTGGGCTGAATAGTGACTGAATTTTAAAATATAATGTTATCTATGTTTTATTATATTTTTATTTATTTTGTTAAATATTTCCCAATTATATTTTAATATGGTTTGGGTGGTACTTGTAAGTGCTGGAATGCATGTGGTTCTAGGCTGTGCATTTGACACCTCTGATCTAAACCACTTAATGATGAATTCTTTACAAATTGAAATGATAGCTACAAATATCATAAACATTGTAATCTACTAAAACCATCAATTTATGTCCTTATCAGGACCATTAGACCTTATCAGGACCCTGTCAGTATCTTACCATGCTCCTATCTTGGGGTCCACATACTTGACTATTAAAACTGTAAATACCCCCAATGTACTTGTATTCTACTTGTCTACCAGCAGGAGGCGTCAGCTTCTCATTCTCTTCTATGTTACATTATTACCTTCCTGGACTGGGACTTAGTGACATTCGCAGAATCCGAAGCATATGAAGTGGAAGGGTCTTTGGGGATCATTGATCCCAACCCCTTATGTAACCTGGAGGTCTCAAGTACATTTCCATAAAACTCTCCTCATTGGTGGAGATTGTTTACTAGAAATGCACACCTGTGGGAAGGTCAGGGTTGGCTTACATTTTCAAGAGAGAAGAAGACACTCAATTCCAGATCCTCTAGGTCAGAGGTATCAAAAGCTACTGTCAACACTCCTGAGGATGCCTGGTACTAAATTAAAATATAATTTGGTAATATTGATCAAAATAAATTAAAATTACAGTAGAACATAGATAATGCTAATATATGGTTTCCCCAACACTTAGACTGATGTCTGACATATAGTAGAAGTTTAACTCCCTTATTTTGTGGATGAGGAAAATGAGGCTTAGAAAAGAGAAATAAGTTTCTCTTGCTCAAATTCGTATAGCTAATGTATAGGCAGTATTTGAACTTTGGTCCTTAGACTTTAAGTCCAGTAAATAGTCAATATCAAGACTACTGGTAGATTATTATTTTACTGAGCAAGCAGAACCTCAACATTCTTCCTCTCTCATTGGTATCACCAGCATTTTTTGAATTATCTTTGTCCTAGGAGAAATCTTGGTAAACTTCTTTCAATCCTATCTTCTAAATGAAAGGAATAGGAGGTCCCCTTGTGAACTCCATGTTCTTCTTAACATATCCTAAAATGTCATTTCCCTAGTAGAGAATAAGTCATTCTAGTATCCTTCCCAGTTCAGCTAGATTGACTGTTTGGGAAACTGAGAAGGGATATTTGTCTTTCTCCCTGGCCAGCAATTTTGCCCACACAGTGTTTCTTCCTTGTCTCCTTGGAAGAAGCAATGATATCATAGCAACCACAGTCCCGTACAGTGTGGCAGAAATGAGTCAGTGGCTCATTCACAGGAAATATTATACATGGGTTTTTCCCTCTCTTTTTACCACTAGTGTATGTAACCTGGTTACAGTTGCTTGGTAACTATATACAGTTGTAAGTAATTTTTTTTTTAAATTGCAGTAGATGCCTCTGGTAAGATTCATAACATCGTTTCTTTCCTTTTACACACATGCTTGAATTTTTGGTACTCTTCTGGGAAAACAAAAATCCAATATCCAGTCTATAGAACTAATTAGCATGTTTTCCCTGACACCTCCATGCCCTTTCCTGCTCTTGTGCTGAGTCCTCCCAGGCAATGAATGCTCCGTTTGCTGAATGTTGTAAGCAAGAAATTTGAATCGACAACATGTTGTTTAAGAAGAACTTTAGACTATTAGTTTCAGATGTTTATAAGTACAGTTTCCAATATTGCCTCTCAGTTCCTTGTTTTGTGCCAATAAATAAACAAACAAATAAATAGGAAATGAAAGAATGATCACATTTTAAAGGATGGTACGTATTTGAACACTCTGTTCTTTCCTATTCCTTTTTTCAGACTGTGGTCTCCCAGGCCATTTCCATAAAGAATCAGAGAATGTTAGGGTTGAGAGAGACCTTAATGAACATCTGGTCTGATTTTTATGGATTCAGAAACCTAAGCCAAGAGCTATAAAGTGACTTGCTCCAAGCTACACAGTGAGCCAGGGGCAGGCAGAACCAGAATGTGCCCCTGTGTAGAATCACAGGATTTGGATGTTGGAATTGACTAGCCTAACCCTTTTCCTTTGGGAGTTAAAGAAACAGACTCAGAAGGCTTAGGAATATCACTACAGGCTATATCACAGAAGGCTATAGAAATTATTGGTAAAATCTAGAACTAAAGCTATGTCTCTTGACTCTTCTGTGATTTCCCCATGTGGTGTAACAATAACGACAGTGTTGGCCATAGCAACAACTTGAGCTTTTTGTAATTTATGAAATGTTTTTCCATCTAAAAGCTCACTATTCTTAGGATTCTGGGTTCAGAGCAGGAAGAGACCTTCAGATGTCATTTAATGCAACTTCCTCTTTTATTATGGGCAACTGGATAGAGTGCCAGATTTGGAGTCAGGAGTTTAAATATGGCCTCACACACTAGCTGTGTGAGGCAAGTCATATAATCCTGTTTGCCTCAGTTTCCTTAATTGTCAAATGAGCTGGAGAAGGAAATGACAAACCGTTCCAGTGTCTTTGCCAAGAAAACCCCAAATGTCAGGAAAAATCAGATGTGAATGAAAAACAACAACCACCTCTTTCATTAAAAAAAAAAAATCTGAACTTAGCAAACTCCAAATAAAATGGATATTTCTCTACACATAGTAGAATAGAAAAAAAGGATTGTCCATTAAACTTCAGATCTCTACAATTGCTGTTCTTTTAAGGTATTTAATAAATTGAACCTGCAGCTTTCAAAGGTCTCCAGCTTGAATGTGTTTCTTTTCGGCCTTCTTTTTGGTCTCTTTTCTGCATTAAAAAAGACAACACCCAAAACCTGATGCCTTAATGATCCTCTTTTCTATTTCTTCCCATTCCCATTCCCCCTGTAGAAAAAAAGAAAAGCAAAAGGTCTTGTAATATATATTCATAGTCAAGCAAAAGACTCTTACTTTGGCTATATCAGAAAAGTAAAAGTCTTCATTCTGCAAAGTAAAGATCCTTCATAAAAGTTAATTGATGTTAATTGGGTCAATGAAACTGGGGGTGTTAATTGCTGGTTGTTCATAAGGGCAGAACACACCAAAATGAAGGCTTGAGCTGATTGCTTTAGAGAAAGACTTCTCTAATTCCCTCAGAGGCACCCCTAGATACCTGAGGAAAAGATGTAGCTCTGGCTAGAAGAACAAGTATACACAAAGAAAAAGCAAGAACAAGCCTCTCCCTCATGGATCTTACATTTGAATGGAGCAGACAGCCTAGAGATACATCAATACATGCAATATATCAGTACATACACTAAAGAGTAGGACAGCTAGGTGGTACAGTGGATAGAGCACCAGTGCAGGAGTCAGGAGGACTTGAGTTCAAATCTCACCTCAGACACTTGACACTCACTAGTTGTGTGACCTTGGGCAAGTCACTTAAACGCAATTGTCTCATCCTGGGTCATCTCCAGTCAATCCTGATGAATATTTGATCATCGGATTCAGATGGCTCTGGAGGAAAAGTGAGACTGGTGACCTGCACAGCCCTCCCTCACTCAAAACAAAGGCAAGTGCAAGTCATGTCATTATTTCTCTGATGGCATAGTCTTCTTTGGTAACAAAGGACAAACACACACAAAACATGGAAGGAACTAGCAGCTGTGTGGACTGGGGAAGGGCTTCTACAGAAGGTGACATTTGAGTCGAATCTTTAAGGAAGCCAGTGAATCAGATGGAGGTTTTGAGGGAGAGCATTCTAGGAAGCAGAGATAGAGAGTCAGGGCAAAGGGGAGAAGATGGAGCTTTTGACTAACAGCCATTAGACCAATATGGCTGAATCTTGAGTCTATGGAAGAGATGAATGTTTTAAAAACTGAAAAGATAGGAAAGGTTGGGAAAAGTCTAAAATTCTAAATTTTAAAGTTTGCAAAACATGTTACACATATTATCTCATTTAATCCTCATGACAGCCCATGAGGTAAATATTGTAAATGTTATCATTCCTGTTTTGCAGATAATGAATCCAAGACATATTTATATACTTGATAAATGGTAGAGGCAGGATTTAAGTAAAAATCTCTCTAGAATCTGAGTATTCTTCTTATTGGTCTCTCTGTACTTTATTCACTCTCTTCCATACATACAATCACCTACATTCATTTTTATCTCCACTCGCAGGGATTGTGGTGAGAAGCTGTCAGTGAGCAGAGTGGTTAGCCTCACTTTCTCTTCCAGAGTCGTCTAGGTCCAGTGGCAAGACAAAAGTCAAGACTGGCGATGACCCAGGATGCAATGGATAATCTTGGTGTCTTTGATGTCTGATAAAGTTCTAAAACTCCTAAGTGCCCACTTCAGCTTCCTTTATGGCCATTGGAGCTCATCTGCCAGTTTCACATCCTCATGTGCTTGAGGTAGACACCCTCCCAACTCACCAACAGCTTTTAGACCTGTCTGTTACCCTCAACCTGATTTTGCCTGTCTAACAAAATGACTTTACCACTGTACATTCTATGAGTTCTTGGAGCCACAGGTGAAAGTTGGGTGAGAGTTGGACACCAAAGGAAGATGAGCAGTCCTGAAGAGGGCTTGGAAAGCCCTCATACAAGAGGTGCTAGTGCTCTCTGAACACATCAAACACCACATTTGTGAAGTACAGGGGAGTTGGAGTAGTCTGAATCTGAAAGTAAAATCTTATATGAGAACAACAATTCTCTGTGCCTCCCCACAACGATAGTTTTGTGTATTGTCTCTTTTTCTTACTCATTCTATAATTCTCTTTTAAGATATGATCCCATCCTATTCAATTCACTCTGTGCTCTCTGTCTCTCTGTGTGTGTGCATGCCAGTACATGTGTGTGTATAATACCACCAACTACCCAGATACTGAAAAATTTCAGGAGTTACAAATATTGTCTTTCCATATAGGAATTAAACAGTTCAACTTTGGTAAGTCCCTTGTGACTTCTCCTTGCTGTTTACTTTTTCATGCTTCTTCTCATTCTTGTGTTTGAAAATCAAATTTTCTTTTTAGCTCTGGTCTTTTCCTCAAGAATGCTTGAAAGTCCTCTATTTCATTGAAAAACCAGTATTTCCCCTGAAGTATTATACTCAGTTTTGCTGGGTAGGTGATTCTTGGTTGTAGATCTAGTTCCTTTGACTTCTAGAATATCCTATTCCACGCCCTTCGATCCCTTAATGTAGAAGCTGCTAGATCTTGTGTTATTTCCACAATACAGAAATTGTTTCTTT
>CM053770.1:486332905-486356047 GCA_028658325.1 Potorous gilbertii
CTATCCTGATTGTATTTCCACAATACTTGAATTGTTTATTTCTGGCTGCTTGTAATATTTTCTCCTTGACCTGGAAACTCTGGAATTTGACTACAATATTTTTAGGAGTTTTCCTTTTGGGATCTCTTTCAGGAGGTGATTGGTGAATTCTTTACATTTCTATTTTATCCTTTGATTCTAGAATATCGGGGCAGTTTTCCTTGATAATTTCTTGGAAAATGATGTCTAGGCTCTTTTTTTGATCATAATTTTAAGGTAGACCAATAATTTTAAAATTTTCTGTCCTGGATCTATTTTTCAGGTCAGTTGCTTTTCTAATGAGATAGTTCATAGTCTTCTATTTTTTCATTCTTTTGGTTTTGTTTCATAATTTCTTGGTTTCTCATAAAGTCATTAGCTTCCATCTGCTCCATTCTAATTTTTAAAGAATTATTTTCTTCAGTGAGTTTTTGAACCTTCTTTTCCATTTGACCAATTCTATTTTTTAAAGCATTCTTCTCTTCGTTGGCTTTTTGGACCTCTTTTGCCATTTGGGTTAGCCTATTTTTAAAGGTGTTATTTACTTCAGCATTTCTTTGTGTCTCCTTTAGCAAGTTGTTGACTCATTTTTCATGATTTTCTTGCATCACTCTTGTTTCTCTTCCCATTTTTCTTCCACCTCTCTTATTTGATTTTCAAAAATCTTTTTTGAGCTCTTCCATGGCCTGAGACCACTGCATTTTTTTGGAGGTTCTGAATATAGAAGCCTTGACTTTGATGTCTTTGATGGTATGCTTTATTCTTCCTCATCCAAAAGGATAGAAGAAAATACCTTTTCACCAAAAAGGTAATCTTCTATAGTCTTATTTTTTCCCTTTTTCGGGCATTTCCCCAGTCAGTTACTTGACTTTTGAGTGCTTTGTCAAATGGAGGATATACTACCCTAGGCTTCAGAGATTTTGTGCAGTTGTTCTCTGAGATATCTCTAGGGACCTGTGAGTTCTCAGTTCCTCCAAAGTGGCACAATTTCCCTGGCTTGTGCTCTGGTCTGTGAGCAACCACAAGCACTCTTTTCTGCCCTGGAACTGGGAGTAGGATTCCCTTTCCACAGACACTGCCAGCTTTCCCAGGCCAGTGCTCCTCCTCACTCCAGGACCACCATTCAAGACTAAGACCCAGATCAGCCACTCGACTCCTCCATGGTCTTTAGTCCAGTCTCAAAAAAGTAGATACTGCTGCAGCAGTGGCTACCATTGCTCTGAAGTCAAGGCTGGGGCCAGGGCTGCACTCCACTCTCAGGTGAAAGAACTTTCCCTCTGAGCTTTGAAATTGTCTGTCATTTGTGGGTTGAGAAATCTGGGAAAGGCAGCAGCTATCCATGATTTTATACTCTGAAGCTTGCTCCAGTCCTGTCCTTGTTGCACGGTCCAGGCTGGGCTGCACTCCATTCTGCTCCAAGCTCAGTGTGATAGACCTTTCCTGTCAGCCTTCCAGGTTGTCTTGACCTGGAAATTTGTTTCACTCTGTCATTTTGTGGCTTCTGGTGCTCTAGAATTTGTTTAGAGTCATGTTTTACAGGTATTTTATGGGTTATGAGGGGAGAGCTCGAGTAGGTCTGTCCTTCTACTCCGCCACAATGAGAGGTAGAGGAGTGTCCCACTTGGTAAGCTTAAGCCTGGGTCTTTGGCTGCCTCATCTACTTTGCATTTGTTTTTTTCTGGACGTAGGTAACCAAACCATATTCCTCAGAAGGACATTTCCTGCCTTGGAGGTAACCTTGAGAGTTTAAGAGTTCTGAATTATTGGCTTCCTGAGTCAGTGCTGGTTGTACTAAAGACATGCTCCCACTAATGTTCCTACAGCACTTCATGGAGCAAAGACAATACTTACAGGTAGAGGAACACAACTACTGACCTGACTTTCCAGAAGACATAGACTTTGAGAGTGATAGCAGAGTCAAATCAAAGGTTAAGCCGTCTCACAATTAAGCAGTCTCATTAAATGTATCTTGTTTTGATGTTTTAAATATCCTCCTTCTTGGGAGAATATGATAGTAATTATAATTTTCTGTTTTATGTTTGTTTTGTGCTGATGAGTCTTTTATGTCGTTAGCATTTGTGTGGGGAAAAAAATAGTTGTCCAATACCTGATCTATATTATACATTAAGCAGCTTTCTACTCTGTTTTGGGAGTACTCCAAATGAAAGAGAGAGAGAAAGAGAGAGAGAGAGAGAGAGAGGAGTAATTCTTTTTTAAAGTTTACTCTGTAGAAGGCTGTTCTTGGTTCAGTGGTCAATCCTCTCCAATGCTGCTTTGTCACAACAGAATACCATACCTACTTTTGTCATTGAGCAGTGGGGGTGGGATGGGGGAGACTTGGACCATGGAACATCCACAATTTGTTATACCATCCTAAAGCATCAAATCCTTCAGTGCTGAGCATAGACCCCTTTACGTGGTTTGGTACCAGGCTCAGTGTATCATGGAAAGTGCCCTGGCCAAAAGATATGACAGGAAATGGTCAATCAATCAATCACCCCCAATTAAAATTTATTAAGCACCTACTATGTGTGTGCCAGGCATTGTGCTAGGCACTGAGGATACAAGTACAAAGCATAAAACAGTCTCTGCATACCCATTTATGCTCTATTGGATGGCCACAGTTAAAATTTCTATTTCAGTTTCCCCATTTGCGACATGAGGATGATGATAAGCACCTCCCTCAAAGCGTTTTCATGAGGATCAAGTGAGTTAATATATATTCAATGCGTTTGCAAATTTTCTAACTATTGTTAGGAGTTAGAGGATCAAGGTTTAACACTTAACTATTGATTACCATTTGGGTGATTTAGCTTCTCTGGGCCTTTATTTTTCGTCTACACAAAGAAGACGTTATACCATGGGTGGGGACCCTGTGGCTTTGAGGTCACATATGGCCCTCTAGGTCCTCTCAGCTTTAGAAGGGGACCTCAGAAGCCATTTCATCCAACTTGTTCCTCCATGGAAATCCCTTCTTACACATATGGGGATCATAGCTTTAGAGTTGGAAGGGACCTTAGACATCATCTGACTCAACTCCCTCGAAGATACAGATAAGAACAATGAAGATAGAGCGGTGAAATGATGTATCCAAAGTCACACACAAGTATTAAGTAGCAGATCCAGAATACGAACCCAATTTTTCTGACTCCAGACCCATCCCTTTTTTCCCTTGCACCACGCTGCCAAGTTGGAACACTCCTAGGTCTTAGAAGGGAGATTTTAGATAGCATTCCAGACTGGCAACTTAACTCTCTTTGATGTGTAGCAGTTGCTATTGCCTCGATACCTAAACTAAAGGTCATTCCAGCTTATTGATTTTTCTGTTCTGTAAATTTGAATACTCAATCATAGTTTATTTTTGTACTACTGTTACAGTTGCTGATTCATATTTTCTTTAAAGGATCCAAACAAATGGCATCTCCTTTCCTCCCCCTCCCCATCCCAATTTTTTCCCTCCTGCAATGTTTCCTGAATGCTGCCTTCAGGAGAGGATGAGGTTATTAGGGATCCACTTTTCTTCCTTGCCAATCTTAGTATACTTTGACAGCTGCTCCTTCCTTGTGATTCACAACTCAGTTTTACAACCAGACAAAGAAACTAACAGATACCACTACAATCACCCCCACACTACCAAGCGGGGGGGGGGGGGGGGGGGGGGAGCCATAGAGCTTTGGCCACACCCAAACTGAGAGAGATTTACTTCTCAGTTGTTGTGGTAACTGCAAAGTATTTTGTAAAACACTCAGATGCGGGGAGAGGAGGACATGGGTGATTGTTGATGAGTCATACCAGTGGGCTGGGTTGGGAGAGTACAACTGTTTTCACTTAAATTAGCCAGACTTACAGTTGTTTGGCCACTCCCAAGGTTTATGCTCCAAAATCAGAAACAAGTCAAGTTACATTTTTTTTGTTGTTGCTCATTTGTGGCATAGATGGTTTCTCTTCTCTCTTTTCCTTCTGTTGTTAGAGTGAGTTATGGTTGCCCTTTTAATATGCACAGGGATTGCAGAATGAATTCTGATAAACTAAAGACCTATCTGGAAAGGCGGTGTGGTTTAGTGGAGAGTGCTGGAAAATGGATTTCAGGGAGACAGTGGATAAAAGTAGAGGAACTGGAGTCAGGAAGACCTGAGTTCAAATTCTACTTCACACAGTTACTAGCTGTGTGACTCTGAGCAAGTCACGCTATGCCTCAGTTTCCTCATCTATGAAATAGATGTTGATGGCATCTTCCTAAAGGTTGTCATGAGGATGATGGGAGTTAATATATATTCAGTGCTTTTTCAAACTTTCTGGCTAATATTAGGAGTTAGAGGTTCAAAGTTTAAATCTCAGCTCTGTTGAAGACCACTTGGATAATTTAACCCTCTCTGGGCCTTTTCATCTATAAAAGCAAGGGGTTGGACCGTGGGGAGAGAACCTGTGGTTTTGAGGCCACATGTGGCCCTTTGACTGAATCCAAACTTCACAGAACAAATTCATTTAGTAAAAGGATTTATTCTGTAAAACTTGGACTCAGTCAAAAGGCTGCCCTTGAGGACCTAGAAGGTTACATGTGATTTCGAGGCCAAAGATTACCCATTCCTGTAGCGGCCTTTAAAACTCCCTTTGACTCAAAATCTATGATCCTATGTCCTATGTCATTATGCAGCACTTTAAACCACATCACTAAAAATATTTCCTGGTACGAGTTATAAGGAATACATAAGGAGTTTTTCCCAATAGAATTCACCTAGATTGATTACTGTGTTTGGTTCTACAAAGACATTGTTAAGCTGGAAAGAATCTAAAGGAGCATAAGTGGGATTGTGGAGGAACTAGAGACCATTTGATATGAAGATTGATTGAAGGAAAAGCTGCTGTTTAGCCTGGAAAAGGGAAGGCTTTGGGGGAGATCATGTAATATTGATAAAATAATAATAGCATTTATGTAATACGCTGAAGGTTTCCAAGTTGTTGTTCAGTCGTATCTAACACTTCATGATGACCCTATCTAGGGTTTTCTGGGTGAAGATACCAAAATGGTTTGCCAGTTCCTCCTTCAACTTGTTTGACAGATGAGGAAACTGAGGCAGACAGGATTAAGTGACTTACTCAGGGGCACACAGATAGTACTTTTCTGAGGCCTGATTTGAACTCAGGTCCTCCTGATACCAGGCCCTGTGCTCTATTCATTTCACCACCTTGCTGCCCCAAGGTTTGCGAAGCACTTTATAAGTATTACCTCATTTGATCTCTTTTCAAATGTGTCTTAAAAATATTTGAAGATTATCACTTGGATTATCACGTAGCTGCCTTTAAGGCTCAACTAAAATCCCATCTTCTACAGGAAGACTTCACCAAATCCTCTTAATCTTTGTGCACTGCCTTTGTTCATTATTTCCCATTCCTCCTATATATGGCTTGTTTTGTATATATTTGTTCGCATATTAGATTTATAAGTTCTTTGAGGGCAGGAACTATCTTTTGCCTCTTTTTGTATCTCCAGCACTTAGTACAGTTCCTGCCACTCAGTAGGTACTTAATAAATGTTTGATTTGGAAGAGGGATGACACTCTGCTTGTACTCAGCAGGCAATATTAGGCTGGGGGCATTAGGGGTTAATTTCTAGTGAAGGTTGGTTACAGTGGCAAAGTTCAGCTGGCAGAACAGAACGGGCTGCCTACCTGCCTATTGAGATCTTTAAGCAGATGCTGTGATACCACTTCTCAGATGTATTACAGTGGGGATTCTCATTTAGGTATAGGTTGGATGAAAAATCCTTTAAGATCACTTCGAACTCTCAGATTCTGTAATGGTATCTGCAAAGTTAACCTCCAAGTTACCCTCAAGTGAGAGGAAAGGACAAAGATGAGAATGAGGAGACACTGCTTACAGTTATAACATCTCCTATGGACCTATTCAGACTTGTTTTTGATGCCAAAAAAATTGAAAATGAATAATGGAATGAAAGTACACAATGGAAAACAAATAATTGAAAGTAGAAAATGGAATATTATTTCTGATTATTCCTATCATGTACAGAAGTTGAACTAATTAAAACACTCATTATAAGGAGAGTGACAAAAGAACCAAGAAACCAACTCAGCCAAAATATTATCTCAGTTCTGCAAGGGAAAGAGTTGCAGGGAGACCTGAGAGAGATCAGACTCTAGGGGATGAAGCCTTATAGTCTCTAGTCAGCATAATCATTGTTATCTGTATGGTAGAGAGGAGCACGATGTGGAGTGGGTAGGAGGGAAGGCTTGTTGAAAAGTTTCCAAAGCACAGTTTTATTTAACTAGTTTTCCATTTCAGGAAGTAGAAACTGGGATATTTGACTACTCTCTCTCAAACTCTCTCCCTCCTCTCTCTGTCTCTTCCCTCCCCACCTCTCCTCTCACTCTCCTCTCTGTCTCTCCCTCTCCTCCCAAATGACAAGATTGTAGTCCTTTTAAAGAGGAGAGGCTTATTAACCAGAGTATTTTCTGAGGATGCTTAAGGTAGTTTAAAAAAAGGTTAGTAGGGTTGCAGCTTTCCTTACAGAAGGTAGGCCAACTTATCATAGAGACCCTTAGTGGATGTTGTGCAAGACATTAACTGATCCTGTAGATATCTATATCTAATACCAGTTGGGGAAGTGAAAACATTCAATATTATTTATACTGTAGTATGAGAACATCCCTAGAAGACATTGACAGCTTTACAGCATTGGATATATGAGTTGCACCTCCATATGAGTACCTTCATCACTTTTTTCCTATGTGTTCTCACCTCCACGTAGGTGCTCTAGCCATATGTGTTCCACAGCTCTCAAGTGCAAACTCAAGAGGCAAATCTCCTCTTCTTACTGTTTATGTTTCTGTAGAAGATGAAGTCCATAGTTTATTGGGGAGATGTTCCACTGTTGCTTTTATTAGTTTGTAGTTTAGTTAAATGCTGTAGTTGTGAACTAAGTGTTCTTTCTGGCAGATTAGTAGAAGTACAAACAATGTTGAGGGTTCAGTTATAATTTGGGGAGGATTCTCACCCATAAAATGCCTAGAAACTAGGATTGCTAAATGGAGGCCCTTAGGTGAGGGTGTCTCCCACTACTGCAGAGATGTGGCATCAAAGAGCAACATTGGTTTAAAATATAAACTCATTTGTAAAACTATAAAGGAGAATGGGGGAAGATTAGGAAAAATAGTCTTACAAAATAATAAAAAGCAGAAGAGAGTGGAGAGTAAATTAGTCTGCAAAAAGTTTGGCATAAATACTCATTTAAGCCAGATCATGCCAAGAAATTATAGAACTAGAATGAAGACAACAGTGATGAAAAACTGGACCACATTTACCAGTCTTTCTATAGCAATCTAGTCTCAGCACTGATGACAATGGAAGCACTACATTTAGATTTGAATACCTCAGTTCCTGAAGTTTTCATATATAAGGAAATGGAAATTTTGCTAAATAATATGAAGTAGAGAATTGCTACTGAATGAGAAGAGGTGTACAGAGTCAATACAACTTTGAAGGCATTGAGGTATCGGTTTTCAAGATATCTCATAGGTAAAGATACGAAATGGTTGGGAAAACCCCCACAGCTGATATAATTGCCCCCAAAAGGCAGCCAAGGAGACACCAATATCAATTCATTTGCTTACTTTCTTTTTTTCCTGGAAAATCTTTATCAAAATGATCTATACCTACATCATGTGTAAATCCTATGGAAAGCTCTTTGCAAACCTTAAAATACCATATAAATGCTGGCTACTACTAAAACAAGAAAGGGGCAAAGGAAAGCTTCAACAAATGACTTTCAACAGAAAATCATATCTTTCCATCATTCACTCAACTGAAAGGTAGAGCGTATATAAGATGATACTTTGTTTATTATTCATTGTTAACAAAGAGATGTTGAACTAGCTACCGCAAAATGTGATTCTCCTTCAACAAAATGCCTTCCATGAATTGATTAAAATCATTCGCATTTCCATGAGATAACAGATCATGGAAGACTGGAAGTATGGAATATATATATATACTGATAACTTAGCAAACACTTTTTGTAAAACACTATGTTGATATTGCAGGCATTTATAAAAATGCATAAAATAAGGTCACTGTCTTCAAGGATTTTGGAAAGACAAAGTATGTATCAATCAATCAATAAATGTTTATTAAGTCCCTACTTTGCACCTGGCTGGGGTCACGAAGAGTTAGACATATTAAAAACAGACTGAGCAACAACCTGTGTCAGGCACTATGTTCTAGGGATACTAAAAGAGTCAAAAGACAGTCCTAGGAGCTTACAATCTAAAGATATATGTATTTAAATTGAACCATAATGCAATGTAATATATGGTAAGTGACTGTTGGGGAAGTACAGATGATAGATGTCATAGATGTTTAGAAAACTGAGTTGGATTGGTTGAAGCTTCATAGAAGGAAAAGGATTTGAACTGACCTTGGAAAAATGATAGGATCTGGATTAATAGATACTCTTGGAGCAGAAAGGTTGGATGAATGGTTAGAGCAAAGATAAAGATAGGACAAGTAAAGACTTATTCAAGGGATAGTGTGGAAGCCAAGCTAGCTGGAGGAGAATCTGTGGTAACTTAGTGGGAGGTGAAGTGAGAAAGATGATTCGGGACCAGATTGTGAAGGGTTTTGAATGCCAGACTAAATAGTTGGATCTTTGTCCTATTATCAGTGAGGATTCACTGAAGATTTTGAGCAATGGATTGGTATGATGAAGATTTTATAGAATATTAAGCTTCTGGTGGCATGCAGCAGAAGTGATTGGATTGGGAGGAGACTGGGGGTTGGAAAACAATAAAAAGGATATTATTTACATTAAGAGGATTCAACTAGGATGATGGATGTGACAATGGAAAGGAAAGGACACTGGAAAAGCATAATGGAGAAAGAATCTAAACGAGTTTGTGACTGATCAGACATGAAAGGCCAGAACCTTCTTTGAAGAGGTAGGGGACTATGGGGTTGGAACATTGCATACACTGTCTGGTTTGGTTAGTTTTGCTGAACTGCATCCCCCTCCCCACTTAAAAAAATTCTTTATTATGAAGGGTGGCTTTTTGCATTGGAGAATATATTGGGAAATTAAGATGATGTAAAAAGCAAAAGATGTCAAAGAATGATGTTAAAGAAGAAAAACAGATTATGAAGGCAGGGAGAAGTAAGAACTAAAAATGACATTGTTTTTGAACCTGAATATATAGTGCTACCATTTCCTAGTGGTGTGGGGAGCTGAGGGAATAGAATGTAATATATTTGTTTTTTTTTCTGAGGGAATAGAATGTAATATATTTTGTTTCAAGTCACATTTTAGTTTAAGAATCATAACTAGCACAGGGTGAATGAGACTTTGTCCCCCAGACACATACTAAAGGATGACTGATGGATCCCAAGAGTTGAAATGTGTGCTAAAGAAAGGATCAAATTCCCGGTTTGGGATCTGGGGAAAGCGTACACATTGTGGTAATTGAGAAACAGCACAGTATCATTTAAAAGTCACTGAACCTGGGTTCAAATCCTGCCTCAGAGGGAGTGACTGCCATTTCTCACAGTCCTCTGATCAAATGCAAAAGATGGCACCGCTATCCTGGGGGTGAGGAACAGAGGGACATATTCTCTGGTGGGCAGGGGAAAACTGCATCCATGGTGGACTGTCCTCTATACCCTCCCCAGCTGCACTGTCCTCTGCATCGTTGTACCTTCCTCTCAGTTAGACTGCCCTCTGTGCTACATTCATGGCTGAATGTGCCCCAAGGTTTAGTTATAGCTAGTTTTGACATTGAGTTTAAAACATGTTGCTAGTGAGAAATCCAAATGTATTTGGATCTCCCTGCGTGCCCCCCTCCCCACTTCATGTTAGGGGAATTGGGACCCTTGCTATGGTCACAGAAGCTGGCAGACTGCTAGCTTGTCCCTCATTCTTTCCCCTGTCTCTCCTTCTCCCACTTCCTTTTCTAATATATTATGGAAGCTTATTAGAGTTTCAGGGACAATTGCATGGTTGGGTGCTAGTTACCAAGGAGGATGGCAGTTGAAATGACAAATATGTGGATGTTTATCCCCAGTCTCAGAAAGACCTAGTGTACAGCCATGTAGAAGGCAGGACATGCTACCTGAACCAAGCTCACTTAGCTTATCTCACCTGGAGCTAAGGTCTGGGGGACCTTCCACAGGAAGGGAAGAGTGAAAGAAATCCAACAACTCCCTAACCAGCTCTCTCATTGGCCACTGGATGAAGAATATGTGGTTGTTTAACAGCTAACCTGAACATATGTCAACTAGTTTGGGAAATATTGCAATCTCACTTTGAAAGAATGTTAACATTGCTGTGGGTCAAAACCTCACATGGAAGTGAACGATCCCAAAGATCAGAGGAACACTGATGGAAGAGGACAGAAAGCATCACCAGTGGGCTGGGATCAACAGACAGCAGCTAAGATAGGAAGGTGAAGTGAACTTCTCAGCCTTAATAGAAGTAGATGAAAGTTGGAGGCAAGAAGCAGTGGAGTTGCTACACTGTGCCAGAAAGCTGAGGGAAATAGTTCTATGTGGATTCAGGATGTTCAAACCCTTCCCACCCTCACAATATGAATTTTCCAAGATCTGTTCTCTTCCCTATCAGGCATATGAGTCTGTGGGAGATTTTACCCATCAGTCAAACTGAGACTTGTTAATGATCTTAGCTTGAAAAGACCAAGGTCTCCACTGAATCATGAACCATCTCCAGTTGTCCTGATCTATATCTTGCCACTGGACTCAGATGGATCCAGGGGAGGAAGTGAGGCTGGTGATTTTGCACAGCCCTACCTCACTTAAATCCAATTCATTTGTATGTCATGGCATCACCTCCTTGATGTCATGGTCCTTTTTGAGACAAAGGACAAACAGCAACCCATTTGTGTTAGGGGAAAGAGGAATGATTCCTTTACTTGATTTTCTTCTTTCAAATACTTTGCTATTCAGGCTTAATTAAAGACTGTTTTATTTGATTTATTGTTCCTGTTTAGTTTGTTACTAGAGAATACATTTCATGAACCTAATATTCCCCACATTGAAAGGAGGTAACCAGTGTTGAATGGCATGACCATGACAAGCATAAACATACATCAAAGGATGTCTGGAGAAACTTTAAGGGTAAAATATAGATGATAACAAAAAGAACTAATACCACTTTGGGTATCTGAGTAAAATTTACAGGGTTTGGTAGTTGAGAAGCATCATGGCATCATACATAAGGCATTATACTTGTAGTCATTAGGACCAGGGTTCAAATCCTGCCTCAGACATTTACTAGGCATATGATCCTGGACAAGTCACTTAACTATTCTGTGCCTCAGTTTCCTCATCTGTAAAAAATGGGAGGTAGGCTTGATGACCTCTAATATCCCTTCTATCTATGATATTAAGGGAAGTGGAGATCCTTATGGAGGACCTGCGGCAGCATTATGAGGATAAATATTATAAGATTAAGCAAAAGAAAGTATTAGAAATAAAAAGTAATAGTTCAAATTTAGTCAGATGTAAAAAATGGTTATTTTTACAGGAGGAATGCTTTCTCACCAGATAAGAAGGCAGAGGAAACCAAAACAATTTTGTTCAGAAAGTGAAAAAAATACAAAAATTTTCACATCCAGGATGTGAAAAATTCAGCTAGTTTATTTGCTAATACTTTGTAGAAGAGTACAGTAAATAGGAGCAAAATGATCTTTGTTATGATTGGACATTTCTGAAGAATTCAATGTACTGGGCACTGGGAGAACTTGTGAACGAGCCAGTGTCTTCTTTGTTAGAACAGATAGATCCACTTCCTTATCACCACACCCTCATTGCCCCTAGGATCCTTTCAGAATTTCACACTGAGGCGAATAAGAGAAGCCCGTCTACAGAGAAACTCTGGCAGGATTTCCTCCCCCACCCCCACCCCCCACTTTAATCTGATATTTTATTGTGAACTCAAACAATACAAAAAAAGAGGAATATTTCAATATACAAACAAGAACAAAAAAGAGGGTTTTATATGAAGCTATGAAAGTCTGTCATGTACAATTTGATTTTTTTTTAGTGTGTGTAACGTGGTAGTAACTAAGTTACCCTGTTTGTTTGTATCCCCTTCTGGCAGAAGTTTTATAGATGGTTGTTGATACAAATTCAATTCAGTAAAATCCATGAAGTGATCCAGGCACTGTGCTAAGTTCTGGTAATATAAATAAAAAAAGAAAGACAGTCCCAGTCTTCAGTGAGGGCTATCTGTCAATCTAATGGGAGAAGACAGCATACAAGAGAAGGCTAGAAAGCAGGGTGGGGTGCACCAAGGGGTGCTTGGTTTGGGGTCATCTTGTTCCATGGAGTTGAAACCTGGCAGGGTTGCAGATGCAAAGTGGATTGTAAATGACAAGAAAGCCAGGGAGGGCTACTTCCATTGGATATTTTTTATAGATAGGCATTCTTTAACTTGGGTAGGGGGAGTGTTTAAGAACCTGTTTTAAAAAGTATTGTGTTTCAATATAACAGGTTTCCTTTGGAATTCTATTTTATGTATTTAAAAATATTATTCTGGGAAGTATTGCTGCCAAAAGGGCCCATGACCTGAAAAAAGAACCTGTGTTATAGAACAACCCTGACTTACTGGGTTTGTTTATAAAGAGACTTTGAATTGAAAGATGTAGTGGAAGATCATACTGAGATTTGCACAGGCCTCAGGGGGTTGAAGAATTTTTAGGAGATAAGAAACTTGAATAGGCCTGTGTAGAAGCTAGGTAGGGCATAGTCAAGTTTTCTGAATCATTACCCAATGATCAGCAAGGCAAAGGTAATGTGTATCCAGCAGAGTTGAAAGTAGGAATTTTTGCACCTAAGGCAAGCATCACAAACCACACCTATTAGAAGCAGCAAGAACCTGGCCTGGGGGAAACAGAGACCCAGGGGTGCTAGTTCTCTTGAGTGGAGACCCCAGGAAAACCTTGAGGCTGCTGCTGGGGAGGCTGTTCTTCCACTCCCAACCTTAACTGCTTCCCCTACTCACTCACCCCCCATTTAATAACTTTCTTTTTTAACTATTCTGGATAATTAGGTGCTAATGTCAATTGTTTCATATAGAAAGCTGTTTTTGAGGAGGGTCCTAAAAGAGGTCTTAAAGCCTTGTGGCCCCCATTTCTCGCTCCCCTTCTGCTTGGAATCCAAGTATCCCTGGGAGAGGAGCAGATAAGACTCTAGAGATTCACTCTTCTCCAGGAATCACATTTATACAAATCCTTGGGAGAAACCTACTCTTAATGGATAAAATACATGTTCCACACGACTAATCACTTTACTGTGTTTAATAAATCATGTTCCACTAAAAAGTGAATGGACTAGGTCTTGTGAAAGAGGTTAGTTGAGAGAAGAGGAGATTCTTCAATTCAACAAGCATTTATCAAACACTTATTATGGACCAGATACTGCTAAAGTTCCTGGAAATACATGCAGAAAGAAAAATATGCCTTCCCTACCCTCAAGTTACTTACAATCTAATGGGGGAAAACAACCCATAAAAGGAAGTTAAAAGTGGGTAGGGCAGTGCTAACTGGATAAAGAACCCACAGGCACATGGTAGAAAAAATTCCATAGTCAGGAAATGGAGACTGGAGAGGAATGAAGACATGCGACATGACTGACCTTAGCATTTTCCTTAAAATGGCAGTTCTGGGAGAAATCAGAGGAAAGGGCTGAAGGCACAGAAAGGAACTTCCAGTGTGAAAAGGCTAGGGACAGAGTGAACATTCAAGATGAGGATTCTGCTGTGGCATGATAAAGTCCAAATGTGAGACACAGACTGAAAGCCAAATTTAGATTTCTATCGTCCTTACATTTCTGAGAAATGTTCCATTTTCTTGTTTCCATACACATTCATAAATCAATTTTGAATTGAGTCTCCACTTTGCAAGTTCAAAGTGACAGAGAGAGGAGATTTTTTTTAGAATTTGTAATCTAAGAGTCTACTAGTGAGTTGTGGTCATATTGTGTCATTAAAGAAAGTCAACGCCTTGAATAACCCCTGACAAAGCCACATGATTGATAGCTTGAAGAACCATGTGGTGGCCATATATAAGACACTGTTTCCCTGGATAATTAATTAACAATGACAACCTGATTTTATATGGGTGGCAGAAAGATGAGTAATGTGCTGGCTGTGGGCAGCTCTCCCTAAAGCCGCACTGGGGACACTCACAGAGTATGCACCTAACCCACACCTCCCTTTCATGGGGCTGTGAATCTGGAAGACACCTTGGAGACCACTTTGTCCAACCTTGTTATTTTATACAGGAGAAAAAAAGATCCAGAGTTAGTGTCAGAAGAGACTAGAACCCAGGACTCTTGGCTTCCAGGGCAGCATTCTTTCATCCAGGATGTTGACATTTGCCCTTCCTCAGAGGCTCTGGGCTTTCTAAGCAGAACTTTAGGCAAGCAGATGAGCAGGGAGGGGAACACCCTCAGTCTTTTCAGTCTACTCGATTCAGTACTGAGTCTCTGAAGCCCCTGTTGACAAAGGCAAGAAACTCTATTTCCATGTTGGTTAATTCTTTCAAATCATATCCCATGGAACCTTAGGCATTGTAGGGTTCTTTTGAAGGAAACAATAACTGACATTTCCATATTGCTTTACAAAACATATCTCATGAGAGCCTTTTGACAAATCCTGTGCCATAGCTACTGCAGGTGTTGTGATTATTTTACAGATGAAGGAATAAAGGTTTGGAGTAGTTTATAAGTGAGTTGTAGAAGGTTACATAGCTAATAAGTGTCTGAGGTGGGATTCAAACCTTGGTCTCTCCTGACTTCAGGTATAATAAATACTTTTTCTATTACACCATATTATCTTTTTAAAAGATTAATTAATCAAAAAACATTTTATTAATCTACTCTATACTAGACTCTAGGGATACAAAGACAGTGAAATATTCTGGGGGAGCAGGGACAGGACAGAAGGAAGGAAGAAATGGAAGAAGGGAAAAATGAAAGATGAAAGGAATGAAGGAAGGAAGGAAGCATAAGTGATGCTTCTAGCTAAGCCTACAGCTTTTTGTGTGTGTCTGTGTAGATGCAAGAGATTCTTTGATAAAAGGCTACCTAGCATCAAACCAAAAATCCAGGACATATTGCAGGTCTGGTTTCTTCTTCTTCATGTTCTTAGCTCCCAAAGTCTTCTTTTTCTCCCTGAAGTCGGTCCCAAAGAGAATCTCCAACCATCTTTGTCTGTGTCTGTCTTCTCTCTCTCTCTCTGTCTATCTCTCTGTCTGTTTCTCTGTCTCTGTCTCTGTCTCTCTCTCTCATTATACCCCCAAGCCAAGACTGTCAGGTCTAACTTCATTCTAGAGGGACTGTGAACTGTTATAACTGACGATAGATTGAGTAAGGTATAGAGATAAAGATGATGAAGAGGACTTTTTGCATGATGGACTTCTTTGAACTTTATCTTGTGAAACCCTATAATAAAGAGAATTATGAAAAGACCTTGGCAGCTATCTTTACAGCTGAATGCTGGGCTTCTTCCAGATGTGAGAAGGTCAGAGAAGCAGTTAGAGGTAAATGTGATCTTTGTCACAGCTGAAACATTGTAAACTGTGATTTGTTTCTTTGTTTTATTATTTTGTGAATAAATTATATAGCTAGGAACTGTGATGGACATTTTCAGAAATGTGTGTGAATACCTATACAACACACACACACAGACATACGCATGTATTACACATATCATATCAATTAATATGAACAATATAAGTACCTTTCTCAATTTCTACACACATATACATATCCATATATACACTTATATGCATGTAAGCATACACATATATATACAGACATCTCACTAAATATCTTAAGCTTAAATATACAGCACAGTTACTGACTGTATGTGTATGTATACACACATATACATTATGTATGTATATGTATATGTGTATGTTGTGTATATGTGTGTGTATATATACACACATATGCTAGGCACTGGAATAAAGTTGTGAGAATACAAAAACAGACAGAAAGCCTTTTTATTCCTTGCCCTCAAGTAGCTTCTGGGCAGGGAATGAATAAATGGATGCACATACAGAACATATAATGTGTGAATCTCTCTGTGTGTATATATATACATATATATAAACATGTATGTATATATATGTGTGTGTGTATGTGTGGGTATAGCTCTCTCTCTATGTGTGTGTGTATATATATATATATATATATATATATATATATATATATATATATAAATATGTATATATGTATGCACCTGTGTGTATAGGTATAGCTATCTATGGTTGTTCATCCTTCATTTTCCAAGAGGACCAGTGACATCACAGGGGGATATGTTGACTTGTGTGTGAATTGGATTTAAGTGAGGCAGAGTTGCATAGTCATCAGCTTCACTCTCTCTTCCCAAGTCATCAAAGTGCAGTGGCAAGACAAAAGTCAAGATAACTGGTCATGGCCTGGGATGCAGGGGATGATCTTGGCATCTTTGATGTCTTGCCAAGCTCTAAGTGCTCCATAGTGCTTGCTTGAGTCACCTTCCTGGCAGATGGTTTTACTGAAATGTGGCTGTTATGCATGCTATAGCTTCTTGGAGCCATTGGAAGTTGGGTGTAGGTAAATACCAAGAAGAGTAGCCTTGAAAAGGCATTGGCACACCAGAGGTGCTAGTCTTCCAAGTGCCCCATACACACATACATTCTCTCTCTCTCCATTGGTCTGTGTCTCTCTTTCTCTGAAATGAAAAACTACTCATGGGAAAATAGGTTTTTCATCGAAATGTTTACAATTAAAAAGTTGATCATTTAATAAGATGGGATGCTTGGAGGCAACTAATAAAAGGAATGTTTTGATTTTAGCAATTAATAAAGAAATATCCCAGCATACCCCTTTATTACCTTAGAATTTGGGTTAATGAGGATGAAAATGATTATGACTGAAGTAGCAAGCTTCACTTGCTAAGAAGGTGACCCCTTCATATAAGTTACATGTGAATGGTAAGAACTCTAAATCCCTATTGCAAAAAGAAGGAAGGATAGGAGGGGAAAATAGAGAGAAAAAAAATAGAGAAGGAAGGGCAATGATTTGGTTGCTGGGGAAGAAGTAGGGCCAAGATCATCAACACCACTACCTCCACCTACCCCTTTTCTGTAAAGTTTCTTGATTTGGATGGCATGGCTGTGGTTGAAGGAGCTCCTCATCCCAAATCTACCTTTTAATTTTATTTATTTTAAAGGGATCTAGTCTTTTTAGTTTTATTAAGTGAAACACCCTGGATGATTTGAAGAGACTCGAGCTCCTGAATTGGGGGTCTGATGAGAATTAAAAGAAAATTTCAGACTAGAAGTCAATTGGGTTTAGATTGAGAGTACAAGCAAGCAAGTCAGCAAGGCACATAACTGGGGATGGGATTTGGACCATGAAAACAAAGCAGAAATTTCAGAGCTTCAGGAATTTTAAGTCACCACTTTATGACATTTTATTTTCAGATCTGCTATATAGCTAGAATCTGGGTGGTAGATTGGATGAACTTTAACTCTTAATATAAAAAACATTAAAGTAAGACCTAATAGTTCATATAATCCCAAAAAGAAACAGAGAATCATTCTAATTGAAGCTTAGTCAAAATACACCGTGTTCCAAATTGAAGTTCTTTCTGATCTTTGTAAGTTTGACATTCAGGTCACCTCTCCTAATCTTTTAAACAGTAAGGCAAGAACCCGAGACTCCCTTGGATTATTTGCCTAATCCAGTCACTGTTCATGTCATTATTCTGGTTTTGTAACTGAAGAAAATGAGACTATCTGCTGACTTTTCCCTCTGTAGTTTTGATCAATTTTCTATGAAAGTCTGTGATTTTCTAGTAAACAAAGAAAGCAGGTTTATTAAAGAGGAGGAAAGAGGTTGCATTTCAGTGTTTTTCATTCTGGTAATTGATTTTGACAAGCAAAATTTATGAAATTTAGTTGGGAAAAAACAGCAATAATATTTCTACTTTTAAAAAAATGGGCATCACTTTCTAGACATAAGTTTAAAAAATTCTGATTTTCTGCAGTTTGAAGGGAACATTGATTGCAGGTTTTGTAGTTAGTAGGATTCTGGAGGATTAGAAAGTGTATCACAAACTCAGTCAGTGCACATTTAGACTGAAGTATTGTATTTAAGGCTTATGGAAAATGTCAAAGATGAATACATCTGGTTTTATTTTGTGGCAGTCTGTTGACTCCCAGAAAACCTGTGTTTTGTGATCCCTATTGATAATTTAAGCAAGTGGGGAAAACGCAATTTTTTTCTAAAGCGTTTTGTTAAAAAACAACAGTATATGTGGATAGTTTATGTTATAAAACTTGTTAGAAAGCAAATCCTAGAGTTGTGAACCGGGATAATGGTCAAACCCGGACAGCGTGAGTTAATTCCCCCCACATTCCCACACCGACTGGTAAGATGCCGGGAGCAAGGACAGGTGAGTGCAGGTTTGTGGGCCGATTCGAATTAGTTTAATCCCCATGTGGATTGATCTTGGACCCAATAGAAGAGTATAAAGGCAGTTTTCGGAAATTTGGAGGAGAGCTTCCGAGTTCCCTGGAGAACTTCCTTGCTGACTACTTTTAATGCTTTTGCTGACTTCCTGTGCCTTTTATCTGTTTATGTCTTCCGGATTACCTTGGGATCTTCTTTTGCCTGAGGGCATGGCGATATGTTTATAACAAAAGAACTTTATCTGGAGAGATTCATTGCCTGACATCCTTTCGCTTCCAAGTCTCAACCACTGCCCTCGATTCTAAACTTTATAGTCTCCTCCGACTGCCTTCACACCTTACACCCCGCAGGTCCCAAATTGACGTTTTTCGGTTATCACTTTCTCTCTTCTCACTACAGCACCTCCACACCCCAGGTTTGAAATGCTGCCATTGTCTTGGCATTTTCCTTCTCCCTACCTCACATAGCCATCAAGTTCTAGTGATCTGACTTGTGCAACATCTCTCTTCTGTAGTTGCCTCGTACAGACTGTCATTTCCACTTACCTGGACTATTATTTCGGCTTCTTAATCGAAGCTTTTTGAAAGGTTTTTACATCTACTCTCTTCAAAATGTCCTTTCTAACCCAGCAGTGTTGATCTTCCATCTGCACCTATCTAACTATTCCATTTTTCTGTTTGAAATTCTTTACTAGTTGCATGATGTAGTGGGAAGAAGAGTGCTGGGCTTGGAAAGAGGGAAAACATGGTTTCAGCTCTGAACTCAAGTACTTTACTAGCTAGGTGACCCATGGCGAATCATTTCATCCTCTGCGCCTTAGTTATTCTTCTGTTCTATGAGGGGCTTCTAAAATCCCTTCAAGCTATAAATCTATGAAATACAAATAAAAATGTTTATAAGTATTAAGTGTTTATAAATAAAAATACTGAATTTGTTTTTAAAATAAAATATTTTAAGTATAAGTATTTGAAAAATTTTTACTTTTAAAGTAAAATATTTTAAAATTACGTTATTATATAAAATAAATATAAAACCTATGAAATTTAAACTCCTTTGCTTGGCATTTAAGGCCCTCCACAATAGGGTACAACCTTATTTTTCCAGTCTTATCGCATATTTATCCCTGTTATTAATTCTACACTTCAGCCAAATTGAACTTTTAGTATGTTGAACATGCCTTGTGGTGCATCTGAACCTTTGTTCACACTGTTCCCAATAGCTGTACTGTAAGCCCCTCTACCCACTATTCACTTATCAAATTCTTGCCTTTTTTTTAAATGCCCAAAGCAAGTGGTATCAGATCCTCTAGAAAGCATGTAATAATTTTAACAGTAGGTAAAGACTTTTCCCCTGGAACTTTACAGAGCTCTTTATTTTGCATATCTGGATGTGGGATCAAATATTATTGTGTATTGTAGTTAGCTCCAGTACCCTGCCTTTACTCCATTGTAAAAGGATTGCATTTTATCTAAACTTTCTCCCTGCATATTGCACAGTGGTCTTTATGAAGTAGGTGCTTAAGAAATCTTTGCTGAAAATGACATTTAAGCATGTTACATGCATTCGTTGCCTCTTCAATCTTAAGTGATTGTGTAGAGTGGTTAGATACAATCTCATCTTGATTGATTTCAGCCATTGAAAGTCAGTCTCTTCCAGGATACAATATAATTGAATTGCTTGCGTCAGTTTTCCTTATTTCAGCAGGTTTATATATTTGCACATATGTAAGATCAACAAACAGGAGAAGATGGCTTTTGATTTTCAAAATGAGTTTGAAGTAAGACTGATTTCCAAAGAATTTTCCTTCTACCCACTGCTCTGAAATGTATCCAACTTTACCACCCCTAAAATCTTCTGAATGCCCATCTGCTTCTAACAACATTATGAAAGTGATCTGAATCAAGATTCTAAAGTCCAGTAAGATGCCAAAGTCCTCTTTGATTCAGTTTCCACTGGAGATGACTAATGCATGCATGAAGTTGTCAATAACCCTAACTTTCCTCATGAGGATCACTTCTGTGACTAGGAGCAGAGTCTGAATGGGAGTCAAGAGACCTGGGTTTTTGTTCTAGTTCTTTTTCTATAAGTGTGATCTTGGGTAAGTCACTGAAGCTCTGTTTTCTCATCTTAAAAATGAGGGAGCAGAATTAGTTCTTTCTCTAAGGGCCCTTCCATCTCTGTTTCTGTAATAGATTCTACAATTCTAATACATCTACATCCCTGTTTTCTTAAAATCACTTTGTTCCTGTGTCCTTCTATGGTATCAAATTCCTATTCCTCCTCTTATTTTCCTTTACCTGTCAAAGTTCCTGAAACACATAGCCTTTTTATGGTGCCTCCATTTTCTTCCCACATTCTTCAGCTTCTTACAGTCTGACGTCTATCTCCATCACTTTTAGCTCTTGCCTCTTAATCACAAACTCAATGGTTTATTTGCAAATATCATCCTCCCTTGACTTGATACTGTGGTCTCACTCCTCACCCCTCTTAATGAATAGATTGTACCCCTTTGGCTTCCAAGTCAAGGGAAAGCTCAGATTATACAATAGCTCATCTGAAAAAACATGGAGGTCTTCATGACTTGCAAACTCAATATGTGATATGGTTTCAAAACCAATGAAAAACTAATATATGTCTGAGAGACTAAATGGAGTGGTTATATTTTGTGGCAGTTTCTTGATCCCCTAGTGTTGTGCTCAGTTTAGGAAGGATGTTGACAAGCTGGACTGTGTCCAGAGGAGGGCAACCAGGATAGTGAAGGACCTTGAAATCATTCCATGTGAGAACTGGGTTCAAATTTGCCCTCAGGTACTTTACCTGTTGAAGGAATTGGAGATAGTTAGCTTGGATAAAAGACTTAGTGGAGATGTGATAGCTATGTTCAAGTATTTAATGCCATCAAGTCAAAAGGAATTTATAAAGAATCTACTATGTACCCTAGCCACTGTGCTAAATTGCTGGCAAATTATTAGTTTGAAAGGTTGTCATAGATAGAAGAGGGATTAGATTTATTCTGCTTGTTTCTAAAGAGCAGAAGTTGGGGTGAATGGTGGAGGTTGAAAAGAAGCAAATTCAGGTTTGACATAAACAAAAACTTCCTAACAATTAGAGCCACCCTAAAATCTAACAACTTTCTCTCTCCCTACTATTATTTGATATAGTTCCAGATATGCTAGAAATAGTAATGAAACAAGAGAAAGTAATTTGAGGCATAAAGATAGGTAAAGAGGAGTTAAGACTATCCATATTCACTGATGAGAAGATGGTATACTTGGAAAAGTCTAGGGAACTAGCAAGTTAATTGAGACAATTGTGTCAGCAAAATTGCAAGTTCCAAAAATAAACCCTCAAAAATCAACAGCATTTCAATATAATAACAACAAAATCCAAGAAGAAAGAGAAATCCCATTCCAAATAATTACAAAATGCATAAAATATCTTGGGATCAAAGCATACAAAAAGACTTATATAGATTCAGTTATGAAAGTGCCCCTTACAGAAATAAAAAACAACATAAATAGCTGGAGCAACATTCAGTGTTCATGGGTAGGCCATGTTACTATGATAAAAATGGCAATATTACCAAAGTTAACTTGTACTTTTAATGCTGTACCAATCAAGTTGCCAACAGGATACTTTATAGAATGCTAAAAAACATTTTAAAAAATTCATTTGGAAAAAAAGATCTAAATTATTAAGAGAAATAGTGAAAAGAAATAGGGATGAAGGGAGAATAACTTGTAAAACCCCAAACTATAATATAAAACAACAGTCATTAAAGTCATCTGGTTATTAGTTAAAAAATATATCAATCAATGGAGCAGACTGGGCTAGGGAGAATCAGAAACAATGGAACTCAACATGTGCTGTCTTGGGATGTAGTGGGTATATTCTCAACTCTATTAAGAAAGCATTAAGCAAAGACTGAATCACCAGATGACCTCTTATTAGAGTGGACTTGCTAGATCACTTTTTGTAGGGGAGGGGTTCATGTCCATGTAGGGGTTATGTTTCTAACTTTGAGATTTTGAGTCTTTGTGGAATACTATGCTGTCCTGATCCTGATGCTTTAACTGCTCTTTCTTTGACTTCACTGATTACTTGTCTTCTTCTTGAAACCTTGGGAGTAGTTGCTCCCCCAAGATTTTTGTCTGGGGCTTGACTTGTCCTCTCCTAGCCTCACCTGACTTGTAAATATGGTTTTTAGATGAGTGTAACCATTTATGAAGGATCCCAACCTAACTGTGACAAGGGAAATATATCCTAGAGAGTTGTCTAAAACAAATAGAGGTTAATTGACTTGCCCAGAGTTACGCATCTAGGAACTGTTAGAAATAGGACTCTAACTCAGATCTTCGGGACTCTATCCATTTCACTCTATCCACTATCTCCTGTTACTAAAACAATAGTCCCCTCAAGGGCAGCTTGCCAGACCTGGAGTCAGGAAGACTCTTTTTCTTGAGTTCAAATCTGACCTCAGCTAGTTGTGTGACCCTGGGCAAGTGGCTTAACCTTGTTTGCCTCAGTTTCCTCATTTGTAAAACAAGTTAGAGAAGGAAATGGAAAACTACTCCAGTATCTTTGCCAAAAAAAATCCCCAAATGTTGTCAACAAAGAGATAGACATGACTGAAAAAAA
>CM053770.1:486356547-486394757 GCA_028658325.1 Potorous gilbertii
AAATATTTTGAATAAAATTCTCCAAATATTTATACAGCTGACAGTCTTTGGTCTAAGAAAGATGACCAAATGACCATCCTTTTATTAATAACCTGATAACCTTATTAAATAAAATGGTTAAATTATCCAGAAACTATGTTTCTCAAACTTTTTAATCATCACAGTAGGAAAGAGGAGAGGCTGTGAAAACTGTGCCCAAAGCTGGATCCTGAATTTCTATTGTGTATCTGTTACGGCCTAGCTTGGAAATAGTCTGCTACTTTAATGGCCCTACTTCTATAGGAAGTTTGAGGGTTACACATGAAGCCACCAAGGCTCAGTGCACTTAAGTGAATTGTCCAGCATCACACTGCTAGTAAGTAATAGAGTCAGAATTTGAACCCACGTTTTCTGGGATAGATGATTAAAAAAATCAATATTCTGTCATGATTTCATTCTATATCCACCTGAATGCTACCTTATGCCTCATTGTTGATAATATCATCCTAGGGAACATATGACATGATTCTTTTCCTCAAGTGGCTTCTGCTGATCGTATATCTAAAATTAAAACCTCAGAGACTGCCTAGTCTAATCTCAGTCTGTGGAGGCGAAGCAACTTTTGCAAGATCTTATATGTCAGAGGCCATCATCTAGTCCAATCCCCTCTTTTCACAGATGAGGGAACAGGTTTACGGAAATGAATCAACTTTTGCAAGATCATACATGTTAGAGGCTAAATTTGAGTCTAGGTCCTCTGCCTCCAGGGTCTGTGCACGTTCCACTGTGGGACAATGAAGAAGGTAAAGGCATGTAAGATAGTGCCACTTTTTGAAAATGTGTGGCATTTCTTTCCATGCACTTTTTAGTTTAATTTAATGGCTCATTGGTGGCTTATGCATTTTTAGTAATGAACTGGCATCCATATTAGAGACTTTCAGTTAAATTGAACTACGGTGGTTAATACTAAAGAGTCATTAATTAGAGCAAATTGACTTTGGATTCATCCCAGGCTGTGCCCTTGCATACTTGGAGACCCTTGGTGATGACATGAGATGCTGGCAGTTTTCCAGAATAAGTAATTTCCTTAGAACTATATAATGTGAGACCACAAAACATGATTTTAAAAAAAGAGACCTTAGAACACAGGATTGTTAGAACATGGAATGTTAGCTCTGGATGAGATGTCAGAACAGAATGCTCAAAGGGGTCTTATACATTATCTAATTCAATTCCCTCATCTGATCTGGATGTTCCTCATTTATAAAAAATTCCTCAGTTTGCATCCTGACCTTTCATCTTTGTTGACTATAAACATTTCCATCTATCTTGGTTCCTTCTGAACCCTCTTCCCATAAAAAAAGAAGAAATAATAATTGACATTTAATTTTTGGATTAGCCCTCTGGTTTCACTGGTATAGGGAATTCTCAGTGATTAAACTCCCTGTACAAATGAATGAATTGAAAAGGCACTTACTATGTGCAAGCAACATTCTAGGTGCTAGGGATACAAATAGAAAATTGGAGATAGAGCCTGTTTTCAAGCAGCTCATATTCTGATGTTGGCAGTAATATAAAAAGGAGGTTTTTAGCTTCAAATCAGATGGAAAGGTCTGATGGTCCTTAGGATGCAGCAGCAGAGTAGATGGTAAGGCCTCTTTAATGTCATTTGCACTGATAAAATCACATCGGATGAACCATTTGAAAGGGCTAAGGATTCTGAAATATATAGTGTTGGAGACTTGTCCAGAGCATTAAGACTGATTTAAGTGATTTGTCCAGGGTCTATGTATCAGAGGCAAGGACTTGAATTCAGATCTTCTGGGTCCAAGTTCATCTATCCATTATGTCATCCTGCTTCTTTGACATTTACATAGCACTTTAAAGTTACACAAAACACTTTATACACATCAGTTATTTCATTTGAGTCTCAGAAGAGCCCCGTGAGGGGTAGGCACAACAGATATTGCCATCTCTATTTTAGATATTTGGAAATTTAGAGGTAAAATGACACTTGGCCATATTCACACAGCTACCAAGCTTTTACTGCCTCTAACTCTAGCTTCCTGTCTGTTAAGTCATACTGCTTCTCCAAGAGCCCCGTAGTGTGACATTTAGAAATTCCTTTGGCCCAAAGACTAAGAAACACGATTCAGAGCACTGACTCATGTTCACCAGGCTCGGAATCCCAGCATAACTGATATGACTGGGGAGGGCAGAACCCTCATTGCTGAGGCCAAAGTCAAATCTTTCTTTTCCTTCTCAAAAAACAACAAATGAACAAAGCAAGAAAGAAAGAAAGAAAGAAATATCCCTCCCCCACAATTTGCTGCCAAGTGCCAGTGGATACTTGTCAGCTTAGTTGATAAACAAGCCTAAAAGAGAAGCTGAAAAGAACAGCTTGGGCACTTATGGATCATATGGGCAACAGCCAGACTTACAGATCGATTTTTGGATTAGGACCAGACTTCCATTTGGAGCTGTGCAGTATTTGTGGGTCAGGGAAATGAGATTCAGGGAAATCTTGTTGGGAAATGAGAAGAGCCAGCACCCTAGGGAGTAATCTTGTGCTCCCTGACCTTGCTCCCTATTATTCTGGCTTGAATTGAATTCGTGGAAACTCTCCAGTCTTTTCCAGACCCATCTGGGCAGAGGCTGTGATTGCTTCAGACTACCACCGACACCCCCAGCGAACGTGATTTTTTTTTCCACGCTTTTCCCCTCCCCCTACTTTTGAGGCCTCTTTGAAAGATGAGCATGAATCCCCACCCTGTTCTCTCTCTTTTGTAGCTGGAATGTGAGTGGAATATGAGCATTACAGGAAAGAATGTGAGTAGAATGTGGTTTCTGCTGGCTTCCTATGTGGAAGTATGTCAAATATCCGGGCGCTCTCCCTTTAAACATGGGAGTGGTCTCTGTTCTTCAAACTCTCATAGTAACAGCAATAATTAAAAAGACCTTTACCAGAACTTCGAGCTCATAGAATGCATACTTTCCCAGGAACCATAAAGCCCTTTTATATGCAATCCCATTTATCAGTCCCTACCTAATCTCTGCCTTCTCCTTTGCTCCTTCACTCTGTCCTGGCTAGAATGATCTGCTTGCTGGCTTTGAATATCTGGTATATAATGCATGACTGAGGCTTATCTCATATTTTTACTGACTCCTGGAATTCTATCTAGGTATCAGCTAGAATGAAGGAAGGAAGGAAGATCATATTTATTGGTTGCATGACTCTGGGCAAGTCATTTAGCCTCTCTCTGCCTCAGTTTCCTCAACTGTAAAGTGGGGATAATACCTTCTTCCCAGTTTGTGGGGATCAAATGAGATAATATTTGTAAAGCTCTTAGCACAGGGCCTGGCACTTAGTAGGTGCTACATACATGTTTGTTTCCTTCCTTTTTTCTCCTCCCTGTTTTCCCCTCTCCTGTCAGTTTTTTCTCTCTTGATCTAGACCCTACCCATTTTTTTTTCAGGTCCATTTCAGGTCCTACTTCCTCCATGACAGCTTCTTTGATCACTCCAGCTCCTTCAAAGATCTCTTCCTCTCCTGAACTCTTCTGCTAGTCAATCAACATTTAGTTAAGTGCCTACTATGTGCACAGTGCTAAGTGCAGGAGATACAAAGAAAGGCAAAAGCTGTCCTTGGAGGAGCTCACAATCCAATCCTTGAGAGTAGGGATAATTTCATTCTTTATATGAATCACCAGCAACTAGCATGGTGCCTGGCACATAGTATGTGTGTTTAATAAATGCTTATTGATGGAGTGATTGGGCAGCTAAGTGACCCCGTAGATAGAGCGCCAGTCCTGGATTCAGGAAGATCTGAGTTCAAATCCAGTCTCAGTCACTTACTAGTTATATGACTCTGGGCAACTTACTTAACCCTCTTTACCTCAGTTTGTCATCTGTAAAATGGATTGGAGAAGGAAATGGCAAACCATTTTAGTATCTTTGCAAAGAAAACCCCAAATGGGGTCACAGAGAGTCAGATGTGACTGAAATGATTCAACAACACCAATATACCATCTCTTATACTGTTTTCTTATATTGCTATTTAATTTTTCAGGTGTGTTTGTCTCATCTTCCCAACTGAGTTATAAGCTACCTGAGGCCTTATCCTTCTTTACATCCCCCATAACATCTTACTGAGTATTAGCATTGATTGGATAAGTACATGCATATATATAACCAGCTTTTTGAACTTATAGGATAGGAAAAATTGTTTTTTTTTTTTTGCTATACCTACCCACTTTCTAATCAGTCACTCTGAGACAGATGATTAATGAGTAGCCCATAATCATACAATGAATTGGGTGGGTGGATAGATCTGAGAGTAGTGTCTTGGTCTTGTCTTATCAGGGAATCAGGAGAGAGAAAAAGAGAGAGAGAGAGAGAGAGAGAGAGAGAGAGAGAGAGAGAGAGAGAGAGAGAGAGAGGAGAGTTAAGTATTTTTCTCTGTTAGTCCGGGAGCTGACTTTTAGATTACTTTTCTACTCTGCTCTTCTCTTTTCCTGTTATATTTGGGTGTGGAGAGAAGTGAGAACTACCCCTATAACCCTGTGTAGCTACACAGCAAAGTCATTGGAATTTTCCAGAAGGCTCACCATGACCTCTAGGCACAGCACTATCCCCTGGTCATCTCTAAATACCCAACAGTATCTTCTGCCAAAGCTTGCTGTCTTGCATATCCTTTTGGAATCTTTGAGGTGTGGCCTCGGAAGACCTCGCTTGTGTTTCACTAGGACATATTGTAGGCTCTCTGTTTCATGTGTGAACTTATTGGATTAAAAAAGTGCATTAACAGGTCTATTTTCCTTATGATAATTCCATAGTGAGAATGTTACTAAAGCAAACGGTGGGATCCTAGAGTTATCGGATCTCAGTGTTGGAAAGGACTTTGGAAGGCATTGAACCAGTATCAGAGCAAGAATATCTCCTTTAATTTGTGTGACAAATGATCATTCAGTGACCAGCCTAACTGCCGCGGGCTATCGGGTCATCTTACCTACTGCAGGTCGCCCACAGGAGACATTGTCAACATGTAGCCTGTCTCAGGAATAAAGCCTACACCTCTGCTTCACTCTGGCAGTCTCTTCTCCCATAAGTATATCCGACTGATCACCGAAGATCTGGAGTAGGTAAGATGACCCGGCAGCCTGCGGCAGTTAGGCCGGTCAAGTTGAAAAAGGGAGAGATCAGGTTCCTTGCTTTTCAGGTGGAAAGCCAGGTCACCTAGCTAAACAATGCATGAAGTCAGGAAACATCTTACCTACTCCAGGCCTTCAGTGATCAGCCCCTTGGAGAGAGAATACAAAAGATTATGGGGCCGGGGGAAGGAATGTAAGACCTTTACAGCCTAGATAAATACCAGCTACATGTCAGCATGCAGGATGAGTTCTCCCGTGGAGCCCCCTCCTCCTTCCGGAGGAGAGAGAAACCCCACCCCCAGGCTTTCCTGGCCCCATTTAAGCTCTCCCAGCTGCATGGTTCGCTCGTGTACAGCGTGCTCTCTACTCCTTAGCCAATTAACAGGTGTGCTCGGACCACGGATCAATCTCAAGGATGGGATGCTCTCCCCAGCAGTTTTCCACTGAGAAGAGGTGGAAAAACAAGATAGCTCATGTCTCACTCCTCAATTCCCAGCCATTCTCTGGGGGGGCCTCATGAGAGCCTAGCAGTTAAGCCCTCACCTTCACCTGACCTGAGACTGTTCACATGAGAACTGAGCTTACACCCCAACAATTCAGTCTTTATTTAAAGACCTCCTGGGATACTGTAACCTAAGGCAGCCCAGACCATTTCAAGAGAATTCTAATGGTTATCAAGCTTTCCCATACATTAAGCCCACATCTATCTCCGCAATTTCTGCCTGTTGAGCTAAGCAGCAAAGTTAAAGCCCTCTTCAACATGACAGGCCTTCATATTCTTTTTTTCCTCCCCCCCAATTTATTAATTTATTTGTTTTCAGTTTTCAACAATCACTTCCATAAAATCCAAATTTTCTCCCCCTCCGTCCCCAAGATAGCATGCAATCTAATATGGGCTTTACACATACATTCCTATTAAACACATTTTTCACATTAGTCATGTTGTATGGAAGAATTAAAATGCATAGGAGAAAGCATGAGTAAAACTAAACAAAACCCAACATATCAAAAGAGAAAATAGTCTGCTTCATTCTGTGTTCCAACTCCATAATTCTTTCTCTGGATGTGAACGACATTTTGCATAATGAATCCTTTGGAGATGTGTTAGATCCTTGCATTGCTGTGAAGGGTTAAGCCTATCAAAGTTAGTCCTCCCACACTGACTGTTATTGTGTATAATGTTTACTTCACTCAGCATCTGTTCATATAAGTCTCTCCAGTTATTTCTGAAGTTTGTCTGTTTGTCATTTCTTATAGCATAATAGTATTCCAATACATTCATATACCACAACTTATTCAGCCATTCCCCAATTGATGGGCTTCCTCTTGATTTCTATTTCTTGGCCACCATAAAAAGAACTGCTGTAAATATTTTTGTACATATGGTCCTTTTCCCATTTTTATGATCTCTTTGGGATACAGTCCTAGAAGCAATATTGTTGGGTCAAAGGGTATGCACATTTTATGTAGCCCTTTGGGCATAGTTCCAAATTGCTCTCCAGAATGGTTGGATCAGTTCTCAGGTCCACTGACAATGAATTAGTGTTACAACTCTCCCACATGTTCTCCAACATTTATTATCTTCCTGTTTTGTCATGTTAGTCAATCTGATGGGTGTGATGTGGTACCCCAGAACTGTTTTGATTTGTATCTCTCTAAGCAATAGATTTAGGGCATTTTTCAATGACAATAGATAGCTTTAATTTCTTCCTCTGAAAACTGCCTGTTCATATCCTTTGACCATTTGACTCAGTTCTCTCTACATTTTAGAGATGAAGGCCTTCATATTCTTGAAGGGAAGCTAGTATGCCATGTGTCTCTCTCGACTGTTCTCTGATGTATGTCTTCTCTGGCTGGAGAGCTGATCCTCATACATCTCACAACCCTTCACTACCCTGCTGCCCTTCCTCTGAGCTCTTTCCAGGTCGTTAATGCCCTTTCTAAAATGGAATGCTCCTGAACCAAGGTCTTACTGGGGCAGAATCCAGCACATCTGCCAGCACCACAGCCCTAGATACTATGCTTTTTGAATATAACTTAGAGTTTTTATTATATTTTTGGTTGCCTTATACCACTGTTGACTCATATTTTGTATTAATAGTGACTAACATTCATACAGGTGCTTTAAAGTTTGTGAAGCACTTACACAGTCAGTCAAAAAGCGTTTGTTAAGTGCTTATTCTGTGCTAGGCACCGTGCTGAGTACTGGAGATAAAAAGAAAGGCAAAAAACAGTTCTTGGTCTTACAGAGTTCCCAATCTAATAGGAGCGACAACATACCAATAACTATGTGTGTGCCAGAGAGATACAGAGGAGATAGAAGATAATATATGTATGTATACACACGCATATGTGGCAGATGGCCTGTGTCCCCATGTGGCTTGGTGACAGTGGTGAAAAAGAAAGACACATAGGCAGGCAGGAGAAGACAGGGCAATTCCATTTTTTGATCCGAGGGTCAGGGTATTTATAGACAGAAACTGCAAGTCTATGTGACATACTGCTCGTCTGCTGTCCTAGTGATTTGGCCAGTCTTATAATCTTAAAGACTGTTATCCTAGAGGGCATCTATTTTACATATCCCTTCTATGCTGTAGTTCTCTTGCTTGTCTCATGGAGACAGCAACATTCAGGGGGCATGAAGAGCCATTCCGGATGATAATGAGTCCAGTCTCAAAGAACAGTTTCCCCGAAGGTCTATCCTGAACTTGTCAATGGCACTCCATCCTGGCCCTCAACACATATATAGCATATACATATATGTGCATACACATATGCATGTATGTATATAGGTATGTATGTATGTGTGCGTGCGTGCGTGTGTGTGTGTGTGTGTGTGTGTGTGTGTGTGTGTACCTAAGTGCTAAGGGGAAATCTCACAAGGTGATTTATTTGTTGGTCCCTGAGATAATGCGATAAACTTGATCTGAGGTGGGAATACTAGATGTGTGTGGGATTGGGAAAGAAAATCCTAACCTTGTACCTTCTGTGATGACAGAAGGGCACAGCCTATAACAATCTCATTTTATGCTTTATAACAATCTTGGGACATACGTGCTGTTTTTACCCTATTTGACAGATGAGAAGCTGGAGGCAGACAGAGTGTCTTGCCCAGTCACTTAGTTAAAGAACGTCTGAGACAGAATTTGAATTTTGCTCTTCTTGGCTGTAAGTCCAATACTTTACTCCTATGTACTACCTGGCTAGACACTGCAGTAGATAAGGGTGTTTTTCCTGGAGTCAAGAAGATCTCAGTTCCATTAAATGTAAAATGGAGATAACAATAGCTTCCACCTCACAGGGTTATTGTGAAAATCAAATGAGATGTTTGTAAAGTGTTGAGCACCGTACTTAGCACCATAGAAACTAAATAAGCTATATAAGTCTTTATTCCTTTCCTCATTCCCTCTAGTCTAATAGCCTCATACAGAAAAGAAAACACAGCCCAACTGAAGCTATGCTGACTCTGTACTCACTTCTATCTTTTCCTGACATTAGACTATAAAAGCTGGCTAAGGGCATGGACTATCTTTTGCCTCTTTTTGCATCCCTAGTGCTTAGCACATAGTAGGTGCTTAATAAATATTTATTGAATAATTGAATGAATGACATTTGTTAGCCACCCCTTTAAGAACACCTCCTAGAATTCTGTAGGGAATTGATGTCAGTCTCACTGACCTATAATTTGCAGGATCTATTCTTTCTTTTTTTCCCCAATTTTGAAAATAAGTTCACTTGCCCTTCTCCAATCCTGAAGTAAAATCTCTACTACCATTATTTTTTATTTGCTAGTTCATTTAGTAACCTGGGATGTAGTTCCTTTGAGCCTAGAGATGTGAATTCATAAAGGCCAACTCATTACCACCATACTATCTTAGCCACCATCTTTGATTTGTTCTTTCTAGCCAAAAGATCCATTCTCTTTGGCAGAAAAAAGAGAGGAAAAGTGAGGAGGCAAAAAATTCTATTTTCTATTCACTCTATGTTATCTGTACAGCCCTTCACCAGGAGAAGAGGTCTTATCTCTTCCTTGGATCTCTTCTCTTTCCTGATATAAACTAAGAAATCCCTCTTTTTCCTCTGTAACTTTGTGAAGAAGGTTTGCATTTCCAAATATGACTCAGAGACCATTTTTTTTTGCGTCCTTTAAACCATGGAGTAACCTCCCCTGGATTAATCCCTACTTGCAGAATTACGATATTTCTTACAAAATTGTGTAGCCATTTTGAATTGCCAATCCCCATACCAACAGCCTTGAGGAGAGCTGCATGATTTAGTAGAAAGGGTGCCCAAATTGGAGTGATGAGACATGCATTCAAATCTGAATTCTGCCAGTTCCTACCTGTGCAACCTTGGGCAAGTCAAGTCAAGAGGCATTTATGAAGTGTTTAAAGTGTTTCAGGCACGGTGCTGAGTGTTGGAGATATGAATACAAAAAAAAAAGATAATTCCTGCTCTCAAGGATCTTATATCCTTCTAACATAAATGAAAGGAAGCTGAAAGCCAGAAGGAAGCATAGTGGCAAGATCTAGAGCAGGGGTGGGGAACCTGTGACCTTGAGACCACATGTGGCCTTCTAGGTCCTTGGGTATGACCTTTTGACTGAGTTCAAGTTTTACAGAACAAATACTTTTATTAAGGGAATTTGTTCTGTGAAGTTTGGATTTAGTCAAGGGGCTGCTGCACTTGAGGACCTAGAGGGCCATATATGGCCTCGAGGTTGTAGGTTTCCCAACCCTGACCTAGAGGATAGATGGCCAGTCTGGGTCCTTCCTTGAAATGGAGGTTGCAGGAGGAACTTACCAATTGGAGAAAGGAGCATCAGGCAAAGAGGGAGAATTCAGTCCAGGTATGGTGATGAAATCTAGACCATGACTTGACTTTCTGCCTTTAGATAAAGTGGTTGCTTATGTGAAAGGTTGTCATGGAACCCTGTTGATACCTTTTTGTGACCTGGTTGTATTTGCTTCATATCACTTAAGCAGCAGTGATTACCCTGCCCAACATGGAACCACAGTTGACCTGGAAGAGATGCATTGTAGACTCAACAAGATCTGAATTTTTTTGATAAATGAATCAATGAAAAAGAAAAGATATAATTTATTTGGATAGGAAAAAGTGGACTTTTTGGTTATCAGTAGTCATCCTAGGCTGTCAAAGGTATGGGTACTCTAGAACTTCCTCCTCCTCTTTTCCTAGGTTTAGTGTCTATTCTTTGTGAAAAAAAAATTTAGCAAGAAATTGAAAAAAGTCACATAGCACCTGTTATTTAATTCTCTTATCTCTGCTCAAATCTGCTAGCTAAAAGAAGGGAGTCTCCTTTCCTTTCTACGAAATTTGTGTTGAGCTGTGTTTGGTTGTTTCCCTAGTGTCTAGCATAATGCCTTGCACACAGTAGGCACTCAATGAATGTCAATGGGCATTTTGCTGAGGGATTCTACTCCTCCCATCAGTCAGTTCTCTGTCCTAGGACTTGAATGCATTTGTCCATTGTTCTAGGGGTTTTCACTGGAAAACAAAGTTTTGGTTTATTTTGGGAATCATTGTGTATAGTAGAAAGGGCACTGAAATCAGTTAGGAGACCTGGGTTCAATTTTGCTGCTGACATTTGCTATGTAACCAATTTGTGGTTGTTGCTAAGTTGTATCTGACTTCATGACCCCATTTAGGGTTTTCTTGGCCGAGATGCTGGAATGACTTGTCATTGCCTTCTTCAGCTTACTTTTACATGTAAGGAAACTGAGGCAAACAGGGTTGCACAGCTTATGTCTGAGGCTAGATTTGAACTCATGAAGATGAATCTTCCTGATTTCAAGCCTACTTCTCTATCCACTGTGCCACCTAGCTACCTACATAATCATAGAGAAGTTGTTTGACCTCTTAGAGCCTCAGCTTCCTCCTCTATAAAATGGAGATAATGTCTCAAATAGTTGCTTAAAATCTAATTTGAAGTCAGGTGGCATAGTGAATATAGTGTGGGAGTTATGGTCAGGAAGACCTGAATTTACATCCTGTTCTATTCTTACCTTGGTTAAGGCACTTAATACTCAGTCTCAGTTTCTCAAACTGTAAAATGGGAATTATAATAGAACCTATCTCAGATGAGGGCTTATAACTGAAAGTGCTCTGTAAATGTTATTTATAACATGTGCCACTTTTGAGGCATTATGTAGATTTTCAACTGATATTGTTTGGTATAAAAAGTACAATCAAGTGTCTCTTAGACATGCTTGCAAAAAGCAGGATTGAAGGGCACATTTCTGAGGTTTTTTCCCTTCTAACTAGGGTAGGCTACATTCATGAGCCTAACATTTGGGATCCCCTTGTGTAGGGATGTTCGCTATTCCCTGAGTGATTGGTGTCAACATAGCTGTAGGTTCCATTCTGTTGCGGAGCAATCAGGCAGAACTTGGAAAAATAACTCACTCTCTTTGTGTAGAATATGGTGACAGAGCATTGTTTGAGCCAGCTGGCCAGGGGTGGATGGGAAGCGGGCCAAGGGCAAGATGCCTCTCTGAGCTCTGTGGGATGAGCAAGGAAGAAAAACAACATTTTTGAAGAGACAAGCCAAGCCAAATTAGACATTAAAAAAGGATCTTTTTAAAATTTTTATTGTAGGGTAGAGGGTGCATATAATATAAAAAAAATCAAAAGCTTATCTGACATATATTTGTATTTTCTTTCCCTAGCTGTCAAATTGTAAGCCTGGAGTTCATTTGTACATTTTGAGGGCCTGGGGCTGTTCATGCAACTGCCTCATCCTAGGGGGAGCTATTTGGGAATATCTCAAAAGGGACGACTCAGGATACTGCAATGGATTAGGATTGGGGGGAGTTCCTTGGCTTGGGCTCATTTTTTCCCCTTCTGCTTCATGTGTACAACAAAATAGTCATTGCATGCGATGGTCAGCCCAGCAATTAGTGAAAAGAAACTCTGGAAGCCCACTTTGCCATCTCGGCACTGGTCCAGGTCTTTCATAATCTTGTCTACAGCTAAAGGGTCTTTCTGGTTCTGGAAAAAAAAAATCACAAGAAGCAAAAATTACGAATCAATTATTGGACAAGAGACTTAGGCATTAGATTAGATACAGCTAGCCATTAAAGAAAAAGTCCCTTAATTTTTGCATCCTGATTTTTCAAAGAACCTATAAAGATCCACTACTTTACAGAAGGAAAGATTAAAAAGGATAGAGAAGAGTGGAAAAGTAGAAAACAGTGTAAAGAGGGTTAGAAAAACAACTTTGAAAGCTGTAAGGACTGTGGTCAATGCAAGGTCATTCATGATGCCAGAGAAATGTGCTATCCATTATAGGGAGGTGATGGATTTAGGGTTGAGAATGAGGCATATTTTTATTTGTAGTCACAGGAGTAATTTATTTTGAATAACTGCATATTTTTTACAACAAATTTATTTTCCTTCTCCCCTTAACAGGCTGTGGCTACAATACTCTTTTTTAAAATAAATTTTTATTGACATCTTTTGGTTTTTATATTAAAAATAAGAGAAAAGAGTGCTCAATTTGAAGTTAGAGACCCTGGATGAAATTCTTAATTCTGCTACTTCCTATTTGTGTAATCTCAGGCAAACTGTTTCACCTCTTTAAGCCTCAGTTTCCTCCCTTGTAAAAGGAGAAGGCAGGCCTGGGTAACTCTTGGCAGAGGTTAGAAAGGAGGCTGTCTGTGTTTTCTAGTTTCATGGTGATTTGTTTTACTTTTTGTCTGTAGTTTGCTGTCAGTTAAAATTGTTAATGTGGGCATTCTTACGGAGTTGGGGAAAGAATCCTAGTTATGGAGTCGAAGGATCTGGGTTTGAATCTTAGTTCCAAATGGCTACTTCTTGTGATCATGGGCAAGTCACTTAAACCTCTTTGGGCCTCAATTTCCTAATCTGTCAAATAAGAGGGTTGGATTGAGATAATGTGGTATATTGCGTGGGACTTCAAGTTAGCAAAACCTAAGTTTGAATCTAGGTAGGTGGGGGAAAGTCACTTAAATCTCTCTGGTTGTCAGTTTCCTTATTTATAAAATGAGGGGTTTGGTCATTTTCCCACCTCTCCTGGGGCTCCTCTCCTGGCGCTGAGGCTTGCCTGGGTCCTAGTGCAAGTTTTCCCTGCCCTGGATCCTCTGTCCTTCTGGTTTGCCTCTGCCACCATAGGAGGAATCCCCCTTAGCTATTTTCCTCGTCTCAGGTGTTATGAGACGACTGGCCTCCTACTGTTTCTGCTGATCTGGGATTTTTCTGAGGAAATATTTTATGGTTCTTTCACGGTCATCAAGGGGGGAGGAGAGAGCATTTACTGATCACTCTGCCATCCTGGCTCCCGCAAGTTGATTGTAGAACATTTATAAATAAATAAAATAAAAATTAAAAAAAAAAGAAAAAAATAAGATAATAAAATGATGGGTTTGAACTTGAAAGGTCACTTTCAGTTCAAGATCTATGATCCTAAGATCTCACAGAGTTTCATCACTAACTACGGGAACCTCTGGATTAGGGGTTTCTTAATCTGGGGTTCAAGAACTTTAAAAAAAAATATTCTGATAGTTATTTCAATAATGTTTCTTTTGAATCCAATGCATTTTATGTCATAGATTTAAAAACATGATTGTGAAAAGGGGCTCACAAGCTTTGTCAGATTGCCAAAGGGGGTCCATGACACAAAAGAAATTCGAAGATTCCCCTGCTCTAGACCTGCCACAGAGAACACTGATGAAATTCTATGGAATTTACTTGAGCATATATGGGAGCAAATATTCCCCACATTTTAGTAAAACCCTTAATTGGTTTGCTGAGTGTTTCTGACTTTCACTGAAAAATCCAGGAAGTCAAAGCTAAAGATGTGTTGTTCTCTTCCCTCAAGAGCTTGAATCTCAAACCTCGAGCAATGAAATGAAGTTTGATGCTTGCCTCTAATGCCTCTGAGAAACGGATTGCTTTTGGGGAGAGGTTTCTGCAAATTCTGGCTATGCTCCCAACATTCTTGCTGTAGGTAGAGACTGATCGATGAGATTTAGATGACGTAAGGAACCAACTTGTGAAAACAAAAGGGCATGCAGTATAAGTAAGGAAGGGAAAGGTATAGAATTAGAATCATGACCTCATACTGTCAGTAAATCCTTTCCAGACCTGTCAGCCTTTAGTAGTAAATGTTGTGCCTCACAGCTTTCTTTCTTGTGCAGCTTCTATGTAATTTTTCAGGATCTAGGCTATAGGGTACCCAGAGGGCCCTTGATTAGCTGTCTGTCATGGACTGGATTGTGAAGAGCCAGGAAGGACTGATTCGGAAGGGCCCAGGCTTGAGGAAAACAGTAAATTAATATTACAATATCCAGAAGGAGATGAAATACCCCAGGGAAAACTCCTCCCTTTCTTTTTCCTCTCTCCCCAAACTATACACAAAGGGTAATCCAGATCTAGCCCTACTCTAGGAATCTGAATCTGGGCTTGAACAGGCCCAGAAGTGATTTGCTTTGTTTTTTAGAAGTAGGATAATGACAATTCACATTTATACTTCACTCTAGGGTTTACAAACCACTGTCAACATTCTCTTATTTGATTGTCATGAATATCCTGTGAGGTCATTATTACAACTGTTCCTATTTCATAGATTATGAAACCAAGGCTCCCAGAGGTTAAGTAATTTGCTTAGTATCTTTCAAGTGGCTGAGGAAGGATTTGGACCTTCCTGACTCCAAGTCTAGCATCTATTCAGATACTATGCCAGGTTGGAAGGGAATTTGGCCATTTGTGTTCAGAGAACAGATTCAAACTTGGAAACTCCTTGAAGACAAGGACAATTTCATTTTTTAATTCTTTTTTTTATTCCCAGTGCCTGAGAGGCAGTTCTAATATATAACAAGATAGGGAACTAGTCTTGGAGCCAGAAAGTGTCAGGTTTGTTTGACTTATCTATTCAGTGCTCTAGGCAACTTTTTAAGGCTGTAATTTGTAAAGAAAAAGCAAATTTGCACAGGTAGAGTAATTCCCTTATCTGAGGGTTCCCTGTATTAATGAAATCCCATGCCCGGTTGCCTATGCTTATCATCTTCCCTGAGCCAGGCACAGAGCTGAGCACATAATAGGTGCTAAATAAATATTTATCAGTGGGTTGATTTGTTTTCTTTATTTTCACTGTTCGATTTTCATCAACCTGGGAACACCTGTCGTAATACCCCAGCAATAAACAAAGTTTCAACAAAATTGGTAATTTAGTCATCTCTGAGATCAGTCAGAATATTGTTATAAATAAAATGCGAGTCAAAATACCCTATGGTGTTACTTTGTGCCTGTAAAAGAGGATTCATCCACTTCACTAATGCACCACTTCCTGGGGACAAATGGTAAGAGGAAGCCTGGAGCCTTTTAACTTTCTATCTTTTTATATTTTAGAAGCTATTAAATTATTTAGCATCAAGCACACTAATTATCTTTTCCAGTGATCATGACTGTTCCAGAGAAGGAAGGGCCAATTTAGGGTCTAATGCTTCACTGTGCCCATTTTTATCGGCTGATCAATCTTATCTCCTGAGACAGGGTGATCCAATCAATACCTGAAGGACAGAGGCTTCCACCCAGACTCCCCAAGCCAGATCTGACTGAAAAGAGCAACAGAAAGTGGAAATGTCACGAGTTACAAGGTCCCTTCCAACTCTAAATCTCCATTATCCTAAATTATGGCTCGCCATTCTCATTGCATTTTCAGCTAAATGAGTCTTCCATTTTCTGTGGGAAAGCTATTCCTTATCAAATGAAGCTTGGTTTCCATTAAGGAAACATTTAGCATCATTATAGATTAGAACTGGGGAAAGAAGAAAGAGTTTATCTCCTTGGAGGGATTTAAGGGGGACAATTTAAGTTGTGGAATTTGACCAGATGTGGAACCTGATTTTGAGAAGTTGGATGAATCAATTCACTCATTTACTGCCTCCTCTCAATATACTGTTCCTTTGATGACCCCTGAATATTGCTTGTTTTGACTCTTTATACCATTGGTTGAAGTTTATATTGTGTTATGGTTTTAAGTGGAAAGAATATTGGCTATAGTGTTAGAAAAGGCCTGAGTTCTAATCCTGTCTCAAGCACTTGCTAGTTATATGAACTTGGGCAAATCATTTAACCTCTCTAAACCTTGGTTTTTTCATCTGTAAAATAGATATCCTAATAATTGCACCTGCCTCACTGTCTACTTGTGAGAATCAAAACAGATCATATATATATATATGTATAGCATTTTGCAAACCACAAAGTACTATATAAAGTTATTATTGTGACTATTATCAGAATATAAGCCCTTTGAAGATAGAAATCCTGTCTTCATCTTTGCAAAGCCTTGCCCTCCACCTTCCCCTGCATATATGAGGCACTCATCAAATAATTGTTGAATGAATAAAAATGCCTGAGCCACATTTGCTACTAGAAGGGAATGACTGAACAGGAAAAAAAGAAGAAAATGAAAGTCTAGATGAGGCTAAGTGCTTCGTTTCTGACCTTTAAAAGACTTTTCAATACTTACTTCCAAGAACCCCGGGAACTCTTTTTCCATAAGCACTCTTAGATCTTCTTTTGTTAAGTAGCCTTTGTCTCCAGCAAACTTATGAAATGTAAACATCATAGTTTCCATGGCATGTTCCATTTGAGATGGCATCTTGGTGGGGTCTTCTGAAACCTGTTCAAAGATGCCCCCAATACACAGAGTTCATTTCCAAGTTTAAGCCCAGTAGATGTGAGACTATAACATATGTGTTAATTTTTCTCAAGACAGTTGTCTCTACAGCACCAACCTCTGGTTCTAATAAGGTCAGACACAAATATTATGTGTTTTCACAGCTTTGCATGGGCTGCCACCATTTCCCCTGCCAACTCAGAGGTAATTCAGCTAGATCTAACTGTAATTATTAGGAAAAGTAGGATCAGTGTTCTTCTCCCTGCTGTTCTTTTATGTGTCTCTTAACCCCTTCCTCCCATCCCCCACTTTCTAAGCTTTTTAGTTGACAAGACAATTTATTGAAAGGAAAGATATTTTATCATTTTCCTTGGTTTCTGTTAATCAAATTTTTATCTATTACTAAATACCAAAAATCCACAGAGCCATGCAGTTAACAGATACGAAAATTCAACTCTTTAAGCCTGTTTTTGTAATCTAGTTATATCTAACTGTAGGGGGGAAAATAGTTGCCTGCAAATGACTACAATTTACTGAAATCCTGGGGCATTTATGTATATGGTGACTGTAACTTGTTACTGCAATCAATTTTCACATTTTACAATGAAATAACATTCCTTAACCAAATAAAAGAGTTGCAGCTGTATTGCCATGGTTCTCTGATAGGTTATGGGAAACCATGTATGTTAATATGTTATGGGAAGAGATTAGTTTTTTCCCTTGGAGTTTTTTTTAATTAAAATTTTTTTCAATTAACAGAAATTTATTTCCCCCTCTCTTTCCTTCCCATCCCCTTGGGAAAAAAATAAAGACAAAAACCTTGTAACAAATATGTATACTCAAGCAAACAAATTCCTGCATTAGCCATGTCCCGAAAGTTTATGTCTCAATCTAACCTGTAAGTCCATCACCTCTCTACTGGAATTGGGGTAACACTTCATCATTGGTCCTCTAGAACTGTGCTTGATTTTGTTGTCAGAGTTCCTAAGGGTGAGACCAATTTTTGGTAGCACTAGAAAAAGAACTCTGATGTTTTGATCTGTATGCATTTTGCATGGTACATGTGAATAGGCTGCAACATATTAAAAGTTAGGAGTATGAAAAACTAGAATAAAGAATAGTATCAAAGAAATGCATGGTGAAAAGACAGGAATTGGCCATATGCTGAGAAGGGAGTGTTGGATGGATTATATGTTCCAGTGGAATCCAATTGATGCCAACAAAAGAAAAGTCCCCAAGTTTTTGGGTGGGTCCTCTGTGGTGAACTTGGATAGGAGACATGGTTGAGTAGAAATGGATGGCTTGCAATTTGCATCGGTGGAGGAAATATCATCTTTGATGAATCACAGATCCATTGAAGTGTTTGACTCTTTGAGTATATTATTTCCCCCATAGACTGTAAGCTTCTTGAAGGCAGGGACTAGTACTTGTATAACGCTTGATACATAATAGCCATTTAATAGATGCTTTCTGGATAAGATGAATGAACATGTTTCTAGGAACAGTAACAGTTAAAATGCTTGGTTGAAATGACTTTTAACTTGTTGAGCATAATGAATGTGGAGGAGGAGTCTTGTCAAGACTCAGAAAGAATACGTTGGCAGAAACAAAGGGAGACCTTGACCAAAGTCTCCTTGCCAAATGAATCACTGGATATGGAACAAATGGCAAGTTTAGAGGTAAGACATTCAAAGGACCACTTCAAAACCACAAAAAAGTTGTGGTTTTTGCTTGGCATTAACTAGCTGATACATATTCAACACTGATGGGTCTTTTCAAGGATCTGCTTTACTGAGCTCAAGGTGAAGTTGGTGAGCAAGAGGATTGATTCCACTTAAAAACAATCAGTTCCCTTCCCCCTTTTTTTATGCTCAGAGAGATGCAGAAGCCAACGTGCCCATATTCAGCCTTTTGAGCCAGAATGTTACAAACCAAAACCAGAAAAATGAATTAGGAAGGTATTTCACTTGAAAAGAATCATAAGAACTACAGCAGTGTGAAATATCCTGGAGATCCTTCTCCCTGCCCCTCCTCCCCCTTGAAAATAGACAAAGTACAATCCAGAGCTAGACCATCTGAGTCTGAACTAGAGAGGGCCTGGAAGGGGTCTTAGGGGCAAGTAGGTGGCACAATGGATAGAATGCTGGGCAAGAGACAAGAAGACTCATCTTCCTATGTACTTACTAGTTGTGTAACCTTGGGCAAGTCATTTCACTGTTTGCCTCAGTTTCCTCACCTGTAAAATGAGCTGGAAAAGGAAATGGCAAACTACTCTAGTATCTTTGCCAAGAAAATTCTAATGAGGTCACCAAGAATTGGACAGAATGCAACAACTGAACAATGGAAGGGATCTGCTTTGGGTGACAGTGGGTCTGTCTCTGCTAGTCTCCAGAGGGCGTCTGATCATCCGTCTTCTCTGAGAGAATTCAAGTGGGAATGAGTCACCTATCAGAGGAGGTCCTATCACCGCACCCTAAATCTAAAATAGCTCGAATCCAGGAAATGAAATAGGCATACCACAAAGACTTAAAAAAACCCTAAACCTTTATTCCAAAGTCTTCAGATCCCTGAAACCAGATCTGCTGTCTCATTTCCTATTCATTTCTAAAGACTCCGAGAAATTTCAATCTACTGTGCAATTCCTCTAGTTTCACTTCATCATAGGTAAAGGTGGAGTATTTCCAGAGAATGTATTTTTTTTTTTAAACAACAGGAAGGTTAAGTGAGAAAGTCTGGTCATCTCTGAGTTGCGTTTAGTTCTGGTCTCCAAAAATACCATGAAACTGAAGAGCCTCCAGAAGAGAGTGATCAGGCTGGTTTTAGATCATGCCACATATGATTTGGCTAAAACCAATGATAAAGGGGAAAGACGCCTTGGGATACTACTCCATCTCTGTTGCTTCAGCAAGATCATGAATCCTGCATCATAAAGATGAATTCAATGTTGTCACTCATTTATTTATATAAGGTACAATGAAACATTTTCTTTGGAAAATATTCTCCATAAAGTAGTACATAAATAAACCCTGTCTGACTTTTCTTCAGGTGCATGTTTTCGTAAACTTTGCAACCAGAGAATCACTTTTTAAATATGGCATATTATTGATATGGGTGACCTTAGACAATTCACTTAATCTCCTTGAGCCTCAGTTTCCTAATCTGTAAAAAAGAGGAGGTTAGAGAAAATGGCCCCTGAGGTCCCTTTGAATTCTTATAAACTCTTATAAACTGGATATGTTTAGTCTGGAGAACAGAAGGGGAACACAACAGCTGTCTTCAAGTGTTCCAAGGGTTAGGTGGAAAAGGGATTGGATTTGTTCCATTTGGTCCCAGAGGGTAGAATCAGGAACAAGGGGCAGAAGTTGTAAGAAAACAAATTTAGGCCTGATGTTAGGGAGGAAAAATAACTTTCTACCAATCAGAGCTGTTTCAAATTGCCTTTTGAGGTGGTGAGCTCCCTTACTGGAGGTCAGAGATTGGATGACTATTTTTCAGCTATGTTGTAGAAAGGATTTATTCATGGTTACTGTGGTCTTTGAAACCAAGGGACCTTATGAATACCTTCTCTAAGACAGAAAAGATCAGACGTTCTCAAAGATTCTGTCTGGAGTCTGGTTTATCATGAGCCATCCTTTCTCTTCTGTTCATGAATTCATGGCGACTCCCTCATTCTAAAGCTGAGGAAACCGATCTCTTTGAAAAGAAGTGTCTCATTCAAGGTCACATGGGTGCTAATTGACAGATCTATGATATGAATTCTGGTTCTCTAAAGGGTTCTTTCCTGTTATAATTGTGAGCTCCTTGAGAACAGGGAATGCTTCCCTCGTCTTTGTATCTGAAGCATTCAGTACAGTGTCTGGGTACATAATAGACTCTTAATTACGTTTATGGGTGGACTCTGACAACAGATCATTGTGCTTATAGTAGCAGAGATCTAGAGCTGGAAGGGATTTTAAAGGAAATTGAGGCACAGAGAGGCGAAAGTGACTTGGTCACATTGTCAAGAAAACATCCAAAATGGAATTGGCCCATCTTCCTTCCCGGTAGCTTTTTAATTCAGCAAATGCACTGAGAATTTAGCAATTTGCTGATTGCTTCCCCTTCCCCCTTTCCTATGAAAAAGCAGAAAAGTGAGATTTATGATGATGAAATGAAAAAAGGACTCTTGAAACAAAAGGCCTGCATTTTGAACACAATCATTCACCATGGCGTTAGTGGGAGTTGGCTAAGGACTACAGTTGGGTAATTGTGTTATGTTGAAGGGGGCTAACCAACTCCAAAACCAATAAAGTAGAGGAAAATTCATGCCTTAAGCTGTCCTCTGGCTAATGAATGAATCATCAAAGAGTTGCAGTTCTTGCTGGGGGCCCCTCTAGCTTCCCTCTCTGGCAGCTGCAAAGTCTGAATCAGTTCGTTTAAAACCTCTCCATTTGGGCAGGGCTCAGGCAAACTGACCCTTTTCAATTCTGATTGGAGTTTGGTGGCAGCACTTTAGAGGAAGTGAGTCTTCTGTTTCCATTTGCACAGCCATCCTCCCAGGCTGGGCTACTCTGGATGGAAGACTGCGTGGGGTTCCTCCATCTTATATTGAAAACCCAAATCCTACCCAGAAACAGACTCTAAAGGTAGCTGACAGAAAATGGCCATAGGGATTGAAGAAGGGCCCTTGGCCAGTTTAGAAGTACAGAATTTGAAGGTAGCTCAGCAGTTACCCATTCTACCTCCATTTTACAAATTCGGACACTGAGGCCTCAGAATGCGACTTGTCCAACATTACACTCATAAGTTAACAGCTAAACCAAGATTCATGGTGAGGTTGGTTCTTAATCCAGTCCTCTTTCCACTGTGCCAGCCTGGGCTCCTCAACTCTTTTCCTTATTTTTCCGGAGGAGGAAATTGAGGCCCCAAGGGAGATCCAGCAATACATCAGAAGGGCTAGGATATGAACCCCAAGCTTTTGACTCCAAATCTAAAAGGAATTCTCAAACTGTTACCCAATAGGAAGGGAGCATTTATATTAAGCCCTTTAATTAAGACTGGGAAACAAGAAGACCACTAGATGGAGCTTAAAGTACCATAACTGTCTGAACCAGATGTAACAGAAAGGAGGGGCTGAGAAAGGAAGGGCCCCAGGATGGCAGGCAGAGAAAACACATTCCAGAAATGAAAATATGAATCCTGCAAAACAGGTCTGATTAGACCCTTGAAATTGCTTTTTCCTCCTTTTAATTTTATTTTTCTACGCTCTCTAAAATTTCTCACACTTCTTTCTCCCTTAGGATTTTTTTTATCTTTATAGGAATCTATACAAGATCAAATCCTCTAGTCTACAGAGTTAGGTCCCAATAAGTGTGAATAATCATACCCTACCCCAGGAAGTGGGGCATATTTCCAATGGTCTGGAACCAAAGATCATATTTTACATACTTACATATATTACTTCAAATGTACCTGAGCACACTTCAGAGGATTTATTGTTTGCACTAATTGGGACCTTTGTATGTTTACTGTCCATTCTGCATCTGTTTAATATTCCTCAGTTGTTGTGGCCAGTATGCTCTGTATTGTTTGCCATAGATTTGGAGTTGGAAGAGGTCTTGGAGGTCTTGTCCAACCTTCTCTTCTTAATGGTGAGGAAAGTGAGGCCATGGGAAAGGGAAATGATTTGACCAAGGTCACACAACTAAAAGCCAGGATACTAACCCAGATCCTTGGATACCATTTCTTGTAGCCAGCCCTGCCTCTCTTGGATGGAAGGGCACAGTCTTGGGTGTTTTTCTTTTCAGGTTATCAGAACTACATTTAATGAATCCTTTTGCTTCAAATGAAATGAAAAGACATCTACTTCTTGGAAACAGTGGGAATTAAAAGACTGTTGGCTTCTTTGGAAGGTACTTCTGAAGAGAGTCAATGTCCCGTCTCAAAACCAAAATACAACAAAAGAAAACAGAACAAAAAACCCCCAAACCCAACTTTGCACTCTTGTTCAGGATCTAATTTTAAATAGGAGTCACAGGCACATCACCATTTTTCATCTCATGCATTTCATCTGTCCCTTTCTTCCTGCAGCCCACCCAGCCCAGTCTGAGGTTGGCAGCATTTCAGCAAAAACAAAGCTGTTTAACGTGGTTGAGGTTTTCTTGCTTTTGTCATTGGGAAGTCATAAAGTAATGGGTCCAGAGTTGAAACTTGAAGGAATTCTGGAGTTTGGTCTTTAATTGGGAGGCCTATTAGGGGTTCAGAAACATTGGGTTGATTGAATGGATCTGAGTACAATTTAACTCCTGCCCTGCTGCACAAATCAGGTTGTTAAAACTAAGCAGCAGAGGAAGTATCCTTGAAGAAATACTTAAGTTGAAATTTCAGTAAGAGGAATTAATTTTGAACTAAATAAAACATATCAGTTATTTATCAGCATATGTACTTCTCCAAAGATTTGTTATGTATCTGCATTCTGATTTGTACCACTCTCTGATATTCAATTCATCTGAAGGTTGGCAGATGGGAGCTGCTTAGCAAAGGGATGTTAAGTACTGGAAAACCTTTGTTAGAGGGGTGATGATGGACTATGGTATACATCATTGAATACTCTGGCATTTCACTGAGCTCAAAACGCTAACATATGCAGAATAGCATGGAAACAATGGGACTGTTCACTCAGGATCCAAGTTTACTCAAAGGGGTCAAACTCTAATAAAGTGACTTTTTTTTTTGAGTTGAGCAAAGGCACACCCATTCTCAGCTCCACCCAACTTAGGGTCGGAGATACCATACCAGAGAGTTGGCTAGAGGTTGCCTTATTAATTGAAACATCCTTCAAAAAGTATCACCTAATAAGATTTCTCTTGTCCAACTATATGTGAGCCCACTCCAGCTGGCTATCAGGGTTAATCTCGGACATTCCCCCCAAAATTCCATACACTGGATACTTAGGCAGTGAGAAACTGACCTCTTGCAAATGCGAAGTATTTTTTTCTTACAAGAGGATGAAAACTGGATACAATCAGCAGGGGTGGGGCTGAGGAAGAAATCTGAAATGAATTATGAACTCATTCCTCTCCCCCACCCACCATAGTATCTTTCGCAATTTGCTGAAACACGTTGGAGGCAAAGATCAGGTTATGACTGCCAGACAGTGTTTCCATGGGTATGGCCTCACCCCAAGCCCAGAATATGAAGTCTAACACTTAAAAGATTGAAATTCATACGGTAGGGGATAAAAAAAACAACCACTGACCTCTTTTCCAAACAGAAAAATATACCTGCCAGTATATCTCTCTGACAAGCAGTTACAAAGCTAGCCTCCTGTGGTTCCCTGAACTTATCTTGTGTTTTCACACACATGTGCCCTCTGCTCTTGAAATGCTCTCTCCTTATCATTACCTGCTAAGATACTAGCTATGTTTCAAGGCTAAACTTCAATTTCTCTGTTCAGGAAGTCTTTTTTCCCCTATTCTCCTAGATTAGAAGTCATGTCTCCCTCCTTTGAACCTTTTCTCTGTAACATACTAATCACATGCTGCTTTTTAATAGGATTCTTGATCATAGTGTTAGAAAGGACCTTATGGGTCATCTAGTTCAACAATTGCTTTTCAGAGAAGTTGAATGACTTGTCTAAAAGGACACAGGGCAGGGCTTGGAATGAAACACGAAATCAGTGATATTTCCATCATACCATGCTGCTGCATTCTTGATATTCATTTTTGTACCTATGTCTCCCACTAGACCTAGGGTTCATGAGCATGTTTAAAAAATATTGAATAACTGTATTACAATAGTATTGTTTCCTTTGTAATTTCATGTATTTAAAAACATTAAAAAGAGTGTTCAAAAACTTCATGTGACTGCCAAAGGGGTCCATGATGCAAAATTGTTTACCAAACCCTACTTTAGTTAAAAGTGAGGGCGGGAACTGTATTCTCCTCCATCTAGATACAGTAACCACTAACTAAGTAGATGACGAATGAATGAATGAATGATAATCTAGACTTGCCATGATCTCTATCAGTTTTATAACTGTCCTCAACTACAGAGCCCCGCCATTGAAGCAAACTGATCCTCTTTCAAATCACTGTTCAAATATGGCATTGATTGACTTCCTTTTGGGGAATGCCCTCTAAAAATGCAATTTCCCTTTTCCTTTAGGGACAGCTCTGCCCTAACAAGAGAAATTTGTGGGGAACCAGGGCCACACCCACACCATCTTGGCTGTGGAATCACTCTGCCTTCTTTCCACCATTAGGTGAATCCAGGAACAGAGTGTGCTTCACATATGCCCCTGGAAGTCATTAGGCCTAGAGTGACTAGTGAGGTGATAGATACCACCCATTCCAAAGCATTTTGAATCTAGCCCCTTCCCATTTCTTTCTTCCAGTTATTTTCTAATAACCCCAAACAGGCCAACTGGTTCTTCTGCTTTCAATATCCCCAAGGTATGGCTGTGAATTCCCCTAGCTGCAGAATTAAAATTTAGATAGTACAGTAATAAGGTCTGGAATTACCACCCTTTATCCCTTTAGGTTACCATAGTTAATGATATACATATGACTCAGTAGAATTGTGTATCAGGGTCTATTTGTCTCCTTCCTATTGGGCAAAATTAACTTGGGATTTAGGAATTTGGGTTTTTTTCTTCTTTGCCCTCCTCTCACATTTAACTTCCTAACTTTGTCAGGGTGAAATGGAAAGTTTATTTTTTTTTCCCTGGGGAGAGGAAATGCTTTAGTTGTATTGTAGTTTCCTCTTACCTTACAAACAACTCTGAGGGTGGTTCTAAGATTGTTTTTGATTCCTGCCCCATCTCTTTTTATCTGCCCTCCTCTAGATCCCTCTGCTCTTCTCGTTTCCTCTCCCTGTCTCCCTGTCTCCCCTCCTCCCCTCTGGGTAACGATCAGACAGCCACCTTCTAGTCAAGCAGACAAACAACAGGAAACCCAACCCAAAATATCTAGGAAAGAGAAAACGCCTCGGGAGTGTAAATCAAGAGTGGGGATCCAGGCAGCGACCCAGCTAGCAGCATTCTAGTACCCCAGGGAAAGGCCCCACATTAAATTCGGCTAAATGTCCAAGCTTCCCTGACCGAACTGTCAGACAAAGCTCACGCCTGTCTATTTCAGGGAGGATTTCCTAAGACTGCTTCACTTGGCACTTTGTTGGGAATAAATAAAGGAGGAACATCTGGCCAGATTTGGGCCACCTCTGGCTGAAGACTGACTGCCAGAAAGATGGCTCCCAGTGTCCAGAGGATCAGCAGGGTAAGCTGAGTGATTGGAAAATGGAAATAGACAGCAGGACAAGAAAAAGCAGAGAGACTGGGAGATGGAGACAGGGAGCAGGGTGCTGTTAGAGAGGAAAAGGAAGGCAGTTTAACGTCCGTCAGTCGCCTTTGTTCGTCCAAAGAGCACTACTGCAGCCAGGATCCTTGCAGGCATATTCTCAGCATGCCAACTCCCAGGTGTCCCAGGTGCCCAGACACCCTCCCTTCCTGTGCTTCACCTCCTGCCTAGCCTAGGCACCCATTTAGCCCTGACTCGGGAAGGGGTGCGCCACGGCGCGCCCCTGGGTGTGGTCCCAGTCATTATGGAACAGCGGTTCCCCAGAGAACAGCTACCCGCAAGTGGCTTCGGGCGCCTCCTGGTCGGGATACCCTCAACCTCTGACCTCGCTGGGAAATGCAGCCCGATCAAGGAAGGCGGGACCTCGGGCCTGGTCCTGAGCAGCCTGGTTCCGGGCGGGTGGGAATTCCAGACTGGATGGGGCAGCGAGTGGGCTCTTGTCTAGCCCTGGGGGTTCTGGAGTAGCGCAGCCGGCTCTGCGGCTGATCTCCCTGAGGTGGCTGGATTTAGCTCGTGCCTCCCCACATCTGCGCCTTAGTGGGAGGAAACGACAAAGCAGCCAAAATAACCACAGAGAGATAGACACACAGAGAGAGGAACTCACCTTGCCTAAGCAAGAAGCGGCAACTCAGAGCGAACGAAACGAGAGGACTGCAGCAAGCACTATCAGTCTTGGAGTTTCTTGGGGTGGGTGGGGGAGAGGGAGGAACGTGGGGCTGGGCAGGGGAGACTGGAGTAGGCTTTGATTGCACAGTGCTTCCTCTTGCCCCACCCCTTTCCCTCTCCCTCCCTTTTCTGTTCTCCCTCCCACCTCTAGGACCCAGGTTCTAACTTTTTCCAGTCCCCTCCCTCTGTTAGTTGTGTGCGCGCGTGTGTTTTCTTCAGGCAGGAATGTGCTTCCCCATGGAAGGCTTCAGGGTATCCCTGTGCAAGAACAGTGCACTTCCCACTTGAGTTACTTTTAGAATATAGGCTGTGTAGAAATGACGGGTGACAAGGACGTGGGGGAGGTAGGGGCGTGTCCTCGCTCTCTCCTTGTGTGGGTGGTGGTGGAAACAAAAGCATCCAGCAGTCGGTGGGATGGGCCATTTGGCTCAAAACCAATTGTAACAGGCACCCTGTTATTAGCCCGATCTGGGAATTGTTTTCTCCAAGACTCGTCTTCCTAGCAGCTTCTGCTGGAAGAAGGTGGGACTGTCTGGGAGCTAGGAGCTAGTCAAGATTTGGGTTGTGCCAAGAACATACGCTCCAAGAACCCTGAAGCCAATCCAGACTCCTCCCGGGCTGGGGTGTTGTGGCGTAGCGGAGGTTTCCTTCTTTATTCTTAAGGAAGAGGAAGGAATGCAGCCCACCTCCTTTTACTTTCTTAACCCCTTAGTAGCTCAAGGAGGGCGCAAGGGAAGAGATTCTAGGTGGAGGGAGGGGCGTGGCAAAAGAGACTCGGCGGCTGTTGGGAGAAAGTAAGCTCTTTGAAGGCAGGAGCTGCTTTTGTTTTTGTGTTTGTATTCCCCAGGGCCTAGCACTTAATAAAGCAATTACTACATTGCGCTGAAGTTTTTTGACTTCCTAGGTTGATGTATATACATTAAGCGTCTTTTTCCTAATGGGAGACTTGCCTTTTCTTTACTGTTGGTTTCATTTTCTACTTTGGCTGATGTCTCAGCTTCAGTTTTAGTAGATACTTTAAAAATGTGAGTTCGAAATCTTTGAAAGGATTACTAGCTATACTCCCTGATTTATTCTGGTTTTGTCCTGGAATGAGCAAGATTCCATGAACAATTCAGCAAGTATTTGTTAAGTGCCTACTACGTGTAACTTAGAATGTCGCTTGTCCAGACTGTAATGTGTGGTTGGATAGGGAACCCATAAAGCTGCTCTGTTAGTACTTTTATCTTGGACAGACAGTGTGAATGGACAATGAACCTAGCCTATACCTGAATAGGAAACCGAGAGCTGATTGGATTGAATTCAATTCAATAAGCAGTGTGTTTGCTAAGGAGTGGGGAGAGGAGCTGGTATTGAATTTGGGAAATTGCATGCTTTTAGTATCTCTAACTTCTCCCTGAAGCACAATTCCAATAGCAATATTCTGAAACTCACACAGTAACCGAAATTTCCAAGGAATCAAAATTACGGGTTACCCAAAAGGCAATGGAGAGACAAATGGTGCCAGAGGTTGCCAGGTATTACAAATTGCTCAAACAAAGCAATGTATCAGTCAAGAGTTAGATAGCCAGTGAGGGATGGCACGCAGCTAGCCTGGTATCCACATAATGTCAAGAAGAGGAGGGTAGGGGAAAAGAAAAGAGAGGGAGGAAGAGCCCTGGATTATTGGATGAATTTATGTGAACATATGATTAGGGTAAGAGAGGAGGACAAGGTGTGGATGGGTTTCAATTTGCACCACTGGAAGGAGCCCTCACCTCAAGGAGATCACAGCTCCATTGAAGTATTGAAATAGGTATAGGGCCTTCTCTCCTCTCCCTGTTGAAATCTTTCTTTTCTATTAAGTCTCAACTTGGGAATTTCCTACTGCATGAGAAACAACCACAAGATGCATATGTTAAGTCCTTCTGTCTTGCTAGGCACCATTCTGGCTAAACAAAGAAAGGGAAACACAATCCCTGTTCTCAAAGAGTTTAGAATTAGAATGTACACACAACTACATACATACAAGACATTTTTGCTGTTGTCGGGTCATTTCAAACTCTGTGATACTATTTGGGGTTTTCTTGGCAAAGACATTGGAGTAATTTGACATTTCCTTCTCCAGCTCATTTGACAGATGAGGAAATATAGATGACAGATGAGGCCAATTGAGTGAAGTCACTTGGTAGTCCACTACAAGTCCACTACACAGGTAGTAAGTATCTGAGGCTAGATTTGAACTCAGGAAGATGACTCTTCCTGATTCCAGTCCCAGAGCTCTATCCACTATGCCACCCAGCTGCCCCATGTAAGATACAGACCCAGCTCAGTCTCTTCACCCACTCTAGAGCATGATGAGCTTGGAGTTCAAGAATCTGAATTCAAATGTTAGTTCAGTCACTTAACTGTTTGTGTGATTTAGTTCCTGAACCTCAATAGATTTCAGTTCTTTCATTTATAGAATAAGGAGGGTGGACCAGAGGACTTACTCAGGCCTCTTCCATATCTAAGGTCTTATTATCACTCTTTTTTTCCTCTGTCACATCATGCTTTCTTTTAAGCTCATTCATCTGTGTCCCCTTAGGACAGAGTCTCCCTTGAAGGTCAGATCTGCCTTTTTCTTTCTATCTCCAGTGGCTCAATAAAGAATAATGACAGCTAGTATTTTTATAGCACTCAAGGACCTAACAAAGTAGACCTTTTCCCAACAACCACCTTCTTATTTCTTTGGCCAGATCTCAGATTTCATTGCCATAGGGAGTTCCTGTTGAGGAATTTCTGTTACCAATGCAGATTTATATCTTCACTTCCACTTTCAGTCTTAAAGATTTGTCTGGGGGCTATTTAATCAGTAGCCATTAGCTATCAGCAGTAAAATTTGAACTCAGTTTTTCCTAATTTTGATATCAACTCTCTATCCTTTATACAATGTTGCCTCTTGGAAATGTCATTATCTTCATTTTCTAGGTCTTCTGATTCCAAGTCCACTCTGCTAGATCAACTTTCGTATAAGGGTATTATATCAGTTTTGGTAAATTTAATTATTTTTGATTTATAGTCAGATCATTTTCAGTGCAGTTCTTTTTCAGTCTTATCTAACTCTGTGATGCCATTTGGGGTTTTCTTAGCAAAGATACTGAAGCGATTTGTCATCTCCTTTTCAGCTCATTTGACAGAGGAGGAAATCGGGGCAAACAAGGTTAAGTGATTTGCCCAATAACACACAGTTAGTAAGTGTCTGACTTTGAACACAGGAAGATGTGTAGTCCTGACTCCAGGCCTAGCACTTTATCCACTGTGCCACTCAGCTGCCGCTAGTTAAGTTATAGGCTCATAGTTTTAGAGCTTAGAGATTATGAAGACTAACCTTGTGCATTTTATGAATGGGGAAACAGTGACTGGGAGATGTTAAGTGACTATAGACAATTCCAGAGTTTCACTGCTTGACATTTAGGAAGTTTTAGTGTCAGTCCTTGTGAGTAACAGCATTGATGGTGATTATGGGAACAAAAGTTCTTGGTTATGGTTGTACCACACCAGGTCAAAGTGCACTGATTTTGACCTCAATATTCAGTAGCATGTAGCCCTTTTTAAGGCTAGACAGATGGCAAGGAGGCTTTCTAAAGCTTATTGCCTCCATTTATTACTGGCGAACATCTGTGGGCCCATGTGGGATGTCACCATCATAACTGCTAGTGCCAGTGGTGTCAGATAAAGTCACTTCAAAGTGCTGGTAAGCCACCAGACTTTTTGAAATTTGTTCGGGATTGTTTGAATGGGGTTTGACAAGAGGCTGACTGGAAAATCTAATTGTTCCTTAATATCACCTCTTCTAAGGTATTCTAGTCATCCTTACTGGTTGATAAGGATAACTGGACACAGAGCAGTATTTTCTGAACTGTTTCTTTGATTTAGAAAGTGTTTATTTCCAGGTTTCTTTCTCTCAGGTGATTTTTACTGGACTTCAGTCTCATACATCCTAGATTGAACATTTCGTGAAAACAGGAACTATGTGACTGCTTACCTGAGACACTGCAGACATCTCTTGTTCAGATAGGAGTTTAATGAAATTACCACTGAGGTTCTTTCCAACCCTGACATTGGGCAGTTCACAGCACATAGTACATAGTCTTGCACAGGAAAATAATTAAATATTTGTTGATTGAAGGAAGTTGCATGAATATAGGCTACTACTTGATCTCCCTACCATCTTTCCAATTCCATTACTATTTCCTGTTGAATCCAATTCAATATGAAAGACATTCATTAGGTGCAGACTGTGTGTAGAACACTGTGTACAGTCTTATATTTTTTGTAGCATATTCCCATACCGCAATTTGTTTAGTCATTCCCCAACTAATTCTTTGCTAAGACAAAAAATGCCAGCATGAATGTGAAACTTCCTTTCTTCAGGTATTTTTCAGCCATTGTCTGACTCTTCATGACCCCATTGGGGTTTTCTTGGCAAAGATACTGGAGGGGTTTGCCATTTCCTTCTTCAGTTCATTTGACAGATGAGGAAACTGAGGCAAACAGGGTGAAGTGACTTGCCCAGGGTCACATTGCTATTAAGTATCTGAGGCCAGATTTGAACTCAGAAAGAGGAATCTTCCTAATTTCAGACCCCCAGCTCTCTATCCACTTTACCACCGGCAGCTCCTTCCTTCTCTAAACCTGCTAATTATCACCCAAATGCTTCAAGGTAAGTCACTTAGCCTCAGTTTCTTCACCTGTGCATGATGAAGTTGGATTAGTTGATCTTGAAGTCTCTTCTAGTTCTAAATCCTCTTAATTCTAATAATTAAGGAGGCACTTCAAATAAGCTTTAATGCTGGAGCTGGTTTGAATACACCAGCAAGAGCTGATTGTTAAATTTTTAGTATGAGCATTTTATACCTTGAAAATTAGAAAGCCATAAATCAGGGCTTGATTTATTGTTTTGTTGATTATCTAGACTTAAAAAGTGTTGGAGAAAACATTTACACTTAAAAGTATGTCCTACACACAATTTTTTTGGGGGGAAGAACTGGTTGTTCTATCATACCACTGGTTTTAAAGCATGAGTCACAATTAGATGAACAGTGGTGGAGAGGGATGGTAAGGAGAGAAGACCTAGGGAACAACACAAGCAAAGGCAGAATCAGGAGAAAATGGGCATATAGAGGGGATAGCAAGCAGCTGAGTTTGCCCAGAAAATAGGATCTGTGGATCTGCCGTGTGCCAAGACTGGCAAGGTAGATTGGAAGTCACAGGTTAGTGAGCTCATGGTGTAGGGGAAAAAGAATTAGATCTGAAGTTAGAAGACTGGATTTAATCCACCTACTATCTGTGTGACTTGGGGCCAGGAATTTAGCTTTATGGGACCTCAGTTTCTTCCTCTGTAAAATCAAATAATATTTATAAAATATTTGAGATAATATTTGTAAAAATAAGTGCTTAGAGCAGTGTCTGGAACGTAGTAGGTGCTGTATAAATGCTTATTACCTAAAATGAGGGGATTGATTGGACTAGATGACCTCTAGGGTCTTCTCCAGCCCTAAATATATGATCTTTGATCTAGTTCAACCCCTTCAATTTTACAGGTGAGGAAACTGAGGCTCAGAGCAGTAATATGACTTGCCTCGAGGTCTGGAGGTAACAGGAATGAGATCATGGAGGACTTTAAATGACAAACTGAGTTCGGACTTGATTCTGTAGGTCCCAGGGAGTCATCAAAGGTCTTTGAGCAGTGACTGGAATGATATGATATGATGACCAGAACCAGGTATTAGGAAGATTAGTCTGGCCCTTATAATGCTCAGCACAAACACTATCAGGCAGATTTTTATTTTAGTCGTGCTTCAGGCACGCATCTTCAGAAGCTACAGGCAAATAAATACTGGTGGAAAATGGCCCAAAACTAATTCCTGGGGCTTTCTTTCTTACATAACTTCTCTCTCAAGGGGACATCCCAAAGGAATGAATGATCAGAAAGGAATGAACAGACTCAGGGAATATCCTAGATGTGTCAGCACATGATTAATCTTGGTCATTGCCAGGAAAACCATGCTTGGATTTCAGCATTCCCTTCACTTCCCTCTCTGCAGCAGTGATGCTGACTTCACTCATGAGGATTCCTCTTGGAAAACTGGATGTTTATAAGTCTCTCCTTTGTTTCAGATATTTCCCTAAGGCCAGACCTATGTTAGAACAGAAAGCAAAGGAGACTGCGAAGCTAGTTTTCAATGGCATCCTGCCATTGCTTGGAAGACTAATCTTTCTAATATCCAGTTCTGGTCATGTCACACATCATGTGAGGGTGTGAGTCTCATGTACTTAGCCTAGATATTCCTGTCTTTGCCAGCAAATGTTCAATGAGGTCCTATGCCTGGAGGACCATGGAAGTCAGTACTTATCTCAAAATATCATGTTTTGTAGTTATTTGTGTTTGTGTCATCCCCTTACGAGACCATAAGATCCATCAGGTCAGAGGCTGTCTTGTCTAAACTTTGTATGTCTTAATGCCTCACATAGAACTCTGCACATGGTAGGCAATTCATAAATGTTGAATTGAAGCAATTGATTTGTGCCAGCCATGCAACCCAGGCTTACAATCAACTTTATGGACTGAGTAGGAATTATGAGGAGACAACTTTAAAGCAGAGGTTGTACATTGGAAATATCAACAACAAGAGACAACAACAAACAAACATGACGCTAATCAATAAAAATGTAAGAACAATGTTTTTAGTAGATGTGGCCACACCAGATACTCATAATGTCCAAGCTACATGGAAACCATAAAGCACTAACAGAAGAAATAAAAATTATGTGAGAAATGGATGAAGTACATCATCCTCTCTGCTACTGGAAGTGTATTAAGGGGAGATACTGTTAGTAAACTTGGACTTACTAATAACAACATTCTAGTTGTTATCGTTGGTGTTTAGTTGTGCCTGACTCTTTGTGACCTCATTTGGAGTTTTGTTGGCAAACACACTGGAGTGATTTGCCATTTCCTTCTTGAGCTCATTTTACAGATGAGGAAACTGAGGCTGATAGGGCAAAGTGACTTGCCCAAGGTCACATAGCTGGTAAGTGTCTGAGGTCAGATTTGATCTCAGGAAGGGTCTTCCTAACTCCAGGCTTGATGCTCTATGCTCTATGACACCAGCTTGCTGCCTGCATCCCAATACTTTTATTAAATTATAAAATGTAGTGATCTTACTTACTCTTTCAATAGTCTATAGAATATTAAAAACAGATAGATAAACACTGGGGATGCAAGTACAGAGAAGCAAGGCAGTCCCAGCCCTCAACATGGTTATATTCTAATGGGGAAAGACAACACAGAAAAGGGAGTTTGAAAGGGAGTGGGTTGGGGAAAGAAAGTACCACCATGCTGGGGAGGCCAGGAAGTGCTGTGAATGTCTTGATCCAGGCAATAGAAGGCCAAAGCTGGTCATTGCAACCAGAGACTAGAGAAGGAGCCTGGATTTAGCGATCAATGCAGATTATATGAGGCAACAATAGAAACTAGGTATTCTATCACTACAAGCTACAAAAAATGTAGTCCCTACTGAATACCTAGAAGAGCTTCTAGGTGGTGCCATAGTGCACAGAACATCAGCCCTGGAGTCAAGAAGACTTATCTTAGTTGAAATCCAGCCTCAGACACTTACTAGCTGGGTGAACCTTGTCCAAGGAGGCTGTGCAAAGTGAGAAAGTTGAAGAACTGGGAGATTAGGGTGTTTATGGGAATAACAACAAGTATGTTGAAATCCCCTAGTAGGAGGGCAGGAGTTGAGGAGGAAAGAAAAGTTTTAAACTGGGTACTGAACTCTGAAGAAAGAAGGGGAGTGTCCTGGAGATCCCAGCTGTCAGATTTTGCTTGTGTGGTACATCTGGATTGAGTAAACCTTAAAGAAAGAGAGGTTACTGACTAATTGCTGTAGAGGGAGAATCTAGAAGTGGTAATGGGGAGCAGTGAGGATTCCAACCCCCCAATCTTGACGAGTGAATCAAGAGAATTTCCAGTGCTGGAAAGAGAAACCAGGGAGATTGTGTCATGCGGAGATAGATCAAAGTGAGAGCCAGAAGATGGCAGGAGTGGGAAAGGAAAAGATTTAAGTTAAAAGCAGGTTTGTTACCTACAGGGCAGGCATTCCAGAGAGCGCAGTGGGAGGAGAGGGTAGCTTTAGAGTGGGACCTTGATGGAGTTGGGTCGCAGAAGTGGGAATAAAGCTTTTTTAAGTGAGGGACAGGCAATGGGGCTTGAATGATAGCAGCTAAGTGTTCAAAATCACTGGCATGGGGAAGATACTACCAGGGGAGACTTGGTTAATCATTGAGGAATGAGTTCAGGTAGGTTTTCATTGTCCACAGTGGGTTGGCCTTAGATCAAAGTTTTCTCAGGGTTGTAGTCAAACAAGTTCTGTGAGCTGAAGGAATGATGTTATTCTCTTTCCCTCAAGGAAGAAGACTGGGTTGGAGGCTGGATGAACTCATTTTTCCCCTTCCTTGGAGGAGACTGGTACTCAATGGAACACTGTTTCTCCTCTTCACAAGGGAGGCAGAAGACTGGGCAGGAGTCTTGGTGTGATGAACTTGCACTTTATTCTCTTTACCTTAAAGATAGAAAAAATATAATACATATGGAAACAGGGAGGTAACTGCCAACCTTATTAACCTGTTTGTTACTTGAGCTGCTCTGAAGATGCCCTCAGTGAATCTGTAGAAGATATGCTGATATCCCAATTTCTTTTTTTCAATGAGAAAAAGTTATTTTGTTCACTTGGGCAATAGTCTTCAGAGAATTAATAACAAAAGGAGAAGAACAGGCTAATAGCCAATCCTAAGGCAGTTTCTATCTAAACACTATCAATAAAGATATGAATAGTATTGCTAATGATGGTGATGATGGTAACTGACTGCTCCACCAAACAATTCATCAATGGGCCAGTTTTCCTACAACCTCTCTAACATTTGTAATATGTGTGTGTGTGTGTGTGTGTGTGTGTGTGTGTATGTAGCCAGTTTTGCTTTTGTCATGAGTGTGAGGTAGAACCTCAGAACTATTTTAATGTGTATTTCTCTAATTATTAGTGATTATGGAGCATTTTTTCACATGATTATTGATAGCTTGGATTTCTTCTCTTGAGAATTATCTCTTCATATTCTCAGATTGTTCATTAATTGGGAAGTGGATCTCATTGTTACAAATCTGCATCAGCTTCTTGTATCTCTCAGAAATGAAACCTTTATTAGAGAAACTGAATGAGTTAAAGCATTCTGGAAAGCAATTTTTAATTATGCCCTTGAAGTTATTAAAAAGTTCACGCTCTCTGACCCAGTAAGCAAAAGGTTTTATATGTACAAAAATATTTTTGGTATCTATTTTTTATGGTGGTAAAAACTGGAAGTTAAGGGGATGCCCATCAATTGGGGAATGGCAAACAAATTGTAGTACATGAATGGGATGCAATACTATTGTACTATAAGAAATGAAGAAAAAAGACAGTTGCAAAGAGTTTGGGGAAGACTTTATTTGAACTGATACAAAATGAAATGACCAGAACTAGAAGAACAATTCATACTATGACATTAATATTGTAAAAACAAACAATTTTGAAAGACCTAAAACCTTTGATCAACTAAATGACTTCAAAGGACTAATAAAGTCCTTCAAAGGACTGATAAAGAAGAATGGTGCCCACCTCATGACAGACAGATGATAGATTGATATGAAAAATAAGAAACATATTTTTGAGAACTTTTGGTGCCAAGATGACAGAATGAGGAAAGATTCCTCTGAAGCCCTCCCAAATTTCTGTCTAAACAACTAGAAAACTGCCTCAGAATTGATCTAAGAGAAAGGAAGCAGGTTATCAGCCCAGCATGAAAGGCCTATCTCACTGGTATGGGAAGGGAGCTGAGATCCAAGAATATCAGTAGCAGTAGCAACAGCAGCCAGGCTTACAGCAAGGAACGTGCAGCAAGGCTCCAAAACTGGGGCAATCCTCCATCAAGGCCCTGCCATCCTGCAAACCAGCAGGTCCCTAGACAAGTCTGTGCAGTGCAGCGACACTCCAGTGACCCCATCCACAGCATAAACCACCAAAGCCTTGACTCCATTGCTGACCAGCCTTGCCCTAGGGCTTGTCAACAGGGAGACCTGACCCCTGGGGACTACCAGAAGAAAGAGACTGTTTCCATAGCAAACAAGCAACAAGGTCCTGCTCCTGGAACAGGCCAGCAGTTAAACCTCACATCCAGGGGAGGCCAACAGGGAGGCCCCTAATGCCCCAGTACAAGTCATAAGGGAGGCCTACCCTCCAGAGAAAGCAAGAACCTAAGTAAAAGTCAGCAGTAAGACCCAGAACACTAGCACAAAAAGCTTGGGACAGTTCAGGATCAGAGCCCATCTCTCACATAAAAACTCCAAGTCACAAAACAAGGCAGAAAAAATGAGCAAAAAAAACAAAAAAGAGATTGACTATAGAAAGTTACTATGATGATAGGGAGGATCAAGGCATAAACTTAAAAGAGGACAATTATATCAAAATGGCTACATATGAAGTCTCAAATAAATATGTAATTTTTTTAAATAGAGAATTTATTTATTTTTCAGTTCTTAACATTCACTTCCACAAGAATTTGATTTTGAATTCAGAATTTTCTCCCCATTTCTCCCCACCCCCACCCCAGGACAGCATGCATCCTATCCACCCCTTCTTCCAGTCTGTCCTCCCTTCTACTACCCACCCTTCTTCCAACCCCCTTCCCCTCTATTTTCCTGTAGGACAAAATAGATTTCTATTCTTCATTGCCTGTATAGCTTGATTTCCAGTTGCATGCTAAAACAATTTTTAACATTCATTATTAAAACTTTGAGTTCCATATTCTCTCCCTCCCTCTCCACCCACCCTCATTGAGAAAACAAGCAATTCAATATAGGTCATTCATGTGTAACAATGCAAAGAACTTCCATAATAGTTATATAGTAAAAGACTAAACACATTTCCCTGTGCCCTATCCTGCCCTTCATTTATTCCATTCTCTCCCTTGACCTGTCCTCCCACAATAGTGTTTGCTTCTGATGATTTCTTTCCCCAATTTACTGTCCCTTCTATTATCTTTCCTCTCCTATCCCCTTCCCCCTTGCTTTCCTGCAGGGTAAAATAGATTTTCGTATCCAATGGAGTGTGTGTTATTACCTCTTTAAGTCAAATTCCATGAGAGTAAGGCTCAATTATTTCCTTTCATCTCCTCCCTCTTCCCCTCCATTGTAAAAGCTCTTTCTTTCCTTTTTTATGTGAAATGATTTACTACATTCTACCTCTCCCTTTCTCTTACTCCTACTACATTCCATTCAACAGTAAATTTTATTTTATTTTTTTAGGTACTCTCCCTTCATATTCAGCTCACCCTGTGCCCTCTGTCTATGTGTGTGTGTGT
>CM053770.1:486395257-486419144 GCA_028658325.1 Potorous gilbertii
CTTCCACAAGATTCAGGAAGAAGCCAACATCAATGGCAGACCCCAGAAATCACAGATGATGGGAGACGTCAAGTTAGACCTCATTCCCCAGAAATCCAGAATGACAGAAGACGACAGACTCCCATTCCAAGAGATGATGGGAGATACCAAGGTGAACCAGAGACTTCAGTTCCAAGAGATGAAGGAAGAAGCCAGAGTGGGCAGCAGACCCCAGAAATCTCACATTATGGGAGATGCCAAGTTAGGTCCAATTCCCCAGAAACCCAGAATGACAGAAGACAACAGTCCCCAATACTGAGGGATGATGGGAGATACCAAGGTGAACCAGAGACTTCAGTTCCAAGAAATGAAGGAAGAAGCCAACGTGGACAGCAGACCCCAGAAATCCCAGATGATGGGAGATGCCAAGTTGGGCCTCAGTCCCCAGAAATCCAGAATGACAGAAGACAACAGACCCCCATTCCAAGAGAGGATGGGAGATACCAAGTTCAACCAGAGACTTCAGTACCAAGAAATGAAGGAAGAAGCCAACATTGGCAGCAGACCTCAGAAAATTCAGATGCTGGGAGACGCCAAATTAGCCCTCAGACCCCAGAAATCCAGAATGATAGAAGACAACAGACCCCTGTACCAAGAGATGATAGGAGATACCAAGTTCAACCAGAGACTTCAGTTCCAAGGGATGAGGGAAGAAACCTACGTGGGCAGCAGTCCCCAGAAATCTCATGTGATGGAAGACACCAAGTTAGACCTCAATCACCAGAAATCCAGAATGAAAGAAGGAGCCAGACTCGAGTACCAAGAGATAATGGGAGACATCAAGTTCAATCAGACACTTCAGTTCCAAAGAATGAGGGAAGAAACAAACGTGGGCAGCAGACCCTAGAAATCTCACATGATGGGAAACTCCAAGCTAGCCCTCAGTCCCCAAAAATCCAGAATGACAGAAGACAACAGACCCCAGTACCAAGAGATGAAGGGAGATACCAAGTTAGACAGCAGCCTTCACTTCCACAAGATTCAGGAAGAAGCCAACATCAATGGCAGACCCCAGAAATTCCAGATGATGGGAGACGCCAAGTTAGGTCTCATTCCCCCAAAATCCAGAATGATAGAAGGAACCAGACCCCTGTACCACGAAATGATGAGAGACACCAAGTTCAACAGCAGCCTTCACTTCCAAGGGCTGAAGGAAGGAGTCATCATAGACAGCAGACTCCAGAAATTCAGAGTGATTCGAGTCACCAAGTTAGACATCAGTCCCAAGTACCAAAGGATGATGGAAGGAACCAAGTTGGACAGCAGACTCAAGAACCCCAGGATGGTGAGAGATATACAAATAGACAGCAGACAACAGGACAAAGGGATGATAGGAGACGTCCTTTTACACAACAGATCCCTGATCATCAAAATGATGCAAGATGTCAGGTTAGACAGCAGACCCCAAAACCCCAAGAGGATGAAAAGCATCAGCAAACCTCAGAACTCTGGGGCAATGGAAGACATCAAGTGAGAGGCCAAAATCCTGGATCAGAAATTGATGACAGTTTCCAAGGGAGATCAAAGATCCTAATACCCAAATATGAGTATAATGAGAAATCCTATATCAATGAAGAGATCCCCATGCCAAGGGATGCGATCAGAAACCATCTGACAGATCCCACCCTAACTTCCAGAAAAGAAGAGAGGCTTCAGTGCTCCACAAATGGAGGTGATAAGACACACTTTTTAAGTAACAATGAAAAAAATTCTCAGAGAGATTCATATCAGAGATTTCCTGATGATGATCAGGAACAGCCAGATGAAGGTTCTAATCATTGGAATTCCCCAAAGCAGGATGCAACATCACAGAAAGCTGAGCGTAGACACCCCAACACCCAAGAGTCACTGATGGAGATAAAAGATAGTCCAATACACTGTGATGTGTATTTTTTGACCAAGCAAAAAGGCAACTGGTTATGCTATTGTATATATGACCCGTCAGAACAAAAAGATGAAGAAAGCAAACAGAATAATGCAGATCACTCTGCCTTTGCAGATGATCAACAAGGCAGATACATAGGAATTTGGGAATCTGGTATGGAAGATAATTATCAGTCTCTTGACCGGCAATCAGATGATGATCGTTCTGTTGAGAGGCAGCATTGGAGGTGGGAACCAGCTGAAAGGAGTCAAGGTGCCTATCCAACTCAACAGTGGGAAGGAGTGGACAACCCAAATCAATACATGGAAGAAAACTGGGAAGAAAATCCTAATGATGAGGCCTACTATCCCCATCTTAGCTGGAAATCATGTGACCAACAATACTCTCCAAGGCTGGACCAGGAGTTCCAGGAAAATCTTGGAAATCCCCAGGATTCCCCATTCTTTGGGGGTGACTTCCAAAGTCCTGTCTAGATTCACACATGTACTTCAGATGTTGGATTTGCTTCACTACTACCCACACTAAAGGTGTTATATGTTCTGATTTTTCTTTTTCTTTGAAAAAATATAGCAAATACTAGCATTTGATCAGCAGAATCTATCGTCTTTTGGTTTGGGGGCTCAAAGAGCATAGGGATGCTTTAAGGTGAAGGAGGAAAACAAGTATCTGTAAGGGTGTCCGAAGGCCCTGTGAGCAGGTGTAACATCAGCAAATTACAGCTCTCAAGGTTTTCCTAGAGAACCTTTCTGGGTCAAATTCTAAGCTTGTATGAAAATCAATAATAAATGAATAGCATTCAACTCCTGTTTTCTGAAGTGTGTTTTTCCTCCTATTCCATGTTCAAATTCTTAGTCTCTCAAATTAGAAGTTGAGATAAAGTAAACCATTTGTCACATTCCAGAACATAATCCACTTTTTAAACAGGTCTAACGGTCTTAGTTTTGCTGCTTACTTCTGGTGTGGACTTAGAAAAGTCATTTTACTTCATTGGGCCTCTATTTCCTCATGTGTAAAATGGGAAGGGAGGCATACAGCATAGGAGAAAGAAGACAGGCCCTCAAGTCAAAGGTTCTGGGTTCAAACCTGTGGTACTTATGGCCTGTGTAAGGTAATGGTATTTGAAAATTCCTCCAAGTTTTCTTCAAGCTCTAGACCTAAATCCTAGGAGAAGACTTTCTCAGCTCCCTTCTGGCTCTAATTCTATGATCCTTACAAACGATCTCAGAGAAGGTAGTCAGTCAGCAAACATTTATTAAGCATAATGGTTATTGTGCTTATGTAGTTATAATGGGTATTTGGGGGGCCCTCTTGGCTCAGAGTGAATGTCAGTAGTAACTATTTCTCTTTTGGCCAGCAACCCCGAGGGACTTCCCCTCCCATTTTGATTTTTTATTATCATTAAAGGGGTCATCCCTTGACTCCTGTCTTAAAGAGACCTGTTCACTGAATGGGTATTGCCTCTCTCAAACTGGGAAACTGAAAAGACCTTAGCTTAAAAGGACCAGGGTCTCCCACTGTATCCTGGACCATCTCCAGTTTTCCTGATTGATATCTTGCCACTGGATCTAGATTGCTCTGGAGGAGAAAGCCAGGCTGGTGACTTTGCACAGACCTCCCTCACTCAAATCAAAATCATTTTCAAGTCATGTCATCATCTCCCTGATGTCATGGTCCTCTTTGAAAACAAAAAACAAGTCACACAACTACAACCACATTAAGCATCTGCTATGTGCCTGGAACTATTCTAAGCACTGTCAGTCAGAGATTTAGGGAAATGACTAACATAATATTTTCACTACCTAACCTACCCACTCCAACACACACACACTCACACATACACCCCCACATATATATGAACAGACACACACATATACACAAGACACACACACACACACACACACACACATAATATCCTGAGGCCAAGTCCAGGCTCATACTCCTCAGGAATAGATTGACGGCATAGTGAGCAATTGCTTCATAAAAGTGAATCAAACATGCATCCCTCTGTAATATAAAGATTTTCATTGTTGTCCAGGAATGTTTGACTCTTTATGACTCCGTTAGGGGTTTTCTTGGCAAATATAGTGGACTGGTTTGCCATTTCCTTCTCCAGTTCATTTGACAGATGAGGAAACTGAAGCAAACAGGGTCACACAGCTAGTATCTGAGGCTAAATTTGAACTCAGGAAGATGAGTCTTCCTGACTCCAGGCCTGGCACTCTATCCAACTGTGCCACCTAGCTGCTCCCTAAATACAAAGATTATCTCTAAATATATTAATTAGTTCTACACTAATTATAATCAGTTCCCAGTTCTTTTCTCTACTCCTGCTACTGAAACCAAAAGTCAGGGCATTTGATAGTACTCTGGAAGGAGCCATCAAAATTGCATGCACCTGGTGAAGGTAATCAGCAGCCATGCTCTCCCTAAAGAGCTCACATCAGCCAAACTCACTTATCCCTGGGCGTGGAGCTTCAGAGGATGCAGGATGGTGCTCGTTCGCCCCTTCGTGGTGATGACTTTCAATGATCTGGAGGAGGATGCTTTACTTACTAGGAAATAGATAATCCTGTTTAAATACAGGTCTGTGGAAAATGACACTCCTTTGCTAACTAGAGATTCTCACTTCCCTTCCTTCACCATAGCCCATCAAAGGAAGCATGTTACATCCTGTATAACCATTTTTACTTGTAATTTTAAGACTCGACTGATGACAATGATGAGCAATTTATTATCTCTTTAAGGCTTGCAAAGTACTTTACATATATTAGCTTATTTAATCCCCATAAAACCCCAATGAGGTAGGTGCCATTATCACTCCATTTTTATAGATGAGTAAATTGAGGCTGAGAGAGGTTACATGACTTGCCCAGGATCACACAACTAGTAAGCATCAGAGGTGCATTTGAACTCAAGTTTTCCTGACCCCATCACCAGCAACCTATTCACAGTGAATAAAATTCACAGTACCATCTAGCTCCTAATATTAGAAATTTTAATTAGGTGATCTCCCAGGTCTCTCTTCTAACTCAAAACTGATTATCTAAGTTACTGTGGCTATCAACTATATTTCATTATTTTTCAGACTTTTCAAAAATGTACACATTTAACTTTTGGCTGTTCAGTTGTATCTGACTCTTCATGACACCATTTGGGGTCTTCTAGGGCAAAGAAACTGTTGTAGTTTGCCATTTCCTACTCCAGCTCATTTTACAGATGAGGAAACTGAGACAAATTGGGTTAAGTGACTTGCCCAGGGTCACATGACTGAAGTCTGAAGCCTGATTTGAACTCAGAAAGATGTCTTCCTGATTCCAAGCCCAGAGCTCTATCCACTGTACCACCTAGCTGACCCTAAACTTAACTATTTATTTCATAAATGTACTTTTTTCATAATTATACTATCTCATTGACCCAAGAAAAAATGCAGTAAACCAACCAATATGTTAAATAAACAAATATTTTAAAATTCATGACCCCTTACCAATCACTACTTCCTAAGATCTATTATAATGTCAGATGCTGAAGAAGGGAGAGGTGAAATTTTTCTATACCTCATCCACATACATATTCAAACAGTGAGAAAATGGCATTTGTTCATTGATAGAGAGCTATTTTTAAAGCTAGAAGTCTTGGGTTCAAGTCTCACTTCTGATACATACTGACCTTGTAAGCTAGGTCAAGTCACTTAAGCTCTCTGTTCTCTAGACAGCTATGTACATTACAGAGAAGGGGACAACCTGCATTAGTAAAAGGAGTTTCCTCACCTGAGAGTTCCCTGTATCAATGAAATCACAGGTCCCATCCTTGTCACTATCCTTATGATACATAGCATTATGACCACCACCAAGCTCCCTTTTTTATAATATTCCTTTATTTGACATCTTTTGCTTTCGATCACTTACATTCCCCAATATATTCCTTTCCCTCTGCCTTCTTCTCCCTTTCCCAGAGAACTGTGCCTTAAAACAATAAATAGAATAGAGAGGGGGAAAGTTTGGCAGAAACAACCAACATCTCAGAAAAGTGCGACATTTGCAGAGTTCCACATCCATGTTCTTCATTTTGCAGAGAAGAGGGGGAGATGCCTTCTATTAGTTCTTTGGGACCAAGCTTGGCCATTTTAGTTTCATGGAAAAGTTCTTAAGATACCAGAGAGAATTGTTTGTTTTTAGGTTGTACTAACTTCAGACAATCTCTGAGGTCCCTTCCATTTCTTGAGATTCTGTGATTTAGAGAAATGGCCAATAAAGTCATGAATAAAACCAGAAAGTCATAATTCTGTGTATTTATATATATATATATATATGTATATATAATGTATGTGTGTATGTATATATATATATATGCCAAAAAAGAGAGGAAAGAAATGTAATTATATTTAAGTATGAGTAAAATAATAACAATAGCTATTACTTTGTTCTACATCCTCTTTGGTCTCTTATACTTACACATTGGTATTCTTCCTACCTGACATTTTCAAGATGCCATAGTATTTCATTCAGATGAAATTCATTCTTCCACTCATTCATTCATTCAGCAAAAATTTATTAAGTATCTACTATGGTCTAGACCAGAGGTGGGGTATCTTCTAGGTTCTTGGGTGCGACCTTTTGACAGTCTAAGTTTTACAGGACAAATCCTTTTATTAAGGGGATTTACTCTGTGAAGTTTGGATTCAGTCAAGGGACTGCACTTTAGGACCTAGAGGGCTATATGTGGCCCTAAAGCCACAGTTCCCCACCACTGGGCTAGATGCTGGGGAAGCAAAAAAGCAGCAACAAAAACAAGGCCACTCCTCCAGGAGCCAGCCTTCCATTGAGGGGAAACAACATGTGTCCAGAGAAGTAAAAATGAAATACACACAAAGAAAAGAAAGTGACATCAGGATGGAGTTGGGGCAGAGTAACTTGTATATACTGTGGTCATGCCTCCATCCTTGAACATGTAGGTTGTTTGTAGCTTCTTGTGTTTACAATAAAGCAACTACAAATGTTTTATTTTTGCAGACTGAAGAGAATTCAAGACTGAAAGGAAACTGTTAGATACAGAGCAGAAGAAGTAATTGGCTCCTAAATAATAATAATGGCTAGCGTTTATATAATACCTACTATATGTGCCAGGCACTTTATAAATATTATCTCATTCGATCTTTCCAACAACCCAGTAAAGTAGATGGTGTTATTATCCCCATTTTACAGTTGAGGAAACTGAGGTGAAGTGATTTGCCCAGGTAGTAAATGTCTGAGGTTCAATTCGAAATCAGGTTTTCCTGATTCTGGCTGGTTCTGGGATAGAGTCCTCAAGGCTCCATCCATGTTACTAACTCACTTCCTCCAGATAACAAGAATATGTCAAGCTAGCTGGAAGAGACTTCAGAAGTCATCTAGTATAATTCTCCTTCCTACCTTTAAAAAAAAAAAACCAGGTAAGAAAACTGAGAGTCAGAGAAATTATGCGACTTTCCCAACATTGAGCACAGAGCTATAAAACAGGGATAGGAACCAGGTCCTCAGGCTCCAAAGCCTGCCTTCTTTCCCCTTAGCCTCTGCTCACTCTGCCCTCTAATCAAACAGGACACCATCCACCCTGCTTTCCAAAAAGGCACTGCTGTCCTGCACCAGTCCTGACTCAGGCCATGCCTGAACAAACAAGGCACACTCAGTAGTGAACAATAAGATTCACTTAGCCAGAGCAGGAGAAACAAATTCAGGGAGGATAGGCAAATTCTGAGTCTACCCTGAGATGATTCAGCTGAGGAAAGCTTTCTTGTCCAAGTCGTCCATTGAGGTTCATAGTCAAGCACCAGAGGGTTGCTGGAGCCACCTGCTTTGTATTCAGGTGACAAGGAAGTGATATCAACTGCCCAGACTAATGTAAAGTGTTGGTACTTCCTCGGGACCTAGCCCAGTGGGCAGTTAGGTGGTACAGTGGATAGAGAACCAGTACAGGAGTCATGAGGACCTGAGTTCAAATCTTACCTCAGACATTTGACACTCACTAACTGTGTGACCTTGGGCAAGTCACTTAACCCCAATTGCCTCATTCTGGGTCTTCACCAATTATCCTGATGAATATCTGGTCACTGGATTCAGATGGCCCAGAAGTGAGGCTGGTAACCTGCACAAACACTGTCCTCCCTCACTCAAAAAACAAAGTCAAGTGCAAATCATGTCATTATTTCTCTGATGGCATGGTCTTCTTTGGCAATGAAGGACAAACACACACACAGAATCTCCATGGTAATATTTGGCAACTGATTCTTAGATTGAATGTCCTGGCCATGTTTTCTTCTTATATATATATATATATATATATAGATTCCCTGAACTTAAAACATAACCACAGAATCAAGAAAAAAAACTGAAATCAATTATGTTTTTCACCATGACCTTTATTTCTTACAAATTTAGGAGTTAACTCTGGGTTGTTTGTTTGTTTTAACAATATGGCTAATAAAGGTATTATTTCCCATATTAGGTGTTTAAATGATTATACCATGTGATCCATAATCACCCTAAAGAATTTAGTCTAACTATCCACATGGGGCAACCACTATGAAGCAATTTGGTGGTACAGTGATTAAAGCAAAGGGGCTGAAGTCAGGAAGATCTGAGTTTAAATATGACCTTATAAATATGACTGACTAGCTGAGTGATCCTGGGCAAGTCAACTCACCTCAGTTTCTTCACCTGTAAAATGGGGAGAACTATATAAATGCCAGCCATTATTATATAGGAATAATTTAGGCCCTTCTTCACCCCATGCAGTTACTTTTCTTCAGTTTGCAAAAAAGAATACTAATAGTTGCTTTATTGTAATCACAAGAAACTACCAATGACCTACAACTGTAGGTTACCACAACCCATCTACTGAACTACCTTCCTTCCCCTGGGTGGCAAGACCTAACTCAGCCCCTCAAATGGGCATAACAAGATCACTTACCTTGAAGGGTGCTGCAATAATCAAGTGAGGTAATATTTGTAAAGCATTTAGCACAATTTGTGGCACATAGTAGGCATTATATAATGTATATAAACATAAGTAGGCACTATATGCTAATAACTATGCACAAAAAAGCTATTTACAGGATTGAATAATCAACAGAGGCACTGGAATTAAGAGAGATTGAAAAAGCCTTCCTGTAAAAGTGGGATTTTAGAGGGGGGGGAGGAACACATGTGATGAACCAATCAAAAGTTGAGAAAATGGGTCACATTCCCTCCCTCTCCACAGTGAGGCCAACACAATCTCACTAACACTTTACCCATTATAGTGCATCCTTCCCCCACCCCACCTTCATCTGTCATTGTGCTAGCTCTCAGGCTTCCCTTCTGCCTCCAGCATCAATGATCGCAGCAGTTAGCCCTGCTGCACACACCCAAAGCAGCAGCTGTGCGGTGGCCATGGGGAGTCTACTATCCCTCCTTTCCAGACCATCTGATGGCTATGGCTATTGTTGTTGGTCTTTTGTTCTCCAAGAGGACCAATGACATCACAGGTGATGGCTTGACTCATGCCTGAACCGGACTTAAGTGAAGCAGAGTTGTGCATAGTCATGAGCTTCGAATTCTCCTCCAGAGTCATTGACATCCAGTGGCAGGACAAAAGTCAAGATAACTGGCAATGGCCCTAGATGCAGTGGGCCCTCTCTAACATAACTTGACAATTTAAGCATCACTTTTATCTCTCTCCAAACATATGCAAACCCAGCACCAAGTGCCCTTCTTTCCTACAGTACCATCAATCTTGAGGATGTTTGATAAACACCTATTGACAATGACAGCAAATACCTTCAAAGTCTATAAATGGGACCTTCTCAGAAAAAATTGGAAGGAATGAGTAGAAATATAACATGTCTTGTGTTTCCTGTGGCAGGTGCCCCACAAAGGATGTGTTTAATGCTCTCAGGAAGTGACTGGTAAGTAAATGCAGCTACATGATGCAGTGGTTAGAGCATTGGACCTGGAGTCAGCAAACCTTGAGTTCATTTGTATCTATGTGACCATGAACAAATCTTTTAAACTCAAACCTCAGTTTCCTCACCTATAACAGGGGATGATAATAGCATCTCCCTCCAAAGGTTGCAGTCAGGATAAAATGATATAATATTTGAAAAACACTATATAAACGTTAGCTATTATTAAACTCCCTGGCCCCATGAACACACATGAATGGGTTATGATAGGCATCATGGAACTCATTACATTATCTTTCCCCAAAAACTCACCTGTTTTTGTAAAGGGTGCCACCATCCTTTCAGTTGCTCCAGATCAGAACTTGATGCCACCCTTCCCTCCTCACTTTCACTAACCTCACCTATCCAAGCAATTTCTAAGTCTTGTCGTTTCTATATCCACAATATCTCTTACATCTGGTCCCTCCACTTTCTTCAAACAACCACCATCCTAGTTCAGGCCCTCATTACCTCTGACCTGGACTATTTTAATAGACTCCTAAATGATCTCCCTGCTTCAAATCTTTCCCCTTTCCAGATCATTCCCCATTCCCAGCCCCTATCCCCAACAAGTGCCAAAATGGTTTTCCTAAAATTCCTAGAATTCTGCATATGGAACTGAAAATGACCTTAGAGGTCATCTCACATAAGCCCCTTGTTTTGTAAATGTGAAAACTCAGGCCCAGAGAAGTTGCCCATGGTCACAGAGCTAGTAAATGTTAAGATATGATTCGAACCCATGTCCTGTGCTTCAAGCCCAGCATTCTTTCCACTATTTCACTGCTACTGGACAGAGAAATCCTACTCAGATGTGGAATTGATGGTCTCTGAAGGTCCTTCTACCTTGGGGATTCCAATTCTAAGTGGTAGGGACAGCAAGAAAGCAGTAGAGGGAACCAGTGAGCCAAGCAAACCCTGGAGTTTCCTGGTGGGGAAAAAAGGGTGCATCTTGTGACCAGAAACTAAGGCATAAAACAAATAGTTCCAAATCAGTAATTTTATTCCTTCAGTAGAGCTCAAATTGACCCACAGCCACGACCTTCCTTGGGACCGATTGCATTCTCTCACCCCTGCCCTCGATGGCCAAAGCCGCCTCTTCTCTCGATCCTCCCCCTTCTCTGGACACACCCCAGCGCACTCTACCCACAGGCTTTCCCTAGCGATGGGGAAGATGGGGAACCACTGTGTTCTGATCTAACTGTGAGTCATTTCCTGTGTGGCTGGCAAGACTTCTGAGTTTAGCCTTGAGCAAATAGTATCTCATACTTTTCAGATTCCAGATCACTAATGTTTCCTGTCCTGCAAAGAATGAGTTAATAGACTAATGGACTCCCAAGTGAATGGGTTAACAAGCATTCCTGAAACAAAGTCCTTTCCTGATCTCCACATCTACATAGGTTCCTACTTTCCCCAAAGTCAAGTTTTCAAAGCCTGCCTTTTATATTCAAATCTGCAATATTCTAAAATTATGAGTATTTAAAATATAGTAATTGGTTCCAGCCTAAAGAAAATATGCAGGGCTAATGCAAAGCAACCACTTGGAAAGTTTTCTTCTGCCCACTAGTTGGGACCTAGCTATATTTTTTATTTTACCTTCACATTTCCATGTCTTGTGGTTTCTCCAGTGTGAGTTATCCTTTCGTAGATCACAACTCCTCTAGGACTTCTTTTCAAATGCAACCTTTATGATAGCTTTTGTTTTTACATCATCTTCATTTGCAAATAGATCTGTCTTCCCTCCTCGCAAGAAGACATCACTTGTAACAAAATTTTTTTGTAGAAGTAGTTTAGGAAAACTAAGGAATATTTCAAAGAAATCTGACAATGTTCCACATCAGTGGTTTCCAAGCTATTCAATAAAGGAGGGTTATTACCTCAGCTGTTCTTGATCATTAGAAGTACATCGAATTCAGTTTTGTTTTGTTTCATTTATATGACATGGTTATACCTTATATTGTTTTTCTGATTCTTCTCCCAAGTCTACATCAGTTCATCTAAGTACAGTTATCCCTTCCACATCACTGGGATTAGAAGCATGGCATGCCTCTCCCTTCTCCACCATTCGCAATCCAGAAAATTCCCATAACATTTTTAGCTGTCCCTTCATAGGAAAAAAAGTCTGAATTAATTTTTTCTTTTTCTTTTATAGGGTGTTTAAAGTACCTTATTGTAAAATTTGGATTAAGTATTTAGTCATAGGCGATATTATACAATACCATATATTGTAAACTGAGGCAAATACTCCCTTGAGGGAATTTAAATCTCTCTTTCCCTCAAAGTGCAACACACCTGGAAAATTCAAGCCAGTTCTTGAGATTTAAATCCCTCTTTTCCCTAAACGGAAAAAGCCAGAGGAAGACAATGCCTGTGAAATTAAAGATTTTTATTAAGCAAGGATGAAAAGAATAATATACACATAGGTATTATCCAGACTGTGCTGAACAGGATATCCAGTAATGGATGGAAAGTTTACATATTTTTTAATTGAAGGAAGGTAAGGAATTTGGGTGAAAGGTGGACTTAGAAAGGAAGGAGTCAGTGAGCGCCATCCCCAAGGGAAGGAGGAGAGTGAGGAATTCCAGGTGTCAGCGCTGTGACCTTTTGATACACAAATCCGAAGGCATCCTTGGTGATAAGCAGTTCACAGTTCAAAGCCTGATAAGGATAAGTCTCCCAAAACAGGATATTCTGAAAGCCCCATAACCAAAGTTAGAGAAGTCTCTTAAGATCTGGTTGTCTCCAAAAAGCATAAAACAGGCTATATCCATAGTCTCATAACCTACAGTCAGGGAAGTCTTTGAAGATAGGGATGTCTCTTGAAGATCCATAAACCACCAAATAGCTCAGGGTCTGCTTCAAAGCTTATCAGCTTAATTGGCTACAAAGTTGCTGATTTTCTCCACTTCCAGCTAGGTTTACTCTTGGTCACCATAAAGGATCATTGGTATGTCAAACCAATATGGCCAATCCTGATAGTTTTTCTGATTATTTAGATAATTGGGGATTTGGAGAATCAAGCAAATCAAAGTATCCAATTTTCACAATATGCTTTATGTATTTCTGAGTTTCTAAGCATTTTCTGTGTGGTCTGATGACCTTCTGTTGTCTGTGTCTTCCAAAAAAATTCAAATTTACTTCATTTGCCAACCCACTGCATATCAAAACTGCAATAGGGAAGATCATGATGTGGAAGGGATAACTATATTCTAGTACTTTTCTGAATTCTTCATATCCATTTTTTCTTGTTGTGCAATAAAATTCCCTTACCTTCACACAGTATAACTTTAATTTACCCATTCCTTGAGTAATGGGCATCTATTTGGCTTCTAGTTCTATGTTATTATATTAAAAAAAAAAAGGTACTTTAATGATTTTGCTGTGATTAATAGTTTGGTGCTCATGGGACTTTTCTTTCTTTAACGTCCTATGGATATATGCCTATCAGAGGTCTGCTAAGACTTAGTAGGAGATACTTAAATGTTACTGTGCCTAAACATGGCCTATTTGCTGATAAGCTTCTTCAAACTTAGCTAAGTAGGTCTCCAAACAGACACACTGCCCTCAGTTAGACTTGTACTTGAAGGCTCTCCAATTTAATAAAGTCTACATAAGCTTACATGCCATGAACATAGCCTCTGTGAACCCAGAATCATCTTTATGGCATGATAAAGCTTCTAATATTTTAATGAAATATCATTAAACTTAAACTGTAAAGAGTGAATGAGTGGTATGAAGTTCACATGTGACAAAGTCTGTTGTGTGTGGCTTGAAAGGAGGCAGAATAGACAGCTCTACGCTCTTCCTCTCCTCACCCCCCCCCCCACCGGACTCCATTCATTCCTGCCAGGAGGAGAAGTAGGAAGTTAGGGCTGGAGGCCACTATGCTCTCCAGAGAGAGAACATGCTGGGCTAGAAGTAGATTTATCTGCTTCCTTAAATACTACTAGTCCAGGTGATATGATTGGGCTCCAGTTGAACTTTTGATCGTTTTGTCATTTGGGCAAAAAGGGGAACCCTAATCTCTAAATCCAAGATTCAACTCCATTTGACTTAATATTGTGTTCCTCAATTAACTCATAGAGAGAATAGCAAAGAAACCCATTTATCCAAATCATGGCAAAAACAGAAATCAGAGAAGGTCTCCATAGGATATATTCCAGACAATACAAAGTGAAGTTCTCCCATTAGGAGTGAGATAACTCAGATCAGTGTACTAGATCTCACTAGATCTTTTTGGGGAAAACTCCCCAAAGTTTCTACAATAACGGGCTGACAATGGGAACATGAAGGAGACTTCCAGATTCTCCTGTGTCTTTACATATCTTTTCCTCCAGTGATCTGAAGTGGGACTGGCCTCTCAAATCTTCTCTCTCAAAGCTGGAAGCCTTCTTGATATTCCATTTGATGAAGACTCCCACTTGGAAAGTCCCTAACCGTTCTCTCACCTCTTAACAACCACATGCCCTCACAGAGGAGAAGACAGGACTTTCATCTCTACCAATAAAAAGTCCCACACCAATATGCTTCCGGACAGGGTTAACAAAGAATATTTGACTGTGGCTTAAAACTCAAACTCCTTTGTCCAGCTATAGTGGATTGTCTTTCTATCTATATCTATGGTAGCATATTGGATTTAAGATCCAGGAAAGGCCTGGGTTCAAATCCCAACTCCAACTCTTACTAACAATAATGATAAGACATCAAACCCCTCCAAGCCTCAGTTTCCCCTTGTAACATGTTTTGGATTTGGAGTCAAAGTGTAGTTCTATCTCAATTTGCACCACTGACCAGTGGGACTTTGGCCAAGTCCCTAATCAGCAGTGAGATACGATGGAAATAGTGCTGGACCTAGAGTCAGAGGACCCAAGCTCAAACCCCTGCTGCTTTCTACCTGTGAGAGCCAATCACTGACCTACTTTCTTCTGTACAATGAGTTAGTTGGACTAAATGACCTCTGAGTTCTCTTCTACTGCCCTTTACAACATTCTCTGGACCCCAAATTGTGTAAAACAAGGAGACTGGCCTAGTAATTTTCCAAATAACTTCCATTTTAAGCCTAAGATTCATCTGACTCATTCAGGCTGGTGGCACACTAGACAGAGTGCCCAACCTGGAGTCAGGAAAATCTGTGCTCAAATCCAGGCTTAGATATTCACTAGTTGTGTGACCCTGGGCAAGTCACTTAACCCTGTTTGCCTCAGTTTTCTCATCTCTCAAATGAGCTGGAGAATGGCAAACCACTCCAGTATCCCTTCCAAGAAAACCCTAAATGAGGGTCATGAAAAGTCAGACACAACTGAACAACAAAAATATCTACTTCACCTGATTGTTGTAAGGCTCACATGGGATGGTGACTATAATAAATCATTTTGCAAACTTGAAAGCATTAGGAAGGTGGGAGTCACTCTTATTTAGGTGACTTTGACACCAAGAGATAGCAGTTTCAGTTAATTTGGTTACTTTTAAAATTATCCATCTTTCCAAAACAATTGTCTAACTGAAATAACAGCAATTCCTGTTTGTGAGGCTGAAATGTTTACTTTGACTGAAGTTCAGGGAATGAGTAAGCAATGAAAAAGACTCTTCAAGCTCTGCAGAACAGAAAGTCAAACAGAGGAATCTTTGCACACTGTGGGGAATTGGGGGAGGGGTGGTCATTTCAAGCCAAAGAGGAAAAATCAAGACAAGAATAATTAAGGAGAAAAAAATGCACCGGCAGTTATAAGGCTACATAATTAATATGATGGCATCTATGAAGAAACAGAAAAACAATTATTTAGAGGAGGCAGGGTATTAGATTTGGGAGTACGGGACCTAGGTTCACACCCTGGTTCTGGCAACCTACCACCAGCATGATCTTGAGTTAGTCATTTAACAACTACTCTGGGCCTCAGTTCCTCATCTGTAAAATGAGCATATTGGACCAGAAAAATCACTAAGGCTTTTTCTAGTCTAAATTTGTGATTCTTTCCAGCTAGAACTGAACTGCAAAAACATAGCACTGATTAAATGAAAGCACAAACCAATAAGAAACTTGCCCCAGGAAGATGCCCTGAGATTAGGGTCTAGGTTTTCAGAAAAGTGCTCATATGATAGGGAGGGACCTTCCAAGGAGTATAGATGAGTGAACCTAACTATTCCACCTGGAGACAGCTAGGTGACTCAGTGGGTAGAGCACTAGACCTGAAGTCAGGAAGACCTGAGTTCAAATATAGCCTCAGCCACTTACTAAGCTGTGTGACCCTGGGCAAGTCACTTTACCTGTGTTTGCCTTAACTCTAGTATCTTTGCCACTGAAAACCCCATGGCCATATTGGCATGCTATGGTCTACTGGGTCACGAAACATCCAACATCACTCATATAGGCTTCTCAGACCTGATGAAATCTTTGCCTGAGTGCACAAGACCATCTTTGAAAGGGAAAAAGAAGACCACTGGAAGTTGTGATCACTATGAATCCTTGTGTTGCTACTTGAGGGATTAATATATCCTTTGTTTCTGTGTAAAGCAAAGTTGGCAGATCTAGGCTCTGAGCGCATTGCCCCAGATCCAATCTTTGCTTGAAATAAATGCTCAGTCTTGTTAATGTTGTAGGCACTCCCCCTTGATAGTAACTGTATCATGAGTATCCACTGAGAAAAACAAACAAAACATATTCAGCAATCCCTCTAGGATACTTTCTTATAAAAATGACTACTACTCCCAGATTGTAGAGTACTTCTATATATTAGCACTTGTAAAATCATAGCTCATGAGCCCCTACCACCTAACCTCCCCTTAAAAGTCAGCCAGTAGTCATAAATAAAACAAAAGTATTTAGTAAGATAGAATAGTAAAAACAATAGCTATGAAAGACCTGGTGGACAAATGCACACAGTATCCATGGGAAGAATGGACACAAACACAATACAAGTAAACTGAGTCAAGGAAATAAGGAAATTCATAACTTCAATATTTGATGTCCTTTCTTTCCTCACAGAGTTCCCATAAAACTCACTTCTCAATTTCCAGGACTAGTACTTCTTTAAATTGGCTCCTCTTTGTTGTTGTCAGGGGACATGCTCTATGAATCTGCTTCCTACCTCATATCACTGCATTTCTGTATCTGGATCTGACTGGAGAATGTTTCTTTTCCCTGTTGGATCCACCTCAAATGTAGCCCAACTTCTCTCAAAAAGAACTCATGAACTTCTGGTTGGATGTCTCCTACAGGACGAGAAGGTCCAAAGCTAAATGAGATGGCCAAAGGAGGAGGAGTGAAGAAAGAGAAACCTCACTTGCTACAAAGATGTTTCCTGTTTCATCACCACCACCACCACCACCACCACCACCTTGGTTTGATTGAACCAACTGTCAAACTATTTGGACTGTCTTTTAGGGCCACCAAGGGGCATATGTTAATCTTTTGCCTGTGGCCATGTTCCCTTTCTAAATCAGTCAAGGAGGAAATTGTCTATACTCTATAAAGGGTTCACTGGGCATGATCTCCTCCTTCATTTTTATGATTACATTCTGGATTTTCTGCATTTTGAGATGGTCAAAGAACAATTTCCCCAATCATAGGATCAGAAATTTAGACCTGAAAAGGTACCTTAGAAATCATTTAGTCCAAATCCCTCACTTTACAGATGAGAAAACTGGGTACTAAAGAGAGAGGAAATTGTGTTTCTGATTTCTATGTTAGTTCACAATTCACTTTTATACAGTTAAAGTTGGGTTCAGTGGAGGCAACTCTTTATGGGAGACTAGAAAATCAAATACCAAACAAGAAAATACCAAAAACAGAAACAGGGTTTAAAACAAAAATTAGACTATGGAGGAGCCCCAGGAAGGGAACAAAAATGTATTTCAAAAGAAAATAAAGTTGTACATCTAAATTATGGCATTCATAAGGGAAAAATTCTTCCCAATAGTAGCAAAAATATTGAGCTGAATTCACCTCTAAACTAAAAGCATCAAAGGAAAACAAATTGCCATCAAATGTGATTTTAAAAAATTTTATCAAAATTAAATTTTTATAGGCAGGTTTATCATTAATTCTTGTAGTAAAAATGCTTTAAAATTTATTGTTGTGTTCATCCTTTGTTTTTGAAAAGAACCATGACAACAGAGAAATGATGACATGACTTGCACTTGATTTTGTTTTGAGTGAGGGAGGGCAGGGCAAGGTCACCAGCCTCACTTTCTCCTCCGAAACCATATGGATCCAGTGACCAGATACTCATCAGGATGACTGGAGACAGCCCAGGATGCAATTGCTTTAAAATAAGCAGGAAGAAAGAACCAAACTATATTCAAACACCCAATACAGAAGAAAAACACTTAATTTTTAAAAATCCCCAAATGAGCTCACAGATCTTAAAGTGGTATGTGACAGCTGGAAAGCTAATTACTCCCTCTGAGCTGGCCTCCACCCTCATATAGGCAGCACCCTTCATCTCCAAGTCTTCCCATCAGGCATGGCTTCCCTCTAGTCCCCAACCTCAGTGCCTCTTTAGGAAAGGCATTTCATTAAACATTCATAGGTAGAACAAAATGTGCCTGTGTCAACAAGCCTCAGAAGGGAGTGATCTATGCTCTTTTTTCCTTTCCATCCCATATAGTGCTTAAGGCTCAGTCTATGCTTAGGTTTCTAAGTCTAGATACATGTGATCTTCTTTGGGGGTAGCCAGGGAGAAAGAGTTGCAAAAGCCAAATCAAATCAACAAGCGTTTAAGTACTGTTGTTGTTCGGTAGCTTCAGTCATGTCCAACTCTTCATGACCCCATTTGGGGTTTTCTTGACAAAGAGTGGTTTTCCATTTCCTTCTCCAGCTCACTTTATAGATGAGAAAACTGAGGCAAATGGGGTTAAGTGACTTGCCCAGAGTCACACAGCTATTACGTGTCTGAGGCCACATTTAAACTCAAGTCTTCCTACCTAGGAAGGTAGTTATTCCACCTAGCTGCCCTTTTAAGTACTTACTATGTGCCAAGGCTCTGTGTATACAAAAAAAAAAAGAAGGGAGCAAAGTTAGTTCCTGCCCCCCAGAAGCTTACAATCTAATGGGGGAGGACACAATAAATACACAACTATGTACAAACAAGATACATACAGGGTAAGTTGGAAGTCATTTCATAGGGAAAGCACTAACATTAAGGAGGGAAAACCAGGACAGGATTTTTGTAGAAGGTGGGGTTTCTCCAGAGACTTAAAAGAAGGTAGGGAGGCCAGGAGGTGAAAGTAAGAAGAGAAAACATCCCAGGCAAGGGAGACAGAATTGGAAGATGAAGTGTCATGTGCAAGGAACAGCAAGAATGCCAGTATTCCTAGATCACAGACTATAAGAAAAAGTAGAAAAGAAAAAGACCAGACAATGAAGGATTTTAAAAGCCAAAAGGAGTATTTTCTATCTGGCTCTGGAACCACTAGAGTCTATTGAGTCGGGGAATGACATGGTCAGACCTGCCCTTGAGGAAGATCATTTTGGCAGCTGAATGGAGAATGGGCTGGAGTGGGGAGAGACACTCGAATCAGGGAGACCAACCAGAAGGCTATTACAGTAGTCCAGATGTGAAGTGATAAGGACCTACCCTAGAGTGGTGACAGTGTCAGGGGAGAGAAGACAGCATATATGAGAGATGTGGTGAAAGTAGAATCAACAGGACTTGGCAACAGATTGCATATGGTGGTGAGAGAGAGTAAAGAGTCAAGTATAGACACCTAAGGACTAAGAAGGAAGATGGTTTCTTTCATAGTACCAGAAAGGACAAGAAGGGGGAAAGATTTGAGGGAATCTATATAATGAGTTCAGTTTGGACTGTGTCAAGTTGAATATATCTATGGGAAATCCATTTTGAGATATACAATAGTCATTTGGTGACATGAAACTAGAGGTTGGGAATGGATAAATACACCTGAAAGTCTTCTGCATAGAGGGGATCATTGAATCCATAAATGTTGACAAGAACATCAAGTCAAATGGTGTAGAGGAAGAATAGGACTCAGGACAGAGCCTTGGGGGGCATTCAAAGTTAGTGGGGTTGACCAGGAGAATGATTCAGCAAAGGACTGGGAAGTAAGTCAGAAAGGCAGCTAACAAACCAGGAGAGAGCAGTGTCACAAAAACCTTAGAGACAGGAGAGAAAACTGAGAAGACAGTGATAAACAATATCAAAGGCTGCAGAAGCCAAGGATAAAGAGTGAGAATAGACCTTTCGATTTGAACATTAAGAGAGCGATCAGTCATAATTTTGGAAGGAGAAGTTTCAGTTAAATAAAGAGGTCAGAAGCCAGACAGCTGAGAGTTTAATAGAGAGTGAGAGGACAGGAAGTGATTGCATATTAGGGAAGGATTTCTCAAGTACATTGGTTGTGATAGAGAGAAGAGAGAGAGGACAATAGATAATGGGTATAGATGAAGCAAGTAAAGTCTTTTTTGGTTGGTGGTTTTGGTCTTTTTTAAGGATGGAGAAGACATGGGTATGTCTCTAGGCATTTGTACCTCTAGTTCATTTTGCATCCCCCACTGGTAATTCTACAAAAATTTTACAAAATTTGTTTGTAATTTTACAAAAAAAAAAAAAACAACTCTTGTCTCACTAGTAAATACATATTGAAGTACAAAATCTCATACTCTCCACTATACTTTACAATCCATGCCTCTTCTCTCAGGTGCATTTAAGCCCACACCAAAACATTACTGAAATGAATGATCATGGAATCTTAGGGAAATAAGTTTCTTTAAATAAATGGCAAAAAAAAACGCTGAAAAGTTAAAAAAAATAACTCTTGGAATACAAGAACTGGATATATACCTCAGTGCCCTTCTCGGAGCACTGGGTGAAAGTGAGGAAAATCACAAGAGAGTCAAGAAAAGTCTGGTTGTCACCAATTTTGTTCTCAGCAATCGGGACAGCTACATCCACTTTGGAATTGCTCCACTGACCAGAGCTGCTAAGCCCCAAGTAGCAGCCCTCTCATTTCTTTGATCCTCCCCATCCACCCACTCCCACAAACATCTTTTGTGTTATTCTTAGCTTTCCTCAAAACCCTCAGCTTATTCTGAACTTTGGGAAGAACAGATTGATTTCTCTACAACTGTTTCAGGTGTCATAGAGCTAAAACTACTAAACTAAGGATTGAAGGAAGAGTCCAAAACTTTATCTAACCAACATTGGCTGTTGTTGTTGAATTCCCTTTGTATATATTAGGCATAATGTCCCAGATCTTAGGGACCTTACATTCTAGAGCTGTGGACCAACATATAATAAGGAATCTTACATACATTTTAAAAAAAGTAAATAAATCTTGTGACTCATGTCTAGTTCCTAAACAGGAATAATCATGTTAGTGGGAAATTGGCACCTGAAGAGTCCCTGGGTTTGAATTCCAGCTCAGCTGTTTACTCCCTATGGGATCTTGGGCAACTTTCCTCTCTAAGATTCCATTTCCTCATTAGTAAAATGTGAAAGATAGTCTATATAATCATCAGCATTCTCATCAGCTCCAAATTTAATGATATGAAGAATGCTGGGCTTGGAGTCATGAGACCTTGTTGTCTATCATAACTCCTACTCTTTCTAGCTGTCTGACCATAGAGAAGCCACTTACGGTGAAACAGAGAAAGATAGAGAAACAGAGACAGGGGAGATAGAGAAACAGGTAGTGAAAAAGACATTGAGAGGGAGACAGAGAGAGAGAAAATTTATTAATCACTTGTAAAGTGCCAAGGTCTGTGCTAAGCACTGGGGATGCAAATATATGGCAAAAAACAGTGCCTGCCCTGGAGAAACATCTGTTTTAAGTGGGGGAGGCTACACATACAGGGGAGTTGCAAAGGTTGGGGGGACAGCAGTACAACATGGAGATGGCCAGGGATGGAGGCCAGTGGAGGCCTAGTTCTGCGTGAAGAAAAGTTCATCTGTGAGAGCCTGAGGATCCAAAGGAGAAATCCAAGGTCCTAGGGGAACCAAAATTACAAATCCAAGGAGTAGAGGGGAATAAAGGTTAGAATCAATCAATCATCAAGCATTTATTAAGTGGCTACCATGTAAAAGTCACTAAGACCAGTAAAAATAGAACAGTAACTGCCCTTCAGGAGCTTAAATTCTCATGGGAGAGACATCATGTGCCCATGTACACACCTGTATCAGGTGTAGTCTTGTATTGATATGGGCAACTCCCAAGAAGGGAGCTTCTACCAAAGAAAATAAAATTGGCAATTGCTCTTGGAATCTTGGGAAGTTACCTGGGCCACTGAGAAACTAATCCAGATTTACCCAGGATCATACGGAAAATCATATCTCTCCTACTGGATGGACATTACCCACTATCCCACACTATTACCACTAACAATAGTTACCACTTACATTACAATGTTATCTCACTTGATCCTCAACAACCCTGTGAGGTAGGTGTCATCGTTATTATCCGTATTTTACAGATGAGGAAACTGAGGCAAGGAGTGTGGTTAAGTGACTTGCCTGATGATACAAAGTTGATAAATACAACAACATAATAAGCTAACAATTCTATAGCACTTACTATGCACCAGCCACTGTGCTAAGAGCTTTACAAATGTTATGTCATTTAATTCTTACAACCATACTGTTAGGTAGGTACCATCATTATCTTCAGTTTACAGATGAGGAAACTGAGGCTGAGAGTTTCTAGTTGTGTCTCATCCAGGGTCACATAGCTAGGAAGAATCTGAGACAGGATTCAGACCCAGGTCTTCCTCATAAGAAGCATCTGGTGGCACAACAGATAGAGCATTAGACCAGGAAGTTGTGTGTTCAAATACAGGCTCAGACACTTATTCACTATGATCCTGGGCAAGTCATTAACCCTCTCTCCACTTCAAGTTTCCTCTATTTATCCCTTCCATATCATGACATGGGTTGGCATAAGGAATTAAATGACAATTTGGGGGTATTTTTGCAGAAGTCACAGACAACTCAACTCGGGAAATCCAGCAGACAATACAGATAAAGTTAAGGAACTCACAAATGCATAAAATATATGTGTAGCATTGTATAATATCAACATATTTTATCTTTTAGTACCATAATAATTAAGTTTTCTTCTATGACACAAAGGAAGAGCCAAAAAGTTGTATGGGAATTTTCCAGATCGCAGGTGTGGCGCTCCTAACTTCCGCTTTACGGGAAGGATAACTGTACTAAAAAATTAGAACAGTAGTAACAACCTTCTAAGGTTGTCGTTGTCATGCTCAAATGACATAATATTCGTAAGCACTCAACACAGTCCCTGACACGTAGGAAGCAATATACAACTATTTATTCACAACTGTGATGTCTAGCACATCTGATGACATACAAAATTACTATGTGGTCATTTGAAGGCGGGGTAGAGAATTCTAGCAACTGGGAGAATGGGGAAAGGCTTCCATCACTTAGTTACTCTGACTCAGTTTCCTCATTCATAAAATGAAGATGGTGACAATACCTGCAATACTTACTTTAAAAGGTTGTTGAGGGGAAAGTAAGTCCTAAAATGTTATTGTAACAGTTACTACTATCACATCTAAATAGGAGAGACCTTTGGGGCTGACGTCAGAGGAACAACTCCCAAAGACTGACTATATGCTCCTTTCAGACATGATTTCACTTTCAAGAAAAAAGAAAACAAAATCAGAAAAGTTCCAGGCATCTTTTTGTTAAGGGGAGAGCAACCCCTCCAAAAGAAGCTGTCAAATAGCAGCAATAATAAAAGCCTTTGTGTGTGTTTTGGGTGGGGCTGCATGCTTAGCAAAGAGTACCGACACGTTCAGATCTGCAGGAAATCGTCTGGACCAACCAGAGGGAAGGGGCTGTCTGACTAACCCCTGAGCCATGTAACCCAAGCGAAAGGGGCGTTGGTCATCCCGAGATAAGTTCGGAGCCCCACGAATCCGTTGCTTGTAGCATTTGCTTGCTCTCCGACGTTATTCTCTAGAGAGACTCCGATTCTAGATCTTCCTCTTCCATCCACAATGGTAAAGTACATTTTTTTTCTTATTTGTT
>CM053770.1:486419244-486459125 GCA_028658325.1 Potorous gilbertii
GGTGGAAGGGAAAGCTTTCTCTACTCTCAGAGTTGTACTGGGCACTTTGTACAAGATAAAAAAACCTCCCTGGCAAGGGATCAAAGGTGCAGTTGGCTACCTCCTCATCCCTCTTGGGTTCTGGGCATTCATTAATATTAAGCTTGGAATGAAAGTAATTACTGTGATTTCCTCTCTATATCTGAGGGGCCCCAAGGCAGGTCTCTACATACACCAGAGAGACTGGGAGGAGTCAAGCTAAGCCCACAGAAAGAAAGAGGGTCGGGGAGCTGGGACTAGGGAAGCCCAGAGACCTGACTGTGTACCCCCAAAACGGGAAAATTTAGGACATCTTCTGAATCCTGAGGGAGACATGGAGTTTCAGTTAAGCCCTGGAAAGCTGCCAAAGGAGAAAAACATTGAAACCAAATACTGTTGCTAAGCCTAACCACAGCCAAATATGTGGGAGGAGCCCCAATCCCAGACTCTCATTTATCTCTCTTTTAACCCTTTTCCTCCTTTCATTCTTTCTTGTCTTTGGGTCCAGGTCAAAGGTTTTCATCCCTTTTTTGGTCCTCCTGAAATTTGGCTCTTGATAAACCTTCCCATACTCCCTATTCAATATGAAAGAAAATTCTAGAGAAAATTCTATGCATAAGGGCATAAGAAATAAAACAGATTAATTAATTTCAATATGATAAGTTATTTACCAGATATTCCCTGTGCCCCCTTGATATGCCTCTCACATCCTCAGGGCTTACACACATCCTATATTGGGAAACCTTGATTTAGACATATTCCTTTCCTAACCCAAACTTCTCTCCTCTCTGATGGTTGCACCATTCCCTAGATTTTTATTTTCCTTTCTTACTCCTCTATCTTGCCTTTTCAATCACCTCCAAAATATCTAAAAGTAGCTTGGTTTTCTTGGAGTAGTTTTTTCAGCAGACATCCTTCCTATGTGCCACACCCTCCCTCTTTTAATAGAATTTCTCTTTCTCCTTAATCACATTCACCTCTTCTTTTCAGAGTTTAGACCAGGGAATTGATAATATAGATAGCCACACAAGGTGAAACTGGAAGAAAGACTCTGCTGGGGACCCTGTTTGGGTCAGGGAACACTTTTTAACATAACTTTCTTTTTTTTCTTTTTGGCAAAATATATTGCTATCTTTAATCATCTCCATTTCCCAGTATATCCCTCCCTTAAAATTACCTTTCACAAATGTATCTTTGGTGCCAGAAAATGGTGCCTCTCCCTATAGCTCATGGATATTATCTAGCACTATGTTGTCACATGTGTGAGAGGCTTGAAGCCTGTGAACCAATCTGTAATTATTTAAACCTTGCTTAGAGAGAATAAATGGTCCATCTCTCCCCCATCTCCCTGTCGGGCACACCAGTGATTCTGTCTGCATTAAGATCATAGATTTGGAGCTGGGAAGGTCTAGACATCCCCAAGTCTAACCCCTCCTAGAGAAGTGAGATGATAGATGAGGTCCATAAAGGGTGGAATCTACTCATGGCCAGGCAGATAGAAGAATCAGAATTTGAACTCATCTCCTGGCTCCAAATCCAGTGCTCTTGCTGTCACATCATGCTTATTTAATTTTAAAGCAATCTCTCCTTTCTCCCACCTTCTCCTTCCTTCTTTCTCAGTCTTTTCCTTTGGAAACTCTTAAGGGGAAAGAAAACCACAAAAGCTATAATTGTCTCCACATGACCCATTACAGCTTTCAGGGGAAAATCCTTTAAATTACAGCATTCCCATACAAAGCTCATGGGGATGGGGAGTGGGGGGAAGGGTGTGTTAGGGGGAATCAGGAAGTAAAGTGGGAAAAACACTGGAATCTGGTGGGACAGCTGAGAAAAGAGATGGAAGCAGCTGTGGGAACCAAAAAGGAGTCCTGAGGCCTCAGCTTAAAGTCAGCCTAACCATGGGTAACTCACTGAGCCTGGCCCAGAGCCCCTCCCTGGGCCACATGTGTCCTTCACTCTGCTAGTCTAGATGAAAAGACTAGGGCTCTGGTAGAGCTAGGATAAGGAAAGAGATCTCTCTAACTTTGTCTGCTTCTGTGTTTAGGAATTGGTTTATTTTCTGTTAATTTTTTCTTTGTTTTATTTTTGTTCTTCTTAACGAAAGGACCTTTAGAAAGAATTCCAACTTTGTCTTGTGTCAGCTAGATGGGAGGGGGAATTTATCCAACATCTACATGAGGAGATTTAAGGGAGATCTAAGGTGTGGTCCCCTTAGCTCAAGATCTTGGGAAGAACTAATGTAATTTGGGTCATACAGAGGGGAAAGAGAGAGAGAGAGAGAGAGAGAGAGAGAGAGAGAGAGAGAGAGGAGAGAGAAAGAGAGAGGAGAGAGAAAGAGAGAGAGAGAGAAAGGGAGGAAGGGAAGGAGGGAGAGAGAAAGAGAGACACAGAGAGAGAGAGCACTCATCTTGACTCTGGGTCCTTGGGATAATAGAAAGTGGGCACAATTTAAAGTTCCAGGACCTATCTTCCAATACTTGTTTTGCTGTTTACTCTTATGTGACCTAAGCAAGTCATTAGGCCTTGGTTTAAAATAAAGGAAGGGATTGGAATAGATGACATCTAAGTCTCTTCCAACTCTAAACCCATGGGCCTAGAGTCCTATGCCATCCAGGACTCCTCATTTTAGGCCCAGAAAAAAAAAAAGGACTTGGAGAAGGCAGGGAAACTATGGCCTCAAGGTCACATGTGGTTTTCTAGACGCTCAGGTACAGCCTTTTGACTGAGTCCAAGATTTACAGAACAAATCCTTTTATTTAGGGGATTTGTCCTGTGAAATTTTGATTCAGTCAAAGGGCCGCCCTTGAGGACCTAGAGGAACATATGTGGCCTTGAGTTGCCAGTTCCCCACTCCTGGTTGACCAAGATGACTCGGAGTAAGTAGCTAAGCCAGGATTCGTACCTATCTCTGGATCCAAATCAGAGATTCTTTGTACTAGAAAACAGAACCAGGACAACTAACACCACCGACTCACTTCCTTCCCAAAGTGTTGTGGGAGCCTGTTCTCCCTTCAATTCAATTGAACAAGTCCTGAACTATATGCTCACTGTGGACAAGGCACCACCTTGTTAGGCACTGTTGCTACCTCAAAGACATTTCATTCTGGTAGGGCTAAGGAGGAAGGAAGGGGTGTGGCAATATGCACACAGATAAGTCAACACAAAACAATTTGGGGCATAAAGGGAAGAGAGCACAAGCCCCTGGGAGATCGAGAAAAGCTTCCCTGACCCTAAAACTAAGTGATGAAAGTACTCTGGTTCTAGGCTCTGGGCAGCGCCTAGGCCATAAAAGTAGCATCACAGTTATCAGCATTATAAATAATAAATTATTAGTGGTCAGCGGTTTTCTCTAGTTGAGTCCCTGTAATCGTTTTTCAGTCTGACTTTTTGTGACCCTTTTGAGGTTTTTTTGGCAATTTGCCATTCCCTTCTCCAGCTCATTCGGCAGATGAGGAAACTGAGGCAAACAGGGTGAAGTGGCTTGCCCAGGGTCACACAGCTAGTCAGTGTCTGAGGCCAGATCTGAACTCAGGAAGATGAGTCTTTCTGACTCGAGGCCGGGCACTCTATGCACTCCGGCACCACCTTGCGGCCTCTCGTTTATTAAAAGGCTGCATTTCTCCTCTTTGTCCACCAGAGGGGGAAGCCAGTGAGGTCCTCATTCCTTTAGATTTCTGCTCCCTGCCTTCCCCTCTACCAGAAATCTCTGAAGAATTCTATAGTGAGAAAAGTATCTGTGCTACAGGTGGTGGCAATAGTGGTTGCAATTCGTAGTGGCAATTCGATAATGGTTATCGAATCTTTAAGTAGCCTATGATTCTTTCATATTTATGAGTTCTTATAATCTTGGGATCATGGATATAAGAAACCTCAGAGGCTAATAAAGTCCACATTTTACAGATGAGGAAACTGAGAGCCCATTTCTTGCCCAGTGTCCCACAGGTAGTAAGTGACAGATGTGAGTTTTGAACTCCGGTCATCTGACTCCAAAGCCACCATCCTGCCTCTACAACCACCCTGTGAGGTAGATAGTACAAGTGTTATCCTCGTTTACAAAGTGGAAAACTGAGGCACAGAAGACTTACACAGAGTCACATAGGTAATAAGTGACAGACCTTTGGACCTTAGTTAGAAGGTCCTCTGAAGCCAAACAAAACACTTTTCTTACTGTATGATGGTGCCTTAGATACAGCCCCAAACTCTTCAAATAATAAAGATACAGCTCTCACCTTCCATCTCTCTTACTGTGCATGGTAAGTTATGTGTGAAAGTAAAGATTTAAGGCACTGGGGAGAGGGAGAGGAGGAGAAACTCCACTACCTTTCTGTAAGCTTTCTACATTGGATAGCTCTAATCATTAGGAAATTTATCCATGTGTGCACAAATTAGTTTCTTTGGAATTTCTATGGGTTTGTAATTAATTTTGTTCTCTAGGATCAAGCAGAACAAGTTTAAATCTTTTTCTGTGGAACAATCTTCCAAGTACTTGGCTTGAGTAGTTATTAGCTATGTGAAGCTGGACAAGTCAGAACCTCTCTGACCCTCAGTTTCTTCATCTATAAAATGGGAATAATATTTGTACTACCTACCTCATGGTACCTACTTGAAAACACTCTTTAAATGTGAACTATACGTGAGGGTCAGGGAAATGGGACAGAGAACATATATTATATGATTTCATTTGACCTAGACCTGAAGAAGATCCTATCCATGGGAAAACAAATGTATCCTTTTGTACCAAAATATACTTCTCACTCCAATTGAAAAGATGAAATTGTCCTTTATATGTTCCTGATCCCAGACTTTAGCCTAGCTGATTGTAATCCATACCTGTTGTTTCCTTTCCAAAGGCCAAAAAAATCACCCCCACTGAAACAGAGAGATGCATTGAGTCCCTGATAGCTGTTTTCCAGAAGTATGCTGGCCGGGAAATAACTAACTCCAGAAACACCCTCTCGAAGACTGAGTTCCTGAGTTTCATGAATACAGAGCTGGCTTCCTTCACACAGGTAACCAAAAATAGCCTGTAACCTTCCACCTACAGCTCTGATCACAGAATGAACACAACAGACTGGTAATGATAGCCTTACTCCAGTGGCTAAGCTAACCAAGGTTTGGAGAGACAGTATCTTGACTGACAGGATCAGGATCCAAAAAGATCCCACCAAGACCAAATGCTAGCTTTAAGCTAACAGAAGGAAATTTAATGGTGGGAAATAAATCCCTGCACTTGGGTTCAAAAGAAAACCAACTGCACCAGTATGAGATAGGAGGAGAGAAATATAGCTAGAAAACAGTTCATGTGAAAAAGCCTCAAGAAGTTTAGTGGACTGACCCCCATAGGAGTCTACAGGGTGGGGTGTGGCTGAAATGGCTAATGGGTTCTCAGGCTTCATGAATAGAAAAGTTCAGAACCAGAACAAAGAATAGTGACAGTCTAAAATACTTTGTCTTCATCAGACCACACCCATCATACAGAATTCATTTTTGTGTTCCACTTTTTAAAAGAGATATTGTCATTACAAAGCTCATCAAGAATAGAGAGCCCAAGATAGTGGGGAAGTCAAAACCATCTCATTGGAGGAATAATTGAAGAAGCTGGGGATTTTTAGCCTGGAGAAAGGAAAAGAAGGGATATCATCTTTCTCAAATATATTGAGGACTACCATATGTCAGATTCTAGCTAGTCTACTTGGTCCTTGAGGGTAGAATCAAAACCAATAAAATGAAAGTGATAGGGAGGCAAGAAGATAGGTTTCACCCCATCCTAAGGAAAAGTTTTGTAGCAATTAGAACCATCTAGAAATGGAATGCACTGCATCAAAGTGTAACAAGCTCCCTATTAGTGAAAGTCTTCAGGCCAAAGCTAGATGACCATTGGTTGGGGGATAATGTAGGTGGGTACAGAGATTGCCATGGAGTCAAGAAGAATTGGGTCCAAGTCTCATCTCTGAAACACACTGGCTGTGTGACTCTAGTCAAAATATTTAACCTCTCAATGCTCTGTGTGACTCCCTAGAATTATAAATTGCAGAGAAGGTGACAGCTGGCATTGATAGAGAGAATTTCCTTACCCATGAGTATTCTGTTCCAATAGAATCACAGCTCTAGTCCCTATCCCTTTTGTAGATAGGGTTTATTATTTCCATAAGATGTGGGTAGAAGATCTCTGAGATCCCTTCAAACTCTGGAAGGCTATGATTCTTCCATATTTTGTGGAGGAATGACAGAAACACAGAATTTTACAGTTGGAACATGGAATTGTCATCCAGTTCAACCCCTACTAAAGGAATAAATAATAAATAAATAAAGGAATACTCTCTTTACCACATCTGACAAGTGCTTATCCAATGGCTGCTTAGAGATTTCCAATGAAAGATGACCTACTCCCTCCTCCTAAAGCATTAAATTCCACTTTTTGATTACTCTAATCATTAAGAAGTCTTCATCAAGCCAAAATTCACCTCTTTGTTAGAAGAGACATTGTCATTCCAAAGTTCATCAAGAACAGGGAGCCCAACATGGTGGGGAAGTCCAAACTATCTCATTGGAGGAAAAGTTGAAGAAGCTGGGGATTGCTCCTAAGAGCCCAAACTGTACAAGCCTAATCCCTCTTCCATATGACAACCCTTCAAATCCTTAAACCCAGCTATCATGCCCATGCCCACTCCCAAGTCTTCTCTCCTTCAAGCTAAGTATCTCTTGTTCCTTCAGCTAATACTCATATGATATAGACTTGAGGCCTTTTGCCATTCTGTTTGCCCTCCAAATAGTCTCTAATTTATTGTTATTTTTTCAGTTGTGTCTGACTCTTTGTGAACCCATTTGGGGTTTTGTTGGCAAAGATACTAGACTAGTTTGCCATATCCTTCTCCAGTTCATTTGACAGATGAGGAAACTGAGACAAACATGGTTAAGTGACTTGCCCAGGGTCATCCAACTAGTACATGTCTGAGGCCAGATTTGAACTCAGAAAGATGAGTCTTCTTGACTCCAGGCCTGGCTCTCGATGCACTAAGGCACCTCTCCAACTTATCAGCGTTCTTTAAATGCAGTGCTTAGAAGACCAAGGGAGAGTGCAACAGAACTACTACCTCCTTATTTCTGGAAATAATGCTTCTCCTAATGTAGCCCAAGATTATGTTAGCTTTCTCTTTTTTTGATGTCACCTTGCACTACTGACTCATGTTGATTTTTTAGTCCATTAAAATTCCTAGAACTTCAGTGGGACTGCTCTCTCACCATGCCTCTCCCACCCTGTGACTTAGGAAATTGATCCTTTGAACCCAAATGTAAAACTTTACAATTGAATTTCATATATGGGATATAGGAAGGGTGAGTTAAAATACTATTCACATAGAAGATATAGAGAAATAAAGGAAATATATTCCAATGTGGCAATAGCTACATTTCATTCACTTTTCTCGGACTCTTCTGTATTTACCAGCCCTGACAATCTGGTTCTCTGAGTAAGGATCCAACTTCCCTCTGTCAATTATCCCTTTCTTCATTTCCTCTTGACGTATGATTTATTTTAAATACGCAGATCTGTGGAATGTCCAGCATATGTGTATATAATGATCTCCAGTCTAGTTGGGAAAAGATTAGCATGAAATGCTAAATGTAGCACAAAGTCTGAACTTTCTCTTATCATTTCTACAGAACCAGGACCCTGGCGTTTTGGACCGAATGATGAAGAAACTGGACCTCAACTGTGATGGGCAGTTAGACTTTCAAGAATTCCTTAATCTCATTGGAGGCCTGGCACAGGCTTGCCATGCCTCCTTCGTGGCATCTGCCCAGACCGTCAAGAAAATGTGAACGGGCCTCCTCGGCAATTTTCCAGATACATCTTTCTCCAAACCAGCAAATGTGCACCCATTCCTCATAGTCACACACTGAACCCTAAGAAGTCAAGGCTACAATACAGAGCCATTCCTTTGTAGCGATAATACATGCTTTTTTTACAAAAATAAACACATAATTGAGAAATTGTCTATATGACTACAGGGAGAAGGGAATGAAAGAAGAATTTGGATGAATCATAACTGATAGAGGTGTAACCCATGAGTCAATTTGGGCTTGGAGCCTCCATAGCGTACACTGGGTTTATCTGGGGCTTCTCTCAATAAAATCTTTATGGATCATTTTGTCCTACGCAGATTCCCCCTTAGGAACTTCATTATCTAGTTAATCTCTCTCTAAGGGCCCTTGTCACCTTAACAAGTTCTTAAGCTAACAGGGCAGCAGATATAGCACAGTTTATTACTCCAATGATCCCTTCTGTTGGGTTCCCAACTTCCCTCTGGACCTACACAATCCACACAAATTACAGTATTAACAAAAGGTTAAGTCCATATTGTTCTGCATTATAGATTGTTCATGATGTGATGCTGATCTTTCTTCCCCTTTGGATCTACACAAATAGTCTCTGCGCCTTTCTCTAGTTCCAAGCATGGCTATCTTCCGTCTCCTCTTCCACCTTCTCTCCCTGATATTCTAAACCCCTTTCCTCTCTCTGTCTCTGTCTCCTCCCTTCCCCCATCTCTTCTGTCTCTCTGTCTCTGTCTCTCTGTCTCTGTCTCTGTCTCTCTCTGTCTCTCTCTCTCTCTCTCTCTCTCTCTCTCTCTCTCTCTCTCTCTCCTTCTCTCCCTTTCCCTCCCTCTGACATCATTTCTATTAGGCAAATGAGGACAGCGCTCTTCAGCACATCTCTCTCCAGATCATCTGTGTCTCTGTCCCTCTCTGAGTCCCTTTTTTAACACCAAGCCCAGCAACCAGGTCAAGTGTTAACTTCATCATTCCTAAAGTATCAGATGTGTATCTGAGAAAACAAAATCCATATCTGTATGTCAGGGAGGACCCAGGACAAAAAGAATTCATCCCTTGAGCAGGAAACAGTAGAGAGGGAAGGATTTACTTGATTTTTCTTTGCTTATGCCACCAAACTTGATAGAGAAGACCCTATCCAATTAGTAGCACAGTACTAACCTTCCTTCTCATCTTCATTGCATCTAAGAACTGGGTCACCCCTAAGGAAAGTCTCATGTCCTCTAGAAGGTTTTATATGTAATTAGTCTCTAAAATAATGCAGCTAGGTGGCACAGTGCAGAGTACCCATTCTGAAGTCAGGAAAACTCATGAGTTCAAACCCTGACTCACATACTTACTAGCTGTGTGACCCTGGGAGAGTAATTTAACCCTGTTTGCTTCCAGTTCCTCATTTGTCAAATGAGCTGGAGAAGAAATGGCAAACCATTCCAGCATTTTTGCAACAAAACTCCAAATGGCATCACAGAGTCAGATATGTCTGAAAAAAAACTGGGAAAATAGACATTTTGTGTTTTCTTAGGGAATATACACTTGTAAAAGATGCTTCCCACTACATACTACCCCTAAGTACAGAGTCAACTTTCAATTATCCAAACTAATGAAGAGGGGGAGCAAAGGCATCGATTTACCTTCTTAATTATGTTTCACATCAGTTAATGTTAAAAATTGACCCTCAGGCCACATTGACCAGACAAACAAGAAGAGATAGCCCAGGAGCTGGATAGGAAAAGCTGACCTAGGATTAAAAATAATATCGTGGCTAATACCTATTTGAATAATCATTTTAGTGACATTTGTATTAGCATATGGGTATCATATTCAATCCCAAATTATAGCATTATCTCCATAATTCTTCCAAAAAGGATTGAGGCAAAAAGTAAATATAAGGCTTATAAAGAGACAAAGTTGTGGCTTAATGTCAGAAAAAAAAATGTCCTACCAATTAGAGCTATACAAAAGTAAAATGGGCTTCAATGGGAAGAGCTGGGTTCCCCAACCTTGAACGTCTACAAACAAAGGCGAAATGACCACTTGTGGGGTGTATCCAGGAAAGCCTCTTCATGCTGTCAAATTCCACGATTCAGTAAAGGGCACAAAACAAGCCCAAGGAAGAGATTACGTTTCAGGGTGGAGCTCTGAGAGCATGTATCCTTGTGAGTTTTTACTTTCTTCATTACAAATTAGTGCCCTGGGGTATGAAGGCCCAGTTTTCTAAGAATGGTAGGTGTCTCTTCATCACACATACACACCAAATATTCTATTTTATGTTTTAATAACTTAGAAAAAGATACTATTCAGTGAGTCACCTCCTGAATTGCTTAGAAGTTGGCCATGTGTAAAAATAAGGCACTATTATTCCAAAGCACATGGAAGTAGTAAAATGATGGTGCTTGGGCATCTCAAAGGCAACTCAGTGTTTCTCCAGTCTACCTAGATAATGCTAGGTCTCATTTTAAGGCACCATCCCCAAGGTACTACTTATTTTGAAAATCAGTAAAGCATTTTGGAAGGCAATCTGGAACTGTGCCCAAAGAGTTTTTAAACTGCCTATACCCTTTGACCTAGCAATACCACAACTAAGTCTATTTCCAAAGATGATTATAGAAAAAGAAAAAGAACCTATGTGTTCTAAAATATTTATAGCAGCTCTCTTTGTGGTGGCAAAGAACTGGAAATTATGGGGATGCCCATCAATTGGGGAATGACTAAACAAGTTGTGGTATATGAGTCTGATGGAATACTACTGTCCTATAAGAAATGATTAGCTCATTGATTTTAGAAAAACATGGATAGACTGGCATGAAATAATGAAGACCAAAATGAGTGGAACCAAGAGAATATTGTAAACACTAACAGCACTTTTGTTTCAAGAACAACTTCGCGTGAATAAGTCATTTTGACTATTGTCAACACTGAAATTAACTACAAAAGTCATATGAAAAAAACTCTATCTGCATCCAGAGAAAGAACTGATAAATAGAAGTATGCATAAAATAATTTTATGTATTATACACACACACACACACACACACACACACACACGTGTCTAAAGGCAGCCATTTCAAGAGTGGGGGAAGGGAGAGGAAAAAAATAAATTTGTATAATAATTTCATAAGAATAGCAAGTTATACATAGAAGATTCACAATTTCAAATGCAATGATCCTTTTTCTATTCTACTATGTTATGGAAATGCTGGTTTTATTTCATATATTAAGAACAAAATAAATCAAATTTTAAAAAAATTTCAAAGAAAGGCATACTATTTAGAACTATGATTATAGCCATGTGTCCTCATCACACTATATCTGGAGCATCCAGTTTAAGAGATCATGTTTTATAAAAGACATTGGTAGCTGAAGATTACCCAAAGAAGTCAAACCAAAATAGAGAGAGAACCCTCAAGCTAGGACTATATGAGGATCAGTTGACAGAAATAGAGATGTATCCTAGAGGCAAGAAGATTAAGGGTAAGGAGTGTGAGAGGCAGGAGAGCTGGAAGAAAGAATAAGAAAGACTGTCACATGGAAGAGCAAATGACCATGTTCTGCTTAGCCCCAGAGACCACAGTCAAGAGCAATAGAGGACTGTAGCAAGAATTTTGCCAGAAATGCCTGAGAGAGATCCCCCTGTGATTGTCACAGGACAATCTATTCCCTTTACCCTTATAGAGATGGACAATGCAGGCATCCTTGAACTCCTGGGAGATAATCTCCTCTTGCTATATAACCTGGAAAATTTCAGTCAGTTTTTGTATGAGCAATGGTCCCCCTACCTTGTAAATCTCAGCTGGAATAGAATCAGCACCAGGTGCTTTGCCACATGAAAGGAGCCTAATGGCCCTCAAAACCTCTTCTTCAGTTGGAAGTTCAGCTAAGGAGGGATTGACTTCAACCTGAGGTAAACGGTCAATGGCCTCAGCATTGATTGATGATGGTCTCTTGAGAACGCTATGGAAGTGTTCAGTCCATCTCTCTAGGATCATGTCCTTATCACTAATCAATGTGGCTCCATCCGCACTGAATAGTTGTGATGCATCATAAGTTTCTGGTCTATAAATAGCTTTCAGGGAATCATAAAAGTGCTTTGGATTGTTACTATCAATATAAAAGTGAATTTCTTCTGCCTTCTTACTGAGCCAGGAATCCTGCATCTCTCTAAACTTTGTTTGTACTTTGTACTTTGCTTTCAATGGAATTAAATGCTGCCTTCTTAGAGGTGGATGAACTATCCTGCTGGTAAATCCTGTGAAGTTCATGTTTTTCATTTAGCAGCTTCTGAATTTCCCCATCATTTTCATCAAACCAGTCTTGGTGTTTGCAAGTATTCTGACCCAAATGAGGAAATGCAGTGCTGTACACCAAATCTCTGAGAGCTGTCCACTCCTTTTCTAACAGCAATGGATAGCTGAAAGCTGAAAAGGAGCCTTTCAACTTGAGAACAATTTGAGGAAAAACTTCCTAATAATTGAAATGACCCAGAGACTACATGCTGATTTGTGTAGAGGGGATGATTGGTTGTTTATGTGTAGATTAGACTAGATGGCTTCAGAGGTCCCTTACAACTATAACAGCCTATGATTTTGTGGGTTGTTGCAGGACACTGAGTGATGTTCTCTTGTTAATGATTTAATAATGCTTGAAAGGAATTAATTCTTAATTTTCTTTCCCATTTAAGTATTCTCAGTGTCTTTGAAGGCTATATTAATCCATTATTAAGGTGCCTTCTTTCAGCCTTAGGGATTTATTAAGACTAGAAAAATGATGTGTAGGTGTAAACTTTTATTGAAACTTTATTGTATTAATATATATAATTTCAACTTTATTTGTTCTTTATTGGGGAAAGTAATTGCATCTGTCAGAATTTAGATTTCAGAAAAACTATAAGGTAAATATACCACATATTTTCATCTTCTGTGGTAGAACCAAGTTGTTGTGATTTATTATAAATAAAATTTTATTTTAGCATCCAGGTTAAAAAAAAGAGCAAAGTCTTAACTCATCTGACTTTGATGGAACCTAAGATCCCTTCAGAGCCAAGCTTCTAATACAGAAGGCTGCAGAGATCAGGCAGGAACCTACAATAGTGAAGGATTACTATACCCAGAAAGAATGGGTGACAGCCTGGGAGACAGTAACAATTCGAATATTGCAAGGGCAGATCACTCCTTGGGCATTCCATCTCCAGCATGACTAAGGACAGCCAAACTCTCTGTGTCTTTTGTCTATTTCAGTACAACATGACAACTTTCAAAACATTAGGGTTTTTTTGGTCTAGTTCAGGCAATCCACCAGTAATCAGTTACTCTACTGAACAGGCGTTAGAAAGGTAATGGAGATATTTTAGCTGAGTTCTGAATGCTCCCTGAGTCCAGGATACCTGGACAATCAATTGATGAATTAATCAATCAATGAACTTTTATTAAGCGCCTACTAAGTACCAAGTGCTATGCTTAAGATCTGGGAATATAAAGATAGTCCCTGCTCTCAAGAAGCTGGGAGGTAGAAGAGAAAGACATGTACATTGATATATATATACAAACTATAATAGATGCAATAATCACAGCTAGCCTTTGTGTAGCCTTTAATGTAGCAAAGCACTTTATGTATTTTCACAAGTCACCCAGCTACTAAATGCTTGGTGCTAGATTTGAACTACAATTTTCCTAAACCTGAGACTGTGACCTCTAGCTGCTCCTATAAGATGATTCAGGGTGAGGGGAAAAGCACTATTCCTTCTCTTCTTCCTCCTCCTCTATTTCCTCCTTCTCTTCTTCCTCTTCTTTTTCCTCTTCCTCTTCCTCCCTATAATAACAAGAACAAGTAGCATTTTAAAGTTTGCAAAGTGCTTTACTAACATTACTTCATGTGATCTACCAGTTTGAGAAGGTAGGGGGAGGGGAGGTATCAGAAAAAGCCACCTGTAAAAGGTGCACTTAAGGAGAACCTTGAAGGAAACTAGGAATTATGAGGTGTCTCTAAATCTCAAAAGAAAGGTACAAGAGCCACATGGTACTGTGCCATCCAGGAAGTTTAGGAAGGAGGAGAGGGACTTGACAAATAGTCATATCCTGCTTTACATCTGAGACTCTCAGAGAAGGATCCTGAGTCACATGGGAAGGAAAGAAATCAGTCAAGATTCATTTCTCTGGATTGGAGTTAGGTCTACTTTGGGTAGCCATTGCTAACTTTAGCCATGATAAAAAGGACAAGGATTTAGCAAGAATTTAGGAAACCTAGGCTCTAAACCAAATCTCACCCCTAACTTACTGATCTCTAGCAAGTTCTGAGATCTAATTTCACCCCCTTGTGCCTCAAAATGCCTTCATTTAGGTTAAGTGATCTCAAATGTTCGTTCAAGTTCTAAGATTCAATGGTTCTTTTCTATTCTGTGTACCTTACCTTTCCCAAGCCACCAGGCAAGGAGAGGAACTGTCATTGATACACAGTCAGAAGTCCCCATGACTCACCTCACCCAGCCCACCACATAATAAGCTCCATTGTACAACCCATCAAACTCGATGAATAATGTGTTGAGAGTTCAGGCAAAGTGGAGCCAGAGGACCACACCTATGCAAGAAGGGATAGGATTGACTTTTCTTGTGCTCTCCAGTCTCCCTAATCTCCCCCAGCTATCCCCTTAACCCTCTCCCTAGTTTAAAAAAAAAAACAGATAAGAAAGATCTGGGAAGGAGGTAACAAGCCTGCACTTGCTAAGAATGTGAGCTGTGGAGTGATTCAGTCACAGTGTGAGTAGTGAAGAACTCGAAGAAACCAGTCCTTGGGGTGACTATGTTGCCCTGTTTCACACACTCCACCTCTCCTTGGTGAGAAACTATTAGGGATATCCCCAAGGATCCTATTATTTCTCTCTTGCTCACAAAATATCTTCTTAATGACCCATCAATATTACCATCATTAAAAATGATGGAAACCAGTTGGATTTCAGATGAAATGCAAAGTCCTATACAGAATAGACTTCAGTCATAAGTCTTGTTTTCAAGCCTTCTACAATGCATTAGAGAAAATAAATAAGGCAAACATGAAAACTAATATACTTCATAATATTAGGTGACAATTCAGAAGGAAAATATTCTCAAGAATTAGATTTTAGGTTGGGCATGGTAGTGTATGACCGTAATCCCTGCTATTGGGGGAGGCTGAGGCTGGTGAATCTCTTGATCAAGAGTTCTGAGTTATTGTAGAGCTAAAGCCAACAGGGTGTCTGAATTGAAGTTCAAATTACTCTAGACAAAGCCTAAAGACAAGCATTTAGAACAGTACAGTAGTTCCTGAGTATTAAAGCACACTAAGTGAAGTCATCCAGTTAGGTGATGCCACAGCTATGAATGCATCAACTATGTGCTCAGTTATAATCATATCATCAAGGAAAGTGTATCCATTTGGGTTATCATAAATTCTAGCTATTATCACTGTTTAGACTACCCAAGCCACATGATCAGTCCACTCAAAACAGGATTATCGCTGGTCTTTGGAGGGTAAGACTTATTTCAAGCCTCCATTCCATTGTTCCTCAAAACCTACTGCTTGAGGATGGTATATGTTAGAGAAGACCCACTTAATATTCAGGCAAAGCCCTGTTTCTGGATTTCCAACTCCCAGAGTTAACTCTTAAAGGATCTCCACCCCCCTACTCCAATTGGACCTTTGTCTGGCCTGTTTCGATTTAGAAAAACTGCTACTTGTTTCCCTTCCCCTCTCCTCCCATAGCCTTTTGGGGAAGGAAGCTTCCTAGATTTCCTGCTGTACAGTAGTTGTTGGGTATGAAAGAAGCCTAAGTGAGGTCACCCAAAATGGATGACCCCACAGCTATTAGTGCATCAACTATGTGCAGGGTTATAAACATAGCATCAGGAGAAGCATATCATAAAGCCACAAAGTGACTGCCTCCTGTCTCAGGCTGAAAATTGCTACTGTGGGGGTGGGCTAACGCTGTCTGGAGCAATTGGGAAATCTACCTAGGGGGATATGTTTGTTTCATGGCTGAGTACAGCCAGATTTACAGGGTATCTTGTCCTGCTCCACTTACTAGGTAGCTATTTTATTAGTCAGGAGGATTCATTCATCTTCCATGATGATTTCTATCTGATTAGGGTTTCTAAAGATCTTGCTCGTACCTCTTGAGAGTAAGCTCCATTACACATCTGCAGGTCACCTCTGGATGCAACTGCTATTTCGCAACTGAGTGGAGGTGGTTAGGAGCAGATTCTTCCTCATTTGCACTGTTCATAAGCACAAATCTTCTTCTCCAGCTCCCTTTTCCCTCAAGTTAAAAGCTTTTATCACTGTGAGGAACAGTCAAGGTACGGAATCTGTGACTCCCTTGGGGATTAATTGACCGAGAAATCTATACTTGAGATTCTGGGAAACAGGAGACTGAAGCTCTTTCAACCAGTGAATGCTTTTATAACCTGTCTCCTAAGAGTCTGACCCCTGCTCTCCACAGGGAAGATTCCCATCCCACCTGCTTACTTCCCTTCCCCCACTCCTTCCTTTCTTTCTCCAAAAAGTTAGCCAAATTTGGTTTTTCATCTCCCGGTGCTGCTAATACATTAAAGTACAGAGAGAAAATGTTACTCCACACAGAGAGAGCTTTAACAAACTGTATTGCTCCCCAACAGGGGAGAACAGCTATTAGGAGGAGAGTCTCAGTGTGTGGCTTCTAAGCACCTAGTGAGCAGCATGGGGGGAGGGGAGGGATCAATTAAAGACTAAGAGCCCCTCAGGGTCTTTCATATTTGCATCCTAGGGGGCTGGACTAGACCAGTCAAACCAGTTTTTCCTGGTTGACAACTGAGTAAGTGGTTATTCATCTTTTGCTTGTATTCCTGAGAAGAGAAATGCACCCTCACCAAAGCAACGTTCTACTTATAGATAATTCTGATTATTATGAAGCTTTTTCTGTCATCATACCATTCTACAGTAGTATATTAGATATGGTTCTGCGCTTAAATTCAGAAAAACTTGGGTTCAGATCAGATCTCCGACCTCATAGACTGTTTAACCCCATATATGTCATTTAATCTCAAGATGTTTTAACTCAATAGTCCCTGGAAATCCTTCTAGCTCTAGACTTATGAGCTCTGAGGCCAAGATGAACAACAGAGCCCTTCAAATTCTGAACAAAAGCTCTCATGCTCCCTCCATCCAGTCTTCTATAGTTCTGTCTTAGCATCACTAAGGAGATCAGAATTGCCATAACCTGACTCCTTCCCTGCAGTGAGCTGTTCTAACCTTGGGACTAGTAAGTAACCTAATTTTGAGGAACAGACTAGCCCTGATCCACCTTTGGATTTATAAGCAAGAGAATCTGAGGAGCAAGAAGTCAGAGTGTATAAGCATGAGGCAAGAATGAGGGGGAGGAAGATGAGAGCCTACAGTTGCCAGGAGTTAGGGAGGGAGGAGGAGAGGAATCCTTCAAAAACTTTACTTTTACTTTATTTAAATGTTTATTTTGTTTCTTAAGCTAGCAATCATGATCAATTGTTAACCACTTTTGTTGATCTGTGCGTCCCAAGTCCAAAGCAGCAGAGAAAGAAAGAATTGTGAAGAAAGCCTCCTGAAAAGGGGGAGAGAGATTAATTTAAAACTGGAATTTTGCCAGAATTCAATGTCTGGCTGGGGACTCGGAGCTATAAAAAAAAAAGAGTTGTTGATTGACTTACACCTTCTCTCAGGAGAGAGAGAATAGTTAAACCAGGATTCCCGTAAGCAATTAAATGAGTCAGTAACGTCTAGAACTGCAACTACCGGGTACCGGTGTAGGGCTTCTGCCACTTTCCCAGGCTTGCCTTAAGAGGAAAGTCAGTCTCAGAAATAAGACACCCAGGAACGGACCGGAGAAATCATGGCCAAGGGAAGGAATAACCCAGCCCACAAAAAAGTGGGAAGCAGGAAGAAGAGTAAATGACTTTACTGACTGCAGCCCAATGTAGCACCACCCAACCACTGCTAGATTTAAATAGCCACTGGTTAATTAGGCTTCTAAAAGAGGCAGATCACTATGTCATGCTCCCTGGACAACAACGTCCACTTCCAGACCTCTGAAATACCATTTTTACTGCTGCTACTGATACCAGTCTATATTTTCCCGAATCCACCCAAATTCTGTGATTCTGTGAAGCCGTCCTGTTCCAAAGTAGCTTACTTTGTAGTGGGAAGATAAAACATGTACACGGACAAATAGATACTGGGTCATTTGTGGAAAACCAGATGTAACAAAATGAGAGAGCAGAAAAGACTTTGGGTAGGAAGTGGTATCTGATCTGAGCTTTGAAAAAAGGTATGGACTCCATGAAGTAGAAGTAAAGAGAAGGTACATTGAAGGATGGTCTATGGAAAAGCATGGAGACTAGAAAATAGCTTAGCAGGTCAATGTGACTGATACGTAATAGAGTGCGTGAAGTAGAATAATAAGAAATAATCTTGAAAGGTACATTGGAACCAGATTGTGTAAGACTTTAAATGCCAGGCTGAGAATTTTGTGTTTCAATTTAGAGATAATAGGAAACCAATGAAGATGCTTGAGCAAGGGAGTATCGTGATCAGAACTGTGTCTTACCAGACAGACTATTATAAATTAAGAGCTAAATTGGTTTTTCAAAGATCATCTAGGCCAAGGGTCTTACCTTTTTTGTGTCACAGATACCTTTAACAATCTGGTAATGTCTGTGTGATGGGGTGATGGGACCCGAACCGTGCTAAAAGGAAAAAACCATATCTTTGAAAGCAGCCCAGTCCCTGAATTTTCCCACATATTTCTTCAGCCCAGATTACCAGCCTCTAGATGTAGGCATCTGACCCAGCCCAACCTGCCTAGATACTTGACAGTCCTTTCAAGCTCTTGACCCAGTCCAGACCACTTAACTCCTTTCACTGTCCACCGGGACCACTCCAAGTCTTACCACTCCTTAATCCCATCCATATCTTTTCACTGTTCTTTTTTTTGTATATAAATATCAATATCACCCCCATCAAGTGACATTCATTAGGAATCTAGCTTCCTTACAATAAACCTTACCATTTTAACTGAAAAAAGGCTTGAATTTTTTTCCAGGAGGACCCCCTCTGTACCCTTATATTTTAAGGTTCCTAACACCCCAAACCACATCATATGGATCATTTCTTGGAATAATGTTTTTAAATGCCTAAAATAAAATACATGGGATTGCAAAGAAAACCAAACATATTGAAAGCTATCAAAATATTCTTTAAAAAAAAGTTCATGGACCCCAGGTTAAGAATCCCTGATCTAAAGCCAAATCCCCCATTTTACACATGAGGAAACAGACTCAGAGAGATAAAATGACTTGCTCCAGGTCACTCAGGTAGGAAGTGACTGAGTTTGGGTTTGAATCTAGAGTTTTTTACTCCATATTCAATGCTCTTTCCATTGGACCACACTGTCTTTCCACTGGAATCATAGATTGCTTTCCTTTTTTGGTCAGTTGTCTATTCCTCTCTATAGGATGCTTGGTTGAAGAAAAGCTCCACTCAGGGGGTAATTCAGTGTTCGTGTTCTCCTGGGATGTGTTTTATCTCCTGGAGCTACAGGAACTAGTGACCCAGGAATTCAGGGCAAGCAGACACCAAAGGGAGTTCAATGACCATTAAATTGAAGCAGCTTAAGTGGCACAGTAGAGAGTGTCAGTCGGGGAATCAGAAAAACCTGAGTTCAAATCCAGCCTCAGACACTTACTAGCTGGGTGACCTTGAGCAAGTCATTTAACCTCTATTTGTCTCACTTTCCTCATCTGCAAAATGATGATGTATATATATATGTAATAGCACCTACCTCCTAGGGCTATTGGGAGGACCACATGAGACGATAATTGCAAAGTGCTTGTCACAGTGTAGACTCTATTGAAATGTTAGCTGTCATTATTATTAAATATCAAGATACAGCTACTTGATTCTTTCCAAAATCTTCCTGTTGAGTCTATTCTTCATTCCCTAAGAATAAATTTGTCAAAGATTACAATTACTGATGCAATGAGTTTGGCAGTGATCTCAAGGAAAATGACTTTTTTTAAGTTTTACTTTTTTTTTGGTTTTGGTTTCAGTTTTTTAACAGATGACTTGTGAGCACTTAGAAAGGGAAGAAGTGATCTCAAAGAATCACTAGGGGTTCACTATGAACCAGTCATGCTACCTCACAGAGTTGCTGTGAAGATCAAGTGAGATAATGTTTATAAAGTGCTTAACACAGGGCCTGGCACATAGTAGGTTCCATATAAATGCTTATTACCTTCCCTTTCTACCAGATTCACCCTCTCTCACTTTTTGACATATCTCCTAGACTAACAGATCAGAGGGATGCTTTAGGAAATTCAATAAAGCATGTAGGGTATGTTCAGGGAAAACTAGTACCTCTGGTGTGAAGACTGCCAAGCCCTTTTCATGGTTATTCCCACCCTTGGTGTCTACCTGATTCACCTCACTCTCACCTGTAGCTCCAGGAAGTTGTAACACATACAGTAGCCACACCCCAGTAAACCATTTGGGGCTAAACCAGGTTGAGGGTAACCACCAGGTCTCAAACACCTTGGTGATTTAGGGAGGTGTCTATCCCAAGCATGTCAAGACTTTCCCCAGTGAAAACTATTTGTACCGATAGCCATGAAGGCTGCTGAAGCAGGTGCTGTGGAGCACTTAAGAGCTTGGTTAGACATTGAAGAGGTGGAGGTTATCACTACATCTCAAGCCATCACCAGTCATCTTGATTCTGTCCTGCCACTGGGACTGTGACAGCTCTGAAAGAGAGAGTGAGGCCAGAGACTCTGTACAACTCTTCCTCACTTAAATCCAGTTAATGCAAGAATCAAAAGACATCAACCATATCATTTTACCATTTTTACCTATCTCAAAGTCCTATGGTGATAGGCAAGTGACAAAGAAGTAGGTGTGGATACTCTAGGAGCTATAATCACAACCCTGCACAGGCTCAGAGGCTCAGATCATAGGGTTGTCTTCTCACTAGAAGAAGCAGTGGGATTCAGCAGCCCCCTGAGTGTCTGATCAGCTTTTTTTTAAGTACCATGTATCTTAAAGTACTTAAGTACTTTTTTAAGTACCATGCCTCCTGGGGTGAGGAAGAGGCTAGAAAAAGTATTCTAAAACAATTTATATCTTGTACTATATCCTAAGAGACATAAAGGGAAAACATTGGGTGAATGGTAGAATTCAACAGATTCATAACTGGTTAAGTGATTATACAGAAAGTTATTGGTTAATGGATCACTGTTGAGCAGAAGGGTTATTGCTTGTATAATACTGCAAAGTTCTACTCTGGATGTTCTAGTTGGCATTTTTATCAACAACCTAGATGATGACATCTATTGTATTCTTGAGAGAAAATGTAGTTCCATGGGTAAAGCCAGCCTCAGAGTCAGAAAAACTGAGTCAAGTTCTACTTTTGACACATGGACAGAGTGACGCTGGGCAAGTCACTTAAACCTTTCAGTGCCCCAAGCAACTTCCCAAGACTAAGTTTCAGTTTCAGACAAGTCATCCATCCGAAATGACGGATGAATTCTCCTCACCAAAAATTTGGAATACAAATGAAATCACAGGTCTGGACCAAAAATAAATGGCAATCTTGTCAAGTTTTTTGGGTGACACACAGTTAAGAGGAATCACTAATGTGTGTTGGATAGCAGAATTGGGATCCAAGAAAATCTCAACAAATTAGAACAATAAATTAGATTTCACAAAGTGAAATTTAATATGGAGGTGGCATAGACTTACTTGGAGTCAGGAAGACCTGGGTTTCAATCCCACCTCTGACACTTGCTAGCTGTGACCTTTCTGTGCCTCAGTTTCCTCATTTGTAAAATAGAGACAATAGTACCTGTAGCACCTATTCCACAGGATTGTTGTGAAGCTTAAATGAGATAATGGATAGGAAGCATTTAACACATGTTAAAGTGGTATATAAAAGGGGAGATTGTAAGGTTCAAATGAGAGTGTAGATGTCAAATATTTTGCAGACCTTAAGGTATTAAATGGATGTTGGTGGTTGTCGTTAGACTATAAACACCAGATCTCTAATATAGCAATGATTTTGTTCCCTGAGTCTTCTACAGCTATCCCTTCCATACAGTAACTTTCCCCATCTCGGTTTTGGGTTTCAGGTCAGCATAAGAAATTAAATGGGAATTTTGAAGGAGTTTTGTGGAAGCCACAGAAGGCACACAAAGGCTAGCAGACAACACAGAAAAAGTTTAGAAACTCCAAAATGCATAAAATATATGTATAGTTTATATAATATCAATATATTTTATCTTTTAATACCATAATAATTCAGACTTTTTCTCTGGTACGAAGGAAGTGCCAAAAAATTTTACATGGATTTTAGAGATTAGGGAGGGGGGACATGGGAAGGAGGGAATGCGACATGATGAAGGAAAGTTTGGGGGAGGGAATCGTGATATGGAGGGGATAACTGTACCACACCTGCTGAGCTCAAGCAATGTCTATGTAGCAAAACAAGGGTGTGCTGCTAGGCTCTCTGGGTGGGAGCAAGTCATGCACACACACTTTTAAACATTACTAACATTTACCATTAATACTTTCTTAAGTCTAGACAATGAACTAAATAATAAATCAAGTCCAGATTTGTATCCATGGCCAATTTATAAGGTATAAAATGCTCACATTGAAAATTTAATATTAAGCTCTTACTAGCCAGTTAGAGCTGGCTCCAGCATACCCCTCTATAAATGTCAGTTAGTATTATGATAAATATAAAGTCTTATATATAGGTTCAAAAACTCAATTCTATAAGTACAGTGCGGGTGTTATATGATTAAATAGTAGCTGCCTTTAAAAAAAAATTAGGACTTTTAGCTCCCTACTATGATATGACTGCCATAGGCTGAATTAATAGAAGTTCAATGTCCAGAATAAAGGAGGTCCTCTCTCATTGTCCAGCTATATCTAGTATATTGTGTTCATTATGTATGAAACACCTTAATAAGCTGTCAAACAGAGAGAGTGAAAGGATTAAAAAATATACATTATGAAAGAAACAATTAAAAGAAGTGAAGATATTGATACCAGAAAACAATGATTTGCAAAGAATGATAGCTGTTCTCATATATCTGAAAGCCTATCATGTGGATGAAGAAGAAGAATAGTTAATATTTACAAAACTATTATTAGAAGAATTAGATTAATTTTGTGAGTCCAGAGAACATGGCTAGATCAAAAAAAAAATTGATTATGGTATTAGTAACAGCTAGAAATTATATAATGTGTTAAGGTTTACAAAACATTTTTAAGCATAACCTTATTTTATCCTCATGATAACTCTGGAATATTAGAGGTTTTAATTATCTCTGTTTTAAAGATAAGGAATCTGAGATAGAGAGATGAAGTCACTTGCCCTAGGTGACAGAGTTAGTATCTCTGGATGGATCTGAATTCTAGACTTCCTGACTCCAAGTCCAGCACTCTATCCACAATGTCAGTTAACTACCACAGTATAAAGGAAACCAATTTCAGCTCAGAAAAAGGGAGAATTTTCTAATCATGAGAATTGTCTGAAAACCAAACAGGCTTAGGAGTGCCTAACATTTATGGAGCTAGCAAAGATAGTAAAAGATGAGAATACTCATTACTGGAGGGATTATGGGAAGACAGATATACTAACTCACAGTTGACAGAACTGTAACCTGGTTGGGCCATTCTAGGAAACAATTTGGAATGATACAGAAAAAATTATTAAGTTGTTCATAATCTCTAACTCATAAATTCCACTATAAAATTATATTCCTAGGAGGCAACTGGCAGCAAGAACTGTTTAAAAAATACCTTAGAACATTTTTTGGAATAACAAAAACTGGAAATAAAATATATGTTCTCCAATCAGGGAATAACTGAACAAACAGTGGGATAGGAATGTAATGAAATATTAAGGAATAACAAATAGGAAGGATTTAGGGAAACTTGGGAAAACTTGTATGAAGTGATAAAGAATGAAAAAAAAAGGAGAGCCAAAAAATAGATGTTGTTTGTCCTTCATTGTTTAAGAGGAGCAATGGCATCCTGGGGTGATATTTTGACTTGCTCATGAATTGGATTTGTGAGGCAGAGTTGCACAAAGTCATCAACTTTACTCTCTCTTCCAAAATTATTGAAGTTCAGTGGTAGGACAAAAGTCAAGAAGACTGGTAACAGCCTGGGATGACCTTGGCATATTCAATGCCTTGCCAAACTCTGAGAACTTCACAGCGTTTGCTTCAACCATTGGAACAAATTGTTTTCATCTGCCCATTCCACTGAGCGAAATCTTCACATCCTTGGGATGAACACCTCCCTAATTCACTGACAGATTTGAGACCTGCTGGTTACCCTTATCTTAGTTTAGCCTGCCTGCCAAGATGGTTTCACTGGGATGTGAGGACTGTACATACTACATTTTCTTGGAGTCATAGGTGAGAGTTGGGGGCAGATGGACACCAAAGATGGACGAGCAGCCTTGAAAGCGGTTTGGCAAGTCCTCACACCAGAGGTTCTAGTCCTTCCTTAACACTCCATACACCTCCAAGAAGGACATGAGCTCAAGAATCAGACTACATGAATTCTCAGCTCACCTCAGTACCTATGTGACTTCAGGCATGAACGTAACATACATGATTTGTCGTTATTCAGTCATTTTCAGTTGTGTCCAACTCTTTGTGACCCTATTTGGGGTTTGCTTGGCAAAGATACCAGAGCAATTTGGCATTTCCTTCTCCAAGTTACTTTGTAGATAAGGAATGGAGGCAAAAAGGATTAAGTGACTGGTTCAGGGTCACATAACTAGTAAGTAAACTCAAAATGTGGCCTGGCACTCTATCCACTGTGCCACCTAGCTGCAATTTTTTTAGCACTCTGGTGCTCACAAAATGTATACACACTGATTACAATACAAAAAAAGAATGGAGAGACAAAGAAAAACCCCATCCAATAGGACAGTCAACATTAGTAACATTGTCAAAGTTAAAGGATACATTCCATCTTTCTGTTCGCAATCAATTAACTTTTCACAAATGTACTTTGTTTACCTTAGAGAAGGTAGTTTGGGTGTTTGCTGAGAAGAATATCAATAAATATTTAAATTTTTAAAATTGAAAGATAAAACAATTGTCAAAAAAATCTTGTTCTGCTAAATAGAAAGTGGTGAATTCTAAAGAGAAAAATATATACATATGCTTATGTGTATATGTGTGTGTATATAATATATATGTGTGTATATAACATATATGTGTTATATATATGTATTTTATATATATAATATATGTACCTGTGTATATTACATATATATATATATATATATATATATATATATATATATATATATATATATATATATATATTTGTATGTGCGTGTGTCTGTCTGTGTGTAAAATTGGGCTGTCTCAGGAAATAGTGAACTCTCTGACCCTAGAGACATTCAAGTAGAAGCTGACAGCTTGTCAGAGCTGCTGTAAAATGGATTCCTGCTTGTGGTTTGGGTTGGAATGAACTGCCCCCATTGAGGGTGAAGTTGTTTATTTTCTTTTCTGCTCGGATAATCTTTGATTCAAAAACATTCCATTTGCCAACTCTGAAATTGGAACTATCCCTCATGACCCTCCTTGTCATCACATCCTCTCACTCAGCCTTTTCTTCAGCCCTGCTTCTGGCTGCTAGTGCCTTCTTGCCACCCTTAAATTCTCTGAAAACACCCCAATGAGTCCTACCCACAAACCTCTCTCTCTGTGAGGAGGAACAAAATTCCTCTTTAATATATCAATGAGTCACTTCATGTGGAATCAACTTCTGGGTCAAGGGTTCTTAACCTGAGGTCCATGAAATTGGTTACACAGAGAGACAGACAGACAGATAACTGTATTTCAACATAATTCATTTCTTTTGTAATCTTACGCATTTAAGAGCATTATTCTGAGAAAGGGTCCATAGCCTTCATCCGACTGTGTTCATGACACAGAAAAGGATAAGAATACGTGTTCTGGGTCAAATAACAGGTCCTAGCACTAGGACTTGAACAAATAGTACTTAATCCATTCAGATCTTCTAAACAGGAATCAAATGGGCTGTCTTTGAGGTAGTAAATTTTCTGTCATTGGAAGCATTTGAGAAAAGGTTTGGATTACAACTTGTAAAGGATGAAATGATGAATATTCTACTATGCAAAGGGTTGAAGTATATGACCTGAAAGGTTCAAATTCCAATTATTCCATAGTATTAAATAAGATAAAAGTCAGTAGGAGGCAATATAAAGGGAATCAGAAGACCTAAGTTCTAGTCCAGGGGTGGGGAACCTGTGGCCTGAGATTTGTTCTGTGAAGTTTAGATTCAGACAAAGGACCACACTTGAGGCCCTAGAGGTCCACAGGTACCCCACTCCTGTTCTAGTTCTTAATTTTAACTCACCATGTGACCTTGGGCAAATAGTTTCACCTCTCTAGGACTCAGTTCCCTGATTTGTAAAATTATTAGGTAGAAGAAGGTGACCACTAAGGTCCTATTCAACTGTGAATTTTTAGTATCGTCTGGAAACTATCTGGTTCCATAGAAGTCAAAACTGGAAGGAGATTCATAGAATTCACAGGGAGAAGGTCCTAATAACCAGAAGCAGAGTGAAGAAAGAACCGGGTTATAAGACATGAAAACAAGGAGGGCTCTGAGTTTCTGTTCCAGTATCATAATGTACTACATGACTCTCTCTTAATCAGAGACTATTAGAGTTATTAGACTATTATTAGAGAGACTATTAGACTGATTAGAATTAGAATTAGCCTCCTTATTTTACAGATGATGAAACTGAAACCTGGAGGGAAGAATCTTCTTGTCCAAAAACATACAGGCCATAGCCAAAGTGGGATTTAAGTCCAAGTCCTCTAACTCCTCATCAGAACACTAGTTCAGAAACTTCCCGGTCACATGACCAACAAGAGGAGGACTAGACATTTTCTTCAGTCTTCATAAACTCATAAAACTCCTCAAAATAAGAATTAGGTACAAGTAATTATGGCTGTCTCCATAGGATAACATGTCTAAAAAAGTAGCAACCTAATAAATGCACAGCAAAGAAGGCTAATCCCTGATAGACTCACCACTTCCTTCCCCATTCACCCCAGAGCTCTAAAAGGACAGGACACTCTGACCAGTTCATGCTTTGAGATCCTGTCTTCATTCTCATTATTATGTAGCGACACGCACAAGGACTCAACTCTGCATCTTGTTACTGGTCCTTCCTTCATTCTCAGCAAGGACCAGTGACATTAGGAGAGTGATGTCCTGACTTGCAAGTTAGTTGGATTTAAGTGAAGCAGAGATGTGCAAAGTCCTCAGCCTCACTCTCTCCTCCAGAATCAATGGAGTTTCAATGGCAAGACTTTCAAAGGTCAAGATGACTAGAGATGGTCCCAGATGCCATGGGGGACTTGGCTTTTTTGAACTAAGATCTTTCCCAGGTCTCAGTTTGTCTGAGGCAAGGCCCATTCAGTAATTAAAGGCTAGGTAAGAACTGAGGCAAAAGATGACATAGTTTGCATTCATAAGGGATCAATCTAGGGAAGGAAGATCCTCAGAGTTTCCTCTGTAAATCTATTCTGGAGGAGGAGCTACAGGAAAGTGGAAACACTCTTTACCTAGGGCAGCAGGGTTCTCTATTGCAGTAGCACTCAACCAGAAAATTAAAGAAAAGAAGGCACTGGAGAAGGATTCTAGTATGTATAAGGAATTACACCAGACCTGAAGGAAAAGTGACTGGCATTTAGCTGCAGCCATTTCTTCCATCCCCCAGAAGTCACATGGGGCAAGGACTGAGACTGATAAATGGGGAATTACCCAATATGAGAGAAGATTAAGACAGCTTTGAGGTCCTACCCTCAGGAAATTTACCATCAAAGTGGGAGGAGTCAGAAAATGAGCAATAGGCAAATATAAAGGGAAAAACTAAGTTATGTAAGTCCTAGAAAGAAGAAAACTTTAGTTAAAAACCTTGAAAACGAGCAGATAAATCAACAAGGAAGATTTTTAAACAGAAGGGGAAGATGGCCACCAAAAAATCTAAATGAATACAAACATCTTTAAATAAATATTGCAAGACAGATGAAATTGAGCCAATACCTAATGAGGCAGAGGGCCTAAGAGAGCATGGAACCACAGCAAGGTATTCCTTAATAATTTAAGAAAGAAATAAAAATATTGAAAAAGAATTCTTGTTCTGCAACCAAAACTAATTGACAGAAAAAACCAATTTAAATTCATGCTAGCAAATCTCCCCAAAGAAACAAAAGAGAAAACAATGAATGTGGGAGGAAATGTACTTAAGTAAAAGACAATCTAGAGGAAGAAAATCAAAATGCAGCAATATAAGGACATAAGACTTCTGTACAGCAAAATATGACCTCAAAGACAAGATGCATAGAAACAGTTTGAGGATGACAGGTTTTCTAAAAGAACAGAAATTTAGAAAACCTAAAAGTCAAAATACCAAAAAAAACAACTGTCTAGAACTTCTGAAAATAGAAAACCAAGTGCCAATTGAAAGAATCCACAGACTGTATCCAAAGAGGAAAAAGAACCCTACACTGCAAACTCCAAGACACATAGCGGTTAAATTTAATTATTCCAATAATTAACAACAAATTGTGCAAGCAACTATGAAAAACACCTATAAATATCAAGGAAAGGAAATTTGAATAACACAACACCACCATAAACTATAGAAAGGAATGTAATAATGAGTTCTGAAGAACAAAGGAGTTCAAGATGCAACCTAAGATGCCATTCCTTACAAACCTGAATCTAATCATCAATAAAAATGTGGATATGCAATAAAAATAAAAGAAAAAAAAAGAAATATTTCATACCAAAATAAGACATGAGATTATTCACTTTGCACACACTCCTGACAACAGAAACATAAGGAAAAAAGCAAAGAGAGTAATCAAACAGAGGGAAAGTCAGGGGGACATCTCAATTTAGTGATGTTAACAGGTGTCCCACTAAGGACACTCCCATAAGGAAAGACATATTCTGTAATGAGAGATGGTGATCTTACCATGTGTACAAACTATAAGGATATGGTGCTTAACGAGGCTACTACCTGTGAGAGTGTTGTGCCTTCATAGAGAGCATCACATAGGGGAAGTAAACAAGCCTGACTGAAATAAGTTATCCTGGGAGAGACAGGAGACAGCATGCAAGACTCAAGTCAATCTACCATTGCCACCTTCACCACCACCTCCCCTCAGACCTTTATGCAATCAGCCCAGGACCCTGAACCCAAGAGCCTTGGAAATAGCAGCACCCCTCAAAACATCAGATCTGCTTCCAGCTCAGCCCCACAGTCATCATTAAGGGGAAAAAAGTCCTACACTTTTCAACATTACCAGTAAGAACAACCAACCACATACCAACAGACAGATAGTCACAGGGGCACTCCTCACATTACCATTCCTGCTTCTAGCTCAGCCCTCGCAGCCATTTTCTGAGAACATACAGGAGGCAGCATTTCTAAGCAAGTCAAATCATCACCTTGACACCATTTCTCCTCAGGAGAACAGTTCAAGACCCTGAACCCAAGAGCCTTGGACACAGCTTTGCTTCCAACTCAATTCCCTCAACCATCATCCTGGGAAGTAACCCTTATGATGACATAGCATTGTAACCGCTGAAGTCACTGCTACGCAAGAGCCAGAAAGGAAAGTTCTTGCCACAAAAGTCCTTGACACTTCAACATCAGAAACTGATATGTTAACAGTGGAAATATCATTGAAGAGGAGATAGTAATGCCTGATTTATCTCACCCCACCAACTAGACACATGTATCACCTATGTTTGGAGTCACTATCCATGAAAGCTGAGAGCACAATCTCCTCACTGATGCCTTGATCAATCATCACCGATCCTGGAAGGTAAAGATCCCAATGAACTGGTTCTTCACCCATCCTACGATAGACAAAGTCCCAGCTCTTGCTCTTATTTCTGTGATTCAGAGTATCCATCTTTTGAGGTGAAAATTCCCTGTACTCTGTTACCTCACCCTATATTTTATCCACCTCTACCCTACCCTTCTGTGGTCTATATCTTCCTCTACCTCTCACTCCATTTTGCACTCTGGAATCCCTGCTTAATTGTTAACAAACTCCTCCTTGTCCTAGACAATTCCAGTTCACACTTACGGCTATAATGGAAACCCCTAGCTCCCTCCTGAAGACATTTCACTGAGGCATCGTGATATAGGAAATAGATTATTGGGCTTGAGGTCAGGAAAACCTGGGTTTAAATATCACCTTGGAAATGCAATAGCTGTGGGAACCTGGACAGATCATTTAAATCTCTCTGGGCCTTAGTTTCCTCATATGTAAAATAAGAAAGTTGGAGTCAGTGATCTCTGAAGTTCCTTCCAATTCTGTCTATCCTTCTGAACAATCTGCTCACTTTTTCCAACACTGGGTACTCTTCTCAGCTACCTTGATGACCATAAGTAGGTATATTCCCTTCTCTTCAATGCCACTAATATCACTCAGTAGCCACTCCACCTTTAAGGTTCACTCCCTCCCCCACAGCCTTCTAGTCCAGATCCTTTTCAAAATAATCTGCCAGTCTCCCCATCATTCTTTTTTCTTTCTCAAGGAAAATAATAACAACTATTTACATTTACAGAGCCCTTTAAAATTTGCAAAATGCTTTACATACATTACACATTACACACATTATCACATTTGATCCTCACAACAACTCTGTGATGTAGATGGCATAATTATTCCCATTTTACAGATAAAGAAACAGACTGAAAGAGGATAAATGACTTTCCCAGGGTCACATAGCTAGCAAATGGCTAGGGCAAGATTCATACTATAGTATTCCTGATCCTAATTTGCAGCTCTCTTAATATGAGCCATCATGTGACTCTATTTGCATTTCAATATATTGATGTTATCCTGATTTCTTTTTTTAAATTAAAAAAATGCTATTTGTTTTGTTAAATAGCTCTCTAGGTAGGGGAATAGTGAGGGAAACTATGGTGATGTAAAAAGAAAATACTTTAATAAAAATTTATTTTTTAAAAAAATCTATCTTCATCTGATCATCTGGTCTCAGAGAGACCACATGGCCAACTCAACATCTTTATCCTCTTGAGGAGCTCAGCTCCTCAATCAGTGGGTTAATGTTCTCTCCCTCCTGACATCACTTTATATTAATCATCTTTGCATGTGCTATATCTCCTTCCACTCTCCAATAAAAGCTCCTTGAGAACAGAGACTGTATCACTTTTTCATTTGCATTCCCATCACTAGTACCTGACACATAAGAGGTGCTTAACAAACGTTTATTGTTGAACTGAATTAGGTCTCCAAATGATCTTTCCAGTGTTATCTCCTACTACACTTCATGTAGTCTATGTTCCGGTCAAATTAAACCCTTTCCCATAGATCACCCCAGGGAGAGTGAGACTCTTTGCTGTTATTATCACTCAAATGTACTTCCTTTTTTCCCCATCACACCCATCCATTCAATCTTCCACTTGCATGGCCCAAGGTCCCATATTGTTTTTAAATCATTTCTATTTTTCAAGGTCTGCTAAATATTCCTCTTCTTCCAGGAAGTCTTCTTTAAAATCAATCCCCTTTCCTCTAGAGAGAATCTTTTCCTTTTTTGCATCTTCCCTAATGATCTATTCTTTCTATGCTGTGCATATCACATTCTAACTTATGCTACAGTTATTTGGCACCTTTTCTCTCTCCCAATTAGATCATGAGCTCCTTGAGAGCAGATACTATGTTTTATTCATCATTGTATATCCCAAGGGCCTCATATATATTAGCTACTTAATGCATGTTTGTTGAATTGAATTATTTATTAATTGATATAGAACTTGAGAGTCAACAAATTTTGACATTAATTTAGCATATAATTCTACTACATCACTAGCAACATATGCACCATAGGGTTTGAAGTTGTAAGAAATCTGGTCCAATCCTCTCATTTTTTAAATAAGGGAACTGAGGCCCAGAAAACTATCTTGATTAAATATATATAGTTAGAAAGAGATATAGGTCTCCTGACTCAAAAGTCAATTCTTTTTTCCACTAAACCATAAAATGAATGGAATGTATTCCTCCTTAGCTCTACTTTCCAGAATCCATAGCTTCATTTAAAGCACAACTAAGATACTATCTCCAACATGAGGCCATTCCAGATGCCCCAGCTATGAGCTTTCTCTTTCTCTTAACAAATATTTTGTGTATATAATCATCCCTTCCACATCGTGCCATCAGTTTCAATACATCTTGGGTCACACAAGAAATTGAATGGGAATTTTTTTGAGTTTTGAAGAAGCTGCAGATGACATACAAAGGCCAATAGACAGAACAGAAAAAGTTTAGAAACTCCGAAATGCATAAAATATATGGATAGTATTATATATCAAAGTATTTTGTCTTTTAATACCATGATAATTCAGATTTCTTCTCTGTTACAAAGAGAGGACCAAACTCCTTTAAACAGATTTTTTCAAATTGTGGGGGCACTGTACCCCTAACCTGTCCAACCCCCCAAGTGGAAGGGATAACTGTACTTACTTCTCTATACACTGACCCCTCCCAGTACAATGTAAGCTCCCTGAGGGAAGGCACTGTTTCATTTTATCTTTGTATCCTCAGCACCTACCACAGGGCCTTGTACATAGAAGGTACTTAATAAATGATTGATGAATAAAGTTAAATAATATCTGCCCTTTCTAAGTCATAGAGTTGCTGTGAGAGTCAAATGGAACAATATTTGCAATCACTAAAGAAAAGTAGGTTATTAGCCTGATTATCAAGGATTATTGTGCTACTGTCTCCTTCCCTGTAACGATACTTGAACAAATTAAGGATTAAAGCTCATCTTTATTCACCCTGGCCAATAGCAGCGTGCCTGCTACTCCCAATCATTATGTTCTCTAGTCTCAGAGGATCTCAGTTTTCACATTTAACAAATTCCACCAAAAATATTAGTGGCTGGAATGGACCACATGGTGTAGTAGAAGGGACTGCTAGGTTGGTGACCTACGTTCAGGTCTTGGTCCTAAGACTTGTTACCTGCGTACCAAATCACCCTCTGAGTATTATTTTCCTCATCTATAAAATGGGAGACAGGGAGGACTGAACTCAGTGATGTCTGAAGTCCCTTCTGGCTCTAACTCTATGATTCTATGACTTCTACGGGGGCTAGGTGGCACTGTACACAAAGGACTGGCTTTGGAGTCAGAAAGACCTAATTCAGCGGCATGACCCAGGGCAAGTCACTTCACCTCTGTTTGCCTCAGTTTCCTCATCTGTAAAACAAGAATTACAATTGTATCTATTTCACAGGGTTGTTGTGAGGATCAAATGACGTTAATATTTATAAAGTGCTTTGCAAACCTTAAAGGACTAATACAAATCCTAGCGACTATGGTTACGGAACACTTCTCACACAAAATTCCATTTGTTCGTATTAACCCTGTGAGGTAAGTAGTATGGGTGTTATTATTCCATTTTATTACAGCTGAGGAGACAATAACAACTTATGTGTAGATAGAACGTTAAGGGCTGCAGATCACCTTACATAGGCTAGCTCATTTGATTTTCAGAACAACCTTATGAAGTGGGTTCTGTTATTAGCCCCAGTTTACAGATGAGGAAACTGAGGCAGGCAGAGACTAAAGAATTGTCCAACGTCACACAGCTAATAAGTATCTGAGGAGAATTGAAGTCATCCTGGCTCCAAGTCCAAAAAAAGAAATTCAGAGAAGTTTAAGTCATTTACCCTGGGAGCTGGTAATTCTTGGAGTCAGGATTTAAGCAAGAGTGTCTAATGATTCAAGGTCAAGCATTAAGTTCCCTAAGGCCAAGGTCTAGTTCACATTTTTCTTTCCCTCTTCACAACACCTAGCACAATGGAAGCAGCTAATAAATACCTGTTAATTGGTCGATTAATACACCAGTCTGCCTCTTGCTCATATGCCAACAAAAACAAAACTGGTTGAATTGGACAATGTAATTGAAGGAGTTTTAAGATTTCACAGCACCAAAAAAAAAAAAAAATGAGGGCTGAATTTTTCTAGGTGCAAACACTCTTGTTTTAGCCTCTGGACAATACAATATTGTTTCCAACCAGCTAAGACCTAAGAGGAATGAGCTCATGAAAGTGAGTGCCAGACTAAATGATCATCCTGTGTGGAGAACAGAGACTGTTTATCTTCACCTTGGACCGTGCCCAAGATCAAGCCCTACAGCACCTCCATTCAGCCTTCTCTGGTTCTTTCTTTAGACTAGAGCAGAAGGGGTGGGTAGGGGTGGGGGGACAGGAGATTGGCATGCAAATTCTACTCCATGGCTACTCCTTCGGCCGCCACCAGAGGTTCCCAAAGCATTAACAAGACGAGAGAGACACACCCTCTTCCCACAGATGAAATTGCCACCTCATACATCTACACAACAATCTCCCACAGTTTCCAGCTTCCCAGATCTCCTGGACATGCCAATGCATAGTGCTTGCTGACATTTTAAGGAATCCTAAATCCATGAATAAACAAACAGTCAGCATTTCAGTTGGGGCTTCGGTTATCCCCACCTTGCAGAATGCATTCCTGTGGGCTAGAGTCCTAAGAGAAAGCATTCCAGACTGAACTGTCAGGAGGAGAGAAGGGTTCTGTTAGGGACTGGCAAGAAATGACCCAAACTGCTCAGAAAGAAGCTAGTGTTGCCTGCCATGGAACTCTAAGGAAGAAAACATATCTTTGGATAGGTATGACACCATATGAATCACAGACGCATCTAGAGCTGGAAAGGACGCTACCGATCATTTCACTCAATTCCCTCTTTTTTACAGATGAAGAAACCAAAGGCAAAGGAAATTGAGTGACTTGTCTGAGGTCATCACCTATTCCAAAACGTGTGCTCTTTCCACTAGACTTCGCCAGCAGCTAGTACAGTGCCTGATATCGAGTAGACACTTAATAAACGTTTATTAAATGAATGAAAGCCAACTTAATGACCTTAATCAACTGTCGGGAGTTTGCAAGAGAAAACAAAGGTTCAGACGAGCAGATTTAGAATTGGAAGTCACTTCATTAATCCAGGAAACAGACTCAGCAAGGTTAAGTGATTTGTCTATGGCAATATAAATACTAATGGCAAAGCCAAGACTCCAACTCAAGCCCTTCCCCCAACTCAGAATTCAGCAGTCTTCCACTGTACCACCATGCTAACTTGTTGGCTTAAAGGACAAGAAAGGGAGCTCGAATCCATAGGTTATTCCTGTCAGGCACACAAACACCCAGTATAATCAACCCCAGAAAAGAATAACTGGCTCTCAGTTTTCTTTGTTTCTCTTCTGAGTGTTTGAGACTAGTCAGAAGAGAATCCTATAGCAATGATCATCCAGGGTCCTGCAGAAGCCATAGTCTTACCTTGAAGCTATGCTGCATATGGGAATCCTGGGATTCTGGGTCTTAGAGATTGTCTGGTCAAGGAGTTCTTCAGTTGGGATCCATGAACTTTTTTAAATGTCTTGTGAAAGGTGTAGGACATCCCAAAAGTCTCAGTGCAGTTTTAATCAGTCAAATCAACAAACATTTATTGTGTCCACTATGTGCCAGACACAGTGCTAAGTGTTACATACACAAAGAAAGGCAAAAGAAATCTCCTGATTCCAAAAGGACTCAAGATGAAATATGCTATCCACCTTCAGATAAAGAACTGATGGACTGAGGGCGGATTAAAGTATATTTGTCTTTTATTTTTCTTGGCTTTTTTTTCTTTTCACAACATTATTCATGTGGAAATGTTTTGCATCCATGTAATTGGTATTACATTTCTTACTTTCTCAATGGATGGGGGTGGGGCTGGAAAAATGGAGAGAATTTAGAACTGAAAATTAAGAAAGTAAAGACAGTAAAAGAGTTCATAATCTAATGGGGAGGAAATGACATGCAAACAATTATGTACAATCACTACATACAAGCAAATTGGAGCTAATCAACAGAGGGGACAAGGGAAAACTTTTTATAGGAGGTAGGATTTTAACTGAGAATTGAGAGAAACCAGGGAAGCCAGGAAGTGGTAATGAGGAAGGAAAGAATTCCAGGTTTTGGGAACAGTGAACTGGAATCAGGAGATGGAGTGTCTTGTTTCAATAACAGCAAGGAGAACAGTGTCACTAGATCAAAGAGTTTGTGAGGAAGGAGGGAAACATAATGGATCGAAAGACTGGAAAAGTGGAAGTATGCCAAAATGGGATTTTGTTTTCATTATTTAAACTCTGAACTTAACAAAATAAAATGGGCATTTCTATAGACAGAGTATTACAGAGGGAGATGGTCATATGCTAAATTGTGGGTCTCCATTATATATAGTTTGCTTTTCTTTTAAGTATATAATCAATTCAACAAGTAACTTTCAAAATTGCCCTACTTATCTGTGATTCTTCTGTTCTTCCTTCCTTCTGTTCTTTTTCTTTATTTGGTTAATTAGCAATAATTGGTAAATTTTGAAAATATCAAATTATTATTTATTTTTTCTATCACCTCCCTCCATCCTAAAGAAAGATAGGAAGGAAGAAAGGAAGGAAGAAAGGAAGGAAAGGAGAAAAGGGGAGAATTAGTTATCATATAAACATAATTAAGCAACATAGCAGCTATATCAAAAAAGTGTTTATTTTTTCCAATTTTTAAAAATTTTTATTTAAAGTTTTGAGTTCCAAATTCTATCTTTTCCTCCCTCCCTCTCTCCATCCCCTCCCCTCTCCCCTTCCTAGGAAGGTAAGTAATCAGATATTGGTTATATATGTGCAATTATGTAAAATATTTCCATATTAATTATTTTGTACAAGAAGACTCAAATAAAGAAAAAAGATAAGAAAAGGAAAAATATCATGCTTCAATCTGTATTCAGCCAATATCAGTTCTTTATCTGGAATGGATAGTATGCTTCATTATTAATCCTTTGGGATTGTCTTGGATCATTGTATTGCTGAGAAGAGCTGTCATTCACAATTCTTCATCAAACAATATTGCTGTTATCATGTACAATGTTCTCCTGGTTCTGTTCATTGCACTATGCATCAGTTCCTGTAAGTCTTTTCAGGTTTTTTCTGAAATCATCCTGCTTGTCATCCTTATAGCACAATAATATTCCATTACAATTGTATACCACAGCTTCTTTAGCCATATTCATTCTCCCAATTGATGGTTATCTCTTTGATTTGCAATCCCTAGCTACCACAAAAAGAACTGCTATAAATATTTTTGTACAAATTGACCCTTTTCCATTTCTTTGGATGTCTTTGAGATACAAACCTAGCAGTGGTATTGTTGGATCAAAGAATATGCACACTTTCATAGTCCTCTCGGAATGATTCCAAATTGTGTTCCAGAAGGGTTGAAGCAGTTCACAACTCTGCCATCAGTGCATTATATCCCAGTTTACCCACATCCTCTCCAACATTTAACATTTTCCCTTTTTGCCATATTAGGCACTCTGATAGAGATGGCACTTCAGAGTTGCTTTAATTTGCATTTCTCAGATCAATAGTGATTTAGAGCATTTTTTCATATGACTATATATAACTTTGATTTCTTTGTCTGAAAACTGCCTGTTCATATCCTTTGACTATCAATTGGAGAATGACTTCTAATTTTATTAATTTGGGCCATTTCTCTATATATTTGAAAATGAGGGCTTCATCAGAGATACTTGTTGCAATTTTTCCCTGTTTTCTGCTTTCTTTATCATTTTGATTGTATTGGTTTTGTTTATGCAAAGACTTTTTAATTTTATATAAAAATATCTATTTTACATAATATAATGCTCTCTATATCTTCTTTGGTCCTAAAGTCTTCCCTTATCAACAAATATGACAGATAAATTACTCCATGCTCTCTTAATTTGTTTATAATATCACCCTGTATGTATAAATCATGTATCCATTTGGACCTTCTCTTAATGTATGGTGTGAGATGTCTATACCTAGTTTCTGCCATACTGTTTTCCAGTTTTCCCAAAAGTTTTTGGGAGATAATGAGCTTTTGTTCCAAAACCTTGGATCTTTGAATTTATCGTATACTACATTACTATGGTAATTTACTATAATATAATCTACATCTAATCTATTCCACTGATCTACCTCTCTATTTCTTAGCTAGGTTATTTTGATAATTGCAGCTTAATAATACAATTTGAGATTTGGTAACTTCTTTCACTTTTTTTATTGATTTTCTTGATATCCTTGAGCTTTTGTCCTTCCATATGAATATTATTTTTTTCTAGCCCTATAAAATAGTTTTTTGATAGTTCAATTGGTATGGCACTGAATAAATAGATTAATTTAGGTAGAATTGTAATTTTATTATATTAACCTAGCCAACCCATAAGCAATTAATATTTTTCCACTTGTTTAGATCTGACTTTATTTGTGTGAAAAGTGTTTTATAATTGTGTTTATATAGTTCCTGCATTTATCTTGGCAGGTAGACTCCCAAGTATTTTGTATTGTCTACAGTTATTTTAAATGAAGTTTCTCTTTCTATCTCTTGCTGCTGGACTTTGTTGGTAATATATCAAAATGCTGATGACTTATGTAGTTTTATTTTGTATCCTAACACTTTGCTAAAGTTGTTAATAATTTCAAGTAGTTTTTAACTGATTCTCCAGGATTTTCTAAGTATAACATCATATCACTTGTAAAGAGTGATAATTTTGTTTCCTCATTGCCTCTTTTAATTCCTTTCATTTCTTTTCCTTCTCTTATTATAGCTAACATTTCTAGCACAATATTAAATAACAGAGATGATCATGGAAATTCTTCCTTCACCTTGATTGTATTGAGAAAGCTTCTAACTTACCTCCATTTCAGATAATGTTTGCTGGTGATTTTAGATAGATACTGCTCCAAAAAGTCAATGAGGAAAAGAATACTTTAAACAGCAGAATTGGCCAAATGGAAAAAGAGGTTCAAAAGTTTATTGAAGAAAATAGTTCTTTAAAAATTAGAATAGAGCAGATGGAAGCTAATGACTTTATGAGAAACCAAGAAATTATAAAACAAAACCAAAAGAATGAAAAAATAGAAGACAATGTTAAATATCTCATTGGAAAAACAACTGATATGGAAAATAGATCCAGGAGAGATAATTTAAAATTTATTGGTCTACCTTAAAATCATGATCAAAAAAAGAGCCTAGACATAATTTTCCAAGAAATTATCAAAGAAAGATGCCCTGATATTCTAGAACCAGAGGGTAAAATAGAAATGGAAAGAATTCACCAATCACCTCCTAAAAGAGATCCCAAAAGGAAAACTCCTAAAAAATTTGTAGCCAAATTCCAGAGTTTCCAGGTCAAGAAGAAAGTATTACAAGCAACCAGAAAGAAACACTTCAAGTATTGTGGAAATACAATCAGGATAACATAGGATTTAGCAGCTACTGTACTAAGGGATCAAAGGACTTGGAATGATATTCCAGAGGTCAAAGGAGATAGGATTAAAACCAAGAATCACCTACACAATAAAACTGACTATAATACTTCAGTGGGGGAAATGAAATTTCAAATAGAGGACTTCCAAGCATTCTTGCTGAAAAGACCAGAGCTGAACAGAAAATTTGACTTTCAAATAAAAGAATCAAGAGAACATGAAAAGGTAAACAGGAAACAGAAGCCTTAAGGAACTCATTAAAGTTGAACTGTTCACATTCCTACATGGAACGATGTCTTTTGTAACTCATGAGACCTTTTTCAGTATTAGGTTGGTTAGAGGGAATATAGATATAGATGTATAGATATATGTATAATTTACATGTGTATGGATATGTATGTGTATATTATATATGTGTAGGTATGTATATATACTTGTGTGTATGTATATATACATACATATATACATATATATACATATATATATATACGTATATATATATATATATGTATATATATATATATATATATATATATATACACACACACACATAGACAGAGGGCACAGGG
>CM053770.1:486459625-486476257 GCA_028658325.1 Potorous gilbertii
AGTCCTAACCATTACAGAGAAACTTGAGGATTATTTTAGGATTTAGGATTTTAGGGTCTCTAAGTACTAATTGCCATTATGGAGTTGGGTATGAACTCAGGAACACCCGAATTCGAATTCTGCCTTTAAAACCTTGTTGTATGACCATGGACAGGTCCCTTAGGCTCTTAGATTTTTAAGCAATTCTCTAATACCATGAGTTAGAAAGGAGTTGGTGGAGGGAAACATGATCATGGATCTGGTGTAAATTCCTGATTATGCCAGAATTTCTATTGTGACTAACCAGAGATCCAGGCAAGCTAACATGCCCAGAATAGAACACAGCATTGTGGAGAAGCTTGCTCAGCTTTTCCTAACATGCATACCTTCTTCCTTCCATTTACAGCAATGACACTACAATTCTTCCAGTCAGCTAAGTTTGAAATCTTAGGGTATATTTTCTACAATATTAGATCCTGAGTTCCTTGAGTACAGACACTATGTTTGCCTTTTTTTTTCTATTTCTATTTTTTTGCTTTTTTGGCATGTGGTACTCAGAGGTGCTTGATAAATCTTGTTGCTTTGACAAATGGAAACTTTTTCAAAATAGCTGGCATAGAAGAATATATTTAGTGACTTTTCTGATGCTATTTGATGTTAATATGCAATCACATGCATGTATATATACATATGTGGGTGTGTGTATGTGTACATATTTATACACACATATACATACATATCTTACATGGAAGTGGACAAACTAAACAAAGTCCAGAAAAACATAACGAAAATGATTTAAAAAGTTGGTGTAATACCATGGTTTCATATGCAACTCTCTTGTGGTGCCCAGTGACCACATACATATGTACATATACACACAGATATGCATATCCATGTATATGTATGTATACATATAATGTGTGTATATGTATGTGTGTGTGTGTATACAATCTAGATCGAAGTAACAGAACAGTGCTTCTAGGACCTCTCACTGAGTCCTAACAGATAACCCAGACAGAGCTCATCATCCTTAAATGTAATCATCTATGATTCTTAGTAACCATGAATGATTGCTTCTCTCTTGGTGCTTGCAAGGTAGGAAGATGAAGGAAAAATTGACCAAAAAAAGGAATTAATCATCAATAGACTTTATTTTCAATTGTCATGCATCACTCTGAACAAGAAAGGCCAGGATTGAAAGATCAGTAGAGTGTGGCATAGTGGAGAGTGGACTAACCTTTGAGGCAAGGAGATCAGCTTCAAGACTGAAGCAGACTGACTGTTAGACTTTAGGAAAATTGCTTAATCTCTCTGTGACCAGAGAGTTGCAGCATTGGTAGAAGGAATTTCCTCACTGGAAGTTCCCAGATCTGGACAAAAAGACAACAGCAAGCAGGGGTACGGTAGGAGTTGGGCGCACACACACACATGAAATTTTCTTCCATCTTGCTCACACTGATTTTTTGACCTAGTGTTTATGAAGTAGACCTTTAAGAGACCCTCAAAGGTAATGTAATTAACCAGTTAGTCTGGTGATGGAGAATGATAAAATGCTTAGTTAGAACTAATGTCTGGGATACATAGCAAAGATTTAAATTTGGGAGTTACATTAGCCATCCTGTTCATTTTTCAGATGAGGAAACTGAGGTCCAGAAAGTTTAAATAACTTGTCTTAGATCAATTAGTCACAGAACTGAGATTCAAACCTAGGTTATCTGACTCTAAAAGCAGGGCTATTTCTACTGACTTAGGGAATTTTGGAATGAATTTGGAAACTCTATTAGAAGAATAACTTATCTGTGTCCATGAATGAATAGCATACTTTGGCTGTGAAATAATAGTTCAGAGACTACTTCCCCATTGCCACTATTAAAAACCCTATGATTCTGTAATTTGAAAATATATGATTTGAAGAAACTGTTATCTGATGTTAAAAGAGAAAAGGAAAAAGTATATATGTGAGAGATCCTTAAAATTTTCAATGGAGAGCAATTTACAGATAAAGGGATACCCAAATGACCAGAGTCCACTGTGGGCTCCTCTATGTCATATTCTAGATTTTTAAAAAATTGACTGTATTTACCTGGTTAAATGTCTTTTTTTCTTGATAGTAATTCCCAAGGCTAAATGCTTTGCTACTTAGTTCCATAAAAATTCAGAATGAGAACTTAAAGGAGGATGATGATGATGGTGATGATGATGAGGATAGTGATGGTGATGAGGTATGTATGTGTGTGTGTTCGCATGTATTTCTGTGGTGGGAGTGGGTAGTGGATGGGATTTTGATTGGCAAAGGTCACTATTGACTGCTTCTTCCTGATAACAATCAGCATTTTTTTGGGCTGCCATCCCTTTGTTGTTTTTGGTCTTCTTGCTGAGGCTGGTCTTCCTGTGGCTGAGATGCTGAGACCTCTTGCTGGTTGCCATATTTTTCATCAGGCTCAGAGTCTCCTAATGCATACCTTAGCTCTTGTCCATAGCCATAGAGTGGATTAAGGACGACTGGGCACTCAGAGATCTTAGCCTTCTGAGGCTCTCTCTCAACCCTCAACTCAGGGCCATCAGCATGAGTTGTATCAGTTTGACTTAGGTTCTCTTCTGGGACTGTGAGATCAGGCTGTGCAGGTGTTGTCTGTAAATTTTCACGTATTGGGTTGGAATGTACCTCATCTCCTGAGGATGAACAAGGGTCTGCATCTCTGGGATTCCTTTCCATCTGCTCTGAGAGCCCTGGTAAAGAATCATTCTCTTTATTTACCACATATTGTTGTTCACTCACTTCTGCTAGCTTCTGGGGGCTCTTGTCTTCCCTTGTCACTGGATTCAGGGTATCAGGACTTGAATCCAGGGTGAGATCTTGTATTTCTGGGTCCTGACCCTCTAATGGGGATTCTTGGCTCTCAGATGCTTCCCCTTCTTCTTTTGCTTCTGGGCCATGAACCTCTGGGTCTTTCCTTTGGTCTTCTTTCTCTGATTGCTGTACTATGGAAAGCTGCCCATCATCATCATCATCGTCATCATCATCTTCATCATCATCATCATCATCATCTGTAGGAACTGTGATCTTTGTCTTTGGGGATGTTGCTGTTAGATTTTGTTTCATGGATTCCTGAGCCTCTGACTGACTCTCAGACTCCTGAGTTGTGGTTGGTGTTTTAGCCACTGATGATTTCTTCTCTTTTTCTTTGGTGAGCTTTTCTAGTTCTTCTGTGGTATTCTCATTGTGTTCTCTATCGATTGGCACCTCTGTTTCTGGGGTTCTACTTTTGTCACTTAGGACTGGGGATTCTTGGGGATTTTTGCTGTCTTCTTGGTCATGCTGTTCCCGGGAATCCACTTGTCTCTGGCAGTTCCTTTGTTCAGGTAGGTCCCTTGACTCTGAGCCACTTTTACCATCTCCTGGATTATCATATGTTTCAGAGAATGTCCCATCATTCTGATTCTCCACCTTGTGTCCATCATAATCTTCAGTTGGTTGGTCCAGAGTCTGAGTGATTCTCCTATTTTCTCCTCCATACTCGTTATCCTGTGGTTCTGATCCATGTACCCTGTCTTTTGTTTCCGGTGTTCTCTCTACCACAGAGGCACTTCTATTGTCTTCTGAGAATTCTGGTTCACTTATTTCAGAAAAGGTTCTCTCTTCCTCTGCGGTTGCTGATCCTTTGTGTTTAAGGTGATTCTGATCATCTCCTGATTTTAAGTCTGGGGTTACAGAATCTTTCCTAATGTCTACCTCTTCTGCTCGTCCCCCAAGTTGCTTTTCCTTCCTATCAGGCTCTTGTTCAGTGAGAATTTCTATTTGGTTGTTTTGCTCATTTCCCTTTTGCCCAACTGTTTCTGAGTTCTCGGGTTTTCTCTTCCCTTTCCTCTCATCTACAAGTACTTCTATTTCTGGGACTCTACTGTCATCACCTTTGGCTGGTATGTCTTGAATTTCGTATTTTCTCTTTACTAACGATTCTTGGATATCTGGAGTTCCATGATCATCCCTATATTCTGGTAATCTCTTGGTTTCAGATAGTTTTTCCTCAGGCCTCTCTGTGGATAGATCAACTATCTCTGATTCTCTCTCATGAACCTTTTGAGATGATTTTTCTCTTGTCTCAGTGTGTTCCCCAACCTCCCTTATGATGGATCCTTCCTGACTCTCAGATCTTCTCTGGGCCCTTTCTTCTGTGTGTACACTCTGAATCTCCATGTTTTGTTCCCCTTCCTGCTGTGATGGCTGATCCCTTGTGTCTGTACCACTTTGCTCTCTGGGCACTTCAGGTCCCTCACTTACAATCTTCTCCTCCTTTTGAGAACAGGCTCTCTTCACAAATTCCTTTTGTGGCCTTCTTTCTTCAGGTGGGATTTGATCACCTCCTGTTGCCTGGACGTCAGTTCTTTCTGGGCTCTGCTTATCTCCTTCACCTTGGGACTGACTCTTAGCATGGATTTGTTCAACTTCTCTTCCCAGTAATCTGGGTGTCTCAAGGTCATCCTGAGGGTCCTCCTTGGTTAGTATGTCAGTTACTTTTTCTATGGGGTTGACCAGAGATGGAGATTCAGTACCTGTCAGTCTTTGCTCATACTGACCTAGTTCTGCTTCTTCATGGCAGTGTTCATTGGTCTCACATGCTTCTATGTCCCCTGACAATTCTTGCTCTGTATCAGATTCTGCTTTAGGTTCCGGATTTAGGAAAGACCTTATGTCCTGGTAACATATATTCAACAAGCCAAAGACCAGGAGGATAAATTCATCGAAACTTATGGTCTCATTGCCGTCTCTGTCCAGAAGATTCAAGTTGGTTCCTGTAGTAAGAGTATCAAGTGGCTATAGGGGGAAAAAAGCAAGAAAGTAATTTATTAATGTGTAGTCACATGTCCAGTGCAATTTTTAGGTGAGCACAAATACTTGAAAACAGCCAGAATTTCCCTGAGTGTTGAGAATCCTTAGGTTTCAACTGACATTTGGCATTAAATGGCAATGTAGAAAGTGCCTGGAATTTGGAACAAGAGGACTCTAGCCAAATCCTGCATCAACCATTTGCTCAGGTGACCTTGGGCCATTCAATATCTCAGGATCTTGGTTTCTTCACTTGTAAAATGATAGGATTGGACTCCCTTTCAGCTTCAAATCCATTTTCCTAAATAGGATTACAGCAAAGGAGAAACCTTTACACTATATGTTAAGTTGAATAGATTGTTTTGGGCCAAAGACAGTCAGTGGACCCCTGAGAAGGTACTTGATTTCCTGAAACAATGGACAGTCTAGGAAATTTTTAAAAACAAAAATTTGCATGATCAGTAAAGTAAATCCATAGGACAAAACTGACTTGACAAAAATTGTTTCAGATTCTATAAGCATAGTTAATTTAGGAGGAAGAGTAGAATGAGGGGGCAATCACTCATGCCTTTGTAAATGAATGCCTGCCTTGGCCCAGGTCAAGAAGAAAGAATAAGATCTTTCTCTTTTGTAGCACTTAATGGTTCTCACCTTAAGAAATTCTTCAATCTCCTCCATGAGGAGCTGCTTTAGCTGATCCAAGCTTAGTGTCCAACAATCCCCCTCCTCTCTTGCATATTTTTGGAAAGTCTCGATGATATAAATGACATCTTGTAGGAGCTGAGGCATCTTCAGTAATTTAAGACAAGCTGAGAGAGAGAGAGAGAGAGAGAGAGAGAGAGAGAGAGAAGAAACAAAAGCTTTTTTTTCAGATTGGATTCCTTAAGAAAGAGATATCAAAATTGTTTTTTCTTTTCCTCCACTCCTCCCCACTCAGTCTCCCACTTCTCTTTTCGACTCTGCATGTAAACATGTACAAGCACAGTAACTGAACCCAGCATCCATTTTTTTGTATGAAACATTGGGGGTTTTTCAGTTGTGTCCAACTCTTTGAAATCCCATTTGGAGTTTTCTTGGCAAAGAACTAAAGTGTTTGGCCATTTCCTTTTACAGCTCATTTTACAGATGAGGAAACAGAGTAAGTGACTTCCCCAGGGTCACACAGTTAATAAGTGTCGGAGGTGAGTTTTGAACTCAGGAAGAGGAGTCTTCTTGACCCCAGGCTTGGCACTCTATCCATTGGATCACCCAGCTGCCCTGAGTTAGAGGGTACAAGTATTGCTATCACCATTTTACAAATTTGGAAACAGAACTCAGGCTCAGAGTGCCCAAGGTTGCATGGTGGCAGAGGCAGGATTCCAACCTAGGTCTTCCCAGTGTAGATTCAGTGCTCTATCCCCTAGACAAAAGGTGGGCCTTGTATGTGATACCTCTGTAGTAACACGTGGCCTTTTCCATGACAAGATTACTAATAGCTAACATTTATATGACACTTTAAAGTTCTCCACATGTTTTGCTGATAAGCTCAGGAATGACAACTTAGGAGAATAAAGATCTCTCCTCTCCTGAGGGAAACTTCCTGCCCACAGGGGCTCTTGGCTCCATGGGACAGTCAATTTTCACAGAGAAAGCACTTCTTGTTTATAGCTAGAAAAACATGAATGGTAACATTAATGATCTAAGCCTCCCACTATCCAGAGAAAAAACTGGTAAAGGGGAACATCAAACAAATGGTTTGAGGCTGTTATTTCAGAAAGCACCTGCTCATTTTTCAGACATCGTGATAAAATCACCTGCTGATCAAACAGGGCCAGTTCTAGTCCCTGAGTCATTCCAATCTCATGTCCAACCATCACTTAAATGGCTTTAATCTAAACATTTTTATCTGCATGTGAAACAAAGTTGTCCAACTTGTTTTTGCTAAATATTTGTACCTATGTCAACCAAGGAGTTTAAAATACTTTTCTGAAAATTCAAAGGCCCAAAAGAGTATTGGGAAGAGCAGTAGGCTTGGAGCAAGAAGACCTATTCTGAGTTTTGGAAATGTCATTTATGAACCAGGAGGGCCCTTGGGCAAATCTCTCCTCCTTCCCACCTTCAGTTTCCTTGTTTATAAACTAGAGATAGTAATTCTTACAGCGTTGCTGTATAGACCAAACGAAGTTACAATGTCTCTGAAACATTCTTCGACCCTACATTTTTCATCATTTTTTATTATATTTTTGTTATAAGTATTATTGTATGTACTTCAACCACTGTACTCACCAGCTTAGTAGCAGTAATAAAGGCATATACTAAGGTTTTCTTAGCATTTTCCCCACAATTTTTTTTCTTACAGAAAAACAATGTACTACTTGGGATGTTGAAGATGCCCTCTCCCCTCCCCCCTTCCCTAGTAGAAAAAGGTTAAAACTCACCTCTCACCAACAGGAGGAAGTGGTGTGTGGGGCAGCCGTTGGTGGACTGATGGCTGGACACCTGTAACCTTTTATTCAGTCACTAATTGCACACGGTAGATAGGAAGGAGACACCCTCTGGGTCTGATGACCTGATTCGTCACTAGCCAAGCCCAGCCCTCCACCCTCCTCTTCCTTTCCTGCAGCCAGGCTGCTCAGCTTCCCATTTCCTTCTCTGTGATGCTTCAGTTAGGCTCAGGCATGAGCCTTATCCAGAGCAAGGCCAGCAGCACTGATCAATCTTGAGTTCCATTTTGGCAGAGGCTGAGAGTTGTAACTGTAGACTTTGTGGTAAGGTGTTGGCTACTATTATTTTAACCCAAGGACCCAAAAACATTTCTATTTGACAAGTCACAGGACTACCAGGGATATTAGAGGTCATCTGATCCCTCCCTCTACCTCCAGGATAGCAATCTGACCCAGCCCCAATAGAAGGGTGTCAATCATGTGTTTAAAACAAAGGGCCCCCTTTGCCATGTGACAAAGTGGAGCTACTAGTTTTTTCAGATATGGGAGCTAAATATGGCTATTTTCCTGCCCAGAGGTGAATGTTGGGGGAGTGGTGGACAACAACTTGTTACTAATGGCAGAGAATTTGCCTCATTCCTGATATGTTGTGTTTATATGATGCATAGCTATTTTTCTTAGATATTTTTCAGTGCAAGGATAAAGATAGAGGTCTGTGATTTCATTAAGATAGGGAATATCTGGAAAAACAAATTCTTTCTACCCATATGGATCAGGAATTTCTCTAAACCTATAGTTTCTAAAGCCTCCCTAGAGAATTGAGAGGTCATCAGTAGGTCAGTCAGTCAGTCAATAGACAAGTATTCATTAAGTGTTTAGCTTGTTTAAGACACTGCGCTAAGCTCTGGGGATATAAAGGAAGGCAAAAAATGACTGTTCTTGAGGAGAGTACATTCTAGTCAAGGAAATAATGTGTAAATAACTAGGTACATATAAGATAAGAAATGGAAGTAATGTAAATGGAAGGTAATTTGAAAGGGGAGGGCATTAGTAACTTAGAGGAACTGGAAAAAGCTTCCTGAAATAGGTGGGACTTGAATTGAGCCTTGAAGGGAGTCAAGGAAATTGAGCAATGGAAGTGAGGGAGTTGAAGCATTCAAGTAGGTATGGGAGTGGGGCATCAAGTCCAAAGGCATGGAAATGGTACTATTTCAAGGAATGACAAGTAGAACTGTGTAGTGGTATTGTAGAGTGCTTAGAGGCAACCAAAGTGTAAAATGACTTGAAAGGTAGGCAGGGGGAGTCAAATAGAGAGCTTTATATTTGAGCCTGGAGGGAATAGGGAGTCACTGGGAGTCATTGAGCGTAATAGTGACATAGTCAGACCTATGCTTTAGAAAAAAAATCACCTTTGCAGCTAAATGGATGATGGATGAGAGTAGAGGAAGATGAATCATGGAAATAAGTTAGAAGGCTGTTGCAATAGTTTAGGTAAGGAGTGATGAGTGCCTTAACTAGAAGTGTAGTTGTATGAATGGAGAGAAGGGGACATAAATGATAGACCTTCTAATAGCAGAAAGAACAAGGCTTGGAAAGGGGTTGGATATATACGGTGAGTGTGAAAAGTCAAGGATGATACTGAGATTTCAAGCTTGGGGAACTGGGAGGAAGGTGGTATCATCGCCAGTAATGAGATATTTGGGAGGAGAGGATGGTTTTAGGAGAAAGGTAATAATAAAGATAGGCAGCTCGGTGGTGCAGTGGATAGAGCACCAGTGCAGGAGTCAGGAGGACCTGAGTTCAAATCTCACCTCAGACACTTGACACTCACTAGCTGTGTGACCTTGGACAAGTCACTTAACCCCAGTTGCCTCATCCTGGGTCATCTCCAGTCATCCTGATGAATATCAGGTCACTGGATTCAGATGACTCTGGAGGAGAAGTGAGGCTGGTGATCTGCACAGCTCTTCCTCACTCAAAACAAAGTCAAGTGCAAGTCATGTCATCATTTCTCTGAAGGTATGGTCTTCTTTGGCAATGAAGGACAAACACACACAATAATAAAGATGATTCTATTTTTGTTATGTTGAGTTTGGGATGTTATAGGACACCCATTTGAGATGTCTAGGAGGTTGTTGGAGAAGTATGACTAGCATTGAGAATATAGATCAGAGAACTGGCCATATAGATCTGAGAATTGTCTGTATATGGATTACAATTGAACCAATGAGAACTCATGAGATTTTCAAGTGCTAAGCATGTAGGTGGCAGTGAACAAAGTGTTGGGCTTGGAATCAGGAAGATCTAAGTTCAAATACAACCTTGGACACTTTACTAGCTATGTGACTCTGGACAAGTTACTACATTAATTACAAAATGGGGACAATAATTGTATCTACCTTGAACAGATGTGAATATCAGTGAGACACTGACTTGCCCAGGGTCACATAGCCAGAATTTCAGATCTTCCTGAGTTTGAGGTCAGCTTTTTATCCACAGTGCCACACTTACTCTATAATCTGAAGGGGTTATAAATTAACTGCTCAAGTTATTGATTCCATTCTGCAGAGAAGCAAAGAGAAAGACTAAGGCCTATATTATTGATGAGACATTAGGAAGTGACTAAAGGTGAGGGGAGGTGAATGACGAAGACTTCGGGATGTCTTACTGCCAGGGCTCTTTGGAAGTTCCAAAAGCATATTCCTTTTATCAGAGAGCACAAGCCATGAGACTCATCATGAGAGCACAGAGTCAGTGTAGGGGAGGAATCCTGTATCAACTGCTTTAGAATATAGACTAGTTCTGGGTATTTCAAAGAAAGGGGTGGGTAGGAAAGAAGATCCTTTCACCAGAAACTGGAATGAGATTTTAGACCAATTCCTTGTGATATATGTCATTTGAAGACTGATTGAAGGAACCAAGATACTTATTCTTAAAGAGAGAAGATTCAGTACACATATCCTAACAATGTTCAAATCTTAAAAAACAATCTCTTCGGTGACATGACCCTCACTGATTGTGGGGATTATGGGAGAAGGGTTGAGAATATATTGTATTCTTATATACTTTTTGTTTCTAAAATGAAAATATGCTGAAGTTGAAAAGAACACGGGACTTTCAGTTCGAGCATCCATATTTGAAAGGTGCTATTTACGTGATTAGATAAATCCCTTTAGCTTTTTGGACCTCAGTTTCCTTACAAGTAAAAGGAATTAGTTGGGTCAGATAGTAATATTTACAATACATTTACAAGGACCTTTAAAATTTGCAAAGCACTCTATGAACATTAACTCATTTGAAACTCACAAATCACCCTTTGAGGGACCCCATGTCCGACCTTGGCCCCCTCAAAAAGACACTAGTTATGTGACTCTGGGCAAAGTATTTAACCTCTCTCTATACCTCAGTTTCCTCATCTTTAAATTAAAGACTTGATGGTCTGTCAGATTACTTCTAGCTCTAAATCAATGGTTGAATGAAATAAGGGAATGAAGCCACTGGAGATTCTTTAGTGAGGGAGTGACATAGTCATATTTATATTTGAAGAATGTTCATTTTACTGTGATGTGTAGGATGAATTGGAGCAGTGAAACACTATAGTCAAGGAGACAAATTAAGAGGTTATTGCAATGTCCAGGTGAGAAGGAATGAAAACCTGGATTAAAGTGGTATCTGTGAGGGTATGTAATACGTTGTGGAAGTAGAATCAACAAAACTTGGCACATTATTGGATATGGGGGAGGGAAGGTTGAGTGTAAGTTAGGGATGACCTGAGGTTGTGAATCTGGACTAGAATAATGGTGTTGTCCCTAGCAGAAATGAAGTTTGGAGGAAGGATGAGTTTTGGGGGAAATAGAATGCATTTGGACATGTTGCAGTTTTGTTGCCTATGGGATGTCCATTTGGGAAATGTGGGAACAGATGATGTGGAACTAAAGCTCAGGACACTGACTGGGATTGGAGAAATAGATCTAGGAGGCATCTGTATAAAAATGATCACTGAACTCCTGGGAGCTGAAAACATCATGAGGATTTGAGAAGAGAAAAGGGCAGAACTCTGGAAGAGAGCAATGATTAGTGGGTTGCAAGAGATTGGCAGAAGAGATTGAAATGGAATGGACAGAAAACTAAGAAGATCATAAAGAAAGAGTGGGTCACAGAAACTAAAGAAGGAGAATGTATCTAGGAGGAAGGAGTGGTCAACAGTGTTAATAACTTTGTTGGGAAGTACATGAATTGAGAACAGGTAATTGAATTTAGTCATTGAGGTTTCATTGGTATCCTCATAGAGGGCAGTTTTGTCGAGTGATTGAGTTGAAGGTCAGACTACAAGGTATTTAGAAATGAATGCAAGGTGAGGAAATGAAAGAAATGACCATAACCATTCTTCATAGGAGTTTGACTGAGAAAAGAAGAGAGCAAAAAGAAGGAGATGATTTGACAAGATGTAAAGAGAGTTAGATAGACAAGGCAATGGCAAGATCAAAGAAAGTCTTGGGGTTTTTTAGACTGAGGAAGACCCAGACCTCTTTGTAGGGAATAGGGAAAGAGTCAGTAGGTTTAGAGAGACTGAAGATGAGATAAAGAGAGGGAAAGATTAAATGAGCAAATTCTTGAGACAGAAAGAGATGGGATCAAGATCAGAAGGAGATGGATTAATTTTTTCGAGAAAACACATCTTTCATTGGAGATAGAAGCAATGGAGAAGTGAGTGGAGAAGGATGAAAAGGTGTTTGGATGAGTGGGGGGGATGAAAGTAGAAGCACACAATACATAGTGTACATATTGGTTTGTTTTTACATTTGTATCCTCAGCACCTTACATAGGTCCTGGGAACATAGTAGGTGCTTAATAAATAAACATGAAATGAATGATGGTCCTACTTTCTCAGTGATATAGGAAGTCATCGCCTTTGTCAAGAGAGAGGAAGGAGGGAGTAATGTAGGAGGTCTGAATCTTAGATGAGAAAGTTTGGATAGCCACTGTGGATGGTGTGACAGTCTATCAGGGGACAATTGAAGGATTGTCATGAGGAAAGGAGGGCAAATTTATTGATTTTTATGATTAGAGAATAGATTCACAGTGATCCTAATCACTTCAGGTATGTTCACCATCATGTAAATAGGAATAGAAAAAGTGAACTGTGATGGTTCAGGGTTGGGGTCTAACAAGGCCTGCCTGGAACTAGGACAAATAGGTCAAGGGGTCTGAGCATATTTGATAGTGTATCATTTAACTGGTTAATCACAGGATCAAGATTATGAAAGAGGGAAAGGAAACCAGGGCAAGATTGCAGTAGTAGAGGGACTGGAGGTCATGATGAACAAGAAATAAGTTTAGAAGCGGGAGAAGCAGAAAAAGAGATTAAAAGAGAGGAGGTTGTAGTTAAATAGAGGAATTTCAAAATTCTGTATGTGATGGGTGAATAGTTATGGACTATGGTGAATTTTAGGATATCACTATTCCTGCATATGGCTGACTGGAATTGTATATGGCTAAAATGGAATTAATGGCAGTTTGTGAAGCTGATTAACTGAGAGGTTATGATCTTGTCATTATGAAGCACCTCCTTTGGGCTATCTCTTTAAAACTGAACACTCAAAGGAGACCATTGGGTCCCGAGGGGATTACTTGAGCCTACTACCCCAAGTTCAAGTATATTCTGTAAGTTTTTGCTTCTAACATCATAATTGAGCCCCCCACTGGAGTGTTTACCTTTAATAGTCATATAGTAGACATAATTACATTTTTTCAAAGCAAAGACTAGATGCCAGAAAAAGAAGTTACAAAACCTCTTATGAACAAGGGGGATAGTCACTCAAAATACATAGAGCATCAGTGGAAAGATTGGCTACAAATAAGAAAATACACTGGCAATGTGGCACAAATATAGGGAACACATGTCCAAGGAAACTCACACCTCCAGCACTGAAATACCCCCATGTTCTTTTCCCCGCTTATGGTGTCCTTCTGTTGCCCTCCATTACATATAGATCTCTCCTGTACAGCTTACTCAAGTGGACTCCCTGAGCCAGTTCTTCTACACAGTTTGACTTCAAGCTGTCAGAATTAATTCTCTTTAATCCATAGTTGACTCTCTTCTCTGCTGCCAGGGGCAATACTCCTTGGAGCTGTTTCCACCAAACTATGTCTCCCAAATTGATAGACTAGTCTTTTGAAGACCATCAGGGGCATGAATAGTTTTGAAAGATGGTTCAGTCAAGGGCACATTGCTCTCTTGTTTTATTGGGAAAACTACTTCATACATCATAAAAAATTAATAGGGAATAGGCATTGCCTTTGGGCTCCTTTTAACAAATTAAAACTGTACTATCTGTCCCTTCTGAGGTTTCTCCTCTTGTTTGTCACTAATCTTCTTGAGAAGGCTACAATCAGTGCCTCTACTTCCTTTCTCTTCCTCTCATTCACTTCTTGATTCTGTAGTCTGACTTCCAACTTCATTATTCAACTGGAACTACTTGCTCCAAAATTACCAGTGACCTTTATTTGCTCTAGTCCAAGAACTTTTTCTCAATCTTCATCCTTTTTGACCACTCTGCAGTCCTTTAAACTATCATTTATTCTTTTCTTTTTAATATATACTCTCTTTTCTCTTGGTTTTCACAACATTGCTCTATCCTGGTTCTTTTCAGACATGACTACTGTTTTTCAGTCTCCTTTGCTGATTCTTCTTTCAGGCCACACCTGATAATTGTGGGTGTCTCTCAAAGTCTCTGTCCTGAATCCTCTTCTCTTTTTCCTCTATACTGTTTCACTGGGTGATCTTATTGGTTCCCATAGATTCAACTATTATCTCTATGGAGATCTTTCTTGAATCTATTAGTCTAGCCATAACCTCTTAGCTGATGTCCAGTCTTATGTCTCCAGCTGTCTACTGGATATCTCAAACTGGAAGTCCAACAGAAATCTAAATTCAACATGCTCCAAACTGAAATTCGTTATCTTTCTCCCCAAACCCTCCCGTCTTCCTAATGTCCCTATTTCTGTAATGGGTACTACTATTCTCTAACTCACACAGGTTCAAAACCTAAGTGTTAGCCTTGAGTCCTTATGCTCTCTCACACCCTTCCCCCCATATTCAATTGGTTACTAAGTCTCGTCATTTCTATGTTCATGACATCTTATATATGTGCCCCCTTTTTCTTCTCTGACACATCACCACTCAGGTAAAGGCCCTTGATACTTCATGCCTGGACTATTGCAAAGCTTGGTTTGTCTTCTTGAATAATATATGCCTATTTCAGGTAACATTCCACTTAACTGACAAAGTGATAATCCAAAAGTGAACGTTTGATGATATCACCCCTATCTTCACTCAATAAATTCCAGTAGCTCCCTATTGCCTCCAGGATCAAATATAAAATTAGCTGACTTTTGAAGTCTTTCATAACTTGGTTCCTTCTCTCCCTTTCTTCTATCTATACTTTTTGATCAAGTAGTGCCGACCTTCTTGCTGTTCCTCTCACACAACACTCTTTCTCCCCACTAAATGGATTTTCACTGGCTGTCGAGTATGCCCAGAACTCTCTCCTTCTTCATCTCTGTCTCCCTGATGCCCTGACTGCCTTCAAGCCTCAGTTAAAGTTACAACCTTCTTCAAGAGGCCTGTCCCAGTCTTCCTTAATCTTAGTCACTTCCTTCTAAGATTATCTTCAACTTATCCTGTATATATCTTTGTATGTAATGGATTGCATAGTTTCCCCTTTGAGGCTGAGTTTCTTAAGAACAGGGTCTATTTTTACTTTGGTTGTATCCCCAGAGACAGTACCTGGCTCATAGCAGATGCTTAATAAATTACTAATAAATTAATAAATACATAAAGGAGGAATAGTTACAGGGGCATCAGCTTTGATTAGTAGAGATTCCCCCCTGCCAGGGTGCTTACTGGTAACAGGTTAAGGGTATTGTGATGACATAGTGCAGAATAGGCATAGCTTTTCCCATACTTCTGAGGCTTTAGTTCTGGGACAAAGAGGCTTCCCAATCTAGTTCCTTTGTGATGCTGAAGCAGGAGCCCACCTTCCCAGGCTCAGTGATGGAGAGTTGAACTAACTTGGCAGAAGAAGGTCAGGGATCAAGGAACAGGGAACTAAGAAAGCACCAAACTTAAATCTTAGTTGTTGACATTTTGTGTCCAGATCAAAATGTAAACTACCTTTTCAGCTGTGCAACTCTCCATGTTTCCTCTGTAGTGTCTGCCACTTTTTAAATCCTTTAAAACAGGGATTCTTAACTTTCTGGACAAACCCTGACCGCAAGGGATCCATGGATAGATTTGAGGTTATCTGTGGATATATTCAAGACAAAAAAAAATCATCTTTTTTTTTTTTACTAACCTCTTACTGAACGTTAAATATAAAGATTTAATTATAAATGTAGGCAACAAATATTATTCTGAGAAGGGATCCATAGGCTTCATCAGATTGCTGAGGGATACATGAGCAAAAAAAAGGTTAAGGACTTTAAAATACCTGAGGATAGTGTTAACTTTGGAGGCTTTGGGGAAAGAGGGGGCTATGGAGGAAGAAGACAAGTCCTTCTCTGTGATTAGCTAGGATCAGAGGAATCCAATAGGGAAAGTGATGGCACTTAGAACCTAACAGAGGGCGCCCTTCAGCTTCAGAGCTTCTGATACTACCCCTATTAACTATCTTAACTTTGGATTCTATTTGAACAGACCCTACTTAGGTTAGGAGGTTGGTATAGATGACTTTTGAGTTCTGTTCCATCTCTATTTCAACCACCTCATGTTATAGTTGAGGAAAATGAGGTCCAAGGAACTTTAGTAATGTGCCCAAAGTCATGCAGTTGGTTGACTGTTGTCCTTGGTGCTCAAAACCAAAAAGACACCACTGTGTTGGAATCAAGGTGCAGTGTGTCTGACTGTGGCTGATCAGACCAATACAAGAAGAATTGGAAGACTCTACCACAGGTCAGGCACAAATGATACATGTGAACATTTGGAGTGGAGATATCTCTAGATCTGTGTGTCCCACAGTTCTTTTGAGCTCCTGCAAAGTCATATAGTAAGTAGGAAGCAGAACCAGGGTTCCAATTCAGAACCATGGTCTTCTCCAAATCCAATTCTCTCTTCTTCACACCAAACTACCTTCCAAGAGTATTATATCTGGACTCAAGATTTCACTTTGAATCCTTTCTTTGACTCTAGTGGGGTGAGCTTGAGAAATAACAAAGTAAGAGCATTTCTTCCATCTAGACCTTAGTTTTCTTAAATGTAAAATGAGAGGCATGCATGCAATTATTTCTAAGGTTTCTTTTGGCTGTCAAACCAATGATCCTATGATGAGACCACTTAGTTCCATGTGCTCAGTGACTCAGGGAGGTAATGATGAGGGAAGGACAGAGGGCTGTTTTCAAATT
>CM053770.1:486476357-486490412 GCA_028658325.1 Potorous gilbertii
CTTTGACTCCTGACTTGGGTTTATCACAAAATAAATATCTATGTCAGTGTTTCCGATAAAGGCTTCATTTCTAAAATAAATAGAGAACTGAATCAAGTTTATAAGAATACAAGTCATTCCCAAATTGATAAATGATCAAAGGACATGAACAAGAAGTTTTCAGATGAAGAAATTAAAGCTATCTATAGTTTTTTGAAAAAATACTCTAAATCGCTATTGATTAAAGAAATGCAAATTAAAGCAATTCTGAGGTACCACCTCACACATCAGATTGACTAATGGGGTAGAAAAGGAAAATGATAAATATTCAAAAACATGTGGGAAACTTGGAGCACTAATACATTGTTGGTGGAGTTATGAACTGATCCAACCATTCTGGAGAGCAATTTGAAACTATGCTCAAAGGACTATAAGACTATGTATGTACCCTTTGATCCAGCAATATCACTACTAGGTCTGTATCCCAAAAGATCATAAAGTTTACCCACATGTACAAAAATATTTATAGCAGCTTTTTTTTTGTGGTGGTAAAGAATTGGAAATTGAGGGGTACCCATCAATTGGGGAATAGCTGAACAAGTTATGGTATATGGATGTAATTGTTCTATGAGAAATGATGAGCAGGTAGAATTCAAAAAAACCTGAAAGGACTTACATGAACTGATGGAGTGAAATGAGCAGAATGAGGAGAACCTTGTACATACTAACAGCAACACTGTGTGATAATCAACTATGATAGACTTAGCTCTTCTCAGTAATACAATGATCCAAGACAGTTCCAAAAGACTCATGATGGAAAATGCTATCCACATCCAGAGAAAGAACTATGGAGTCTGAATGCCCATCATAACATATTATTTTTAGTGTTTTTTTGTTTTTTCCTTTTTTGTGGTTTTCCCTTTTGTCCTGGTTCTTCTTTTACAACATGACTAATGTGGGAATATGTTGAACATGATTGTACATGTATAACCTACATGAGATTGCTTGCTGTCTTGGGGATGGGAGAGGGAAGGGAAGAATGGAGAAAAATTTGCAACTCAAAATCTTACAAAATGACTGTTGAAAACTATCTTTACATGTAACTGGAAAAAATAAAATACTATTAAGTGCAGAAAAATAAAAATCTATGGGTAGCAAAATAGGATTTTCTGGAATTAAAACTTCCCCTGATTTTTTCCCTTCCAATGTGTTCTTGATGGTGGTCTGATGGGATTGGGAGAAAACAATGAAATGGAGATAGAAAAAAAAGATCCAAATAAGAAACCCTTGTTCTTCAAATCTTCACAAGTAAAGTCCTCATTTATGCCTTGAAATACGAAGCTGCCTAAATGGCTATTTTTGAAAAGCATGTCCAAAGGAGAGACTCTGAAATTAGTGGTAAAATTTATCAAGAGAAAAGGCGGCACAAGTTGAAATTTTCTTGGACAGCTTTGAGAGACATTGTCTATCTCAGCTGTCTTCCAAAGCAGAGCCATAACTTGGAGGGGTCACTAGAGGCCACCTAGAAGTCACTCACAGTACTTGCCTTCAGAGGATCATGGCCTTCAGTAAGGAAGGAAACTTAGAAGTCATCTAGTCCATGTCCCTAACCTTGAAGATAAGGACATTGAGGATGAGAGACATTAAGTGTCTTGCCCAAGGTTTTAAAAGTAGTGTCAGAGGCAATATTTGAACCTAGGTCTTTGAGCTCCAAAGACGGTTGTACTAAGTCTTTTAGCAATGTAGAAATACCTGAGTTTAGCATCATTAAAAAGGATAACAATTAAAACAGGAGGCTACCAAATGGTGTGCTTCCTCCCCCCAGTGGCCAAACTCTAGGTAATTCCCAGGTCTTTGCTTTCCCCAGTATCAGCCTCATGGTGTTCTAAGTCTCCACTACTGTGATTCCCACCTACCTCCCTTTTCTCCTCCCCTTCCCCTTCCCCCATTAATTGATTTAAGAGCACCTTTTATGCCATTTGCCCCAGGGGGAAAATTGCTATTTACATGTCTGCTCAAAAGCATTTCTTAATTTGGAGAAGGCAAACAAAATAATTGTTAAGGAAGGCAGTTGAAAGACTTTCAAGATGATTTAGTGTAACATCTCTTCCTCCTGTGCCATTTGCAGATGAGAAAACTAAGGGCCAAGCAAATAAAAGGATTTGTTCACCTTCACAGAGTTAGCTAATGGTAGAGCTGGGACTCGAACCCAGGTCTCTTGCCTCCCAGACCAGTGTTCTTGAAGGAACATTAATATCCATGCCAAGAATCTTCATTTAGAATAGGCCATATTTATGATATGTGTTTTGTTTTGTTATATGTTTTGTAGTACACTGGATTCATTTGTATGACTAGTATATGGTACCTTTATGACTCAGGCCATCTCTAGTTGTTCTAATCTATATCTCACCACTGGACCCAGATAGCTCTGGAGGATTACGGTGACTTTGCACAGCCCTCCCTCATTTAAATCCAATTCACTTGAAAGTCATGGTACCATCTTCCTGAGGTCATGATCCTCTTCAAGAATGAAGGACAAACAACAAAAACCTTTATGACTATGTTCTAGTTCAAAGGAAGGCAATATATTCTAGGAAAAATGGTTTGGTGCTAGGAATCAGGAGGTGCAGGACTGTAAATGCAGCTTTGCTATTAATTATCTGGGTGACCTTGGACAAACCTTTATCAGCCTCATCTTTTTCTTCTGAAAAATGAAGGGAGTATACTAGATAACCAGCAGCATCTTTAAAACAGTTTGAGTTAAGAAGCTTTATTGGTCCCTTATTGCCTCCAGGAGAAAATACACATTTCTCTGACATTTAACTCTTCCCAATCATGCTTTCTGACTGAGAATAATAACTCTTTCTGATACAGTTTGAGAGGTTCAGGGACCCCTCACAGAATGAGGTAGAGGAAAGAGTCATCTGGGATCAATACATGAAGTCAAGCAATCTTTAAGTCAAGTTGGCAAACTTTTATTGTAACATCACTATGGCAGGCAGAGCTCCTTAGGGAACTTGCAGCCTAACAGGAATGATGCTAAAGCTTATATACAAAAGTAGTGGATTATGTGGCAAATATGCTAATTAGGTGATAACATACAACCTTGGTCACAGGTGTCATTCACTCCTGGAAACCCAGTGAGGGGGTTCCTAAGGGGTGTATTTTTGGTCTGTTATATCTGTAGCAATATTGCTTCGGGAGTTGACATCTATAATTTGACCTCTGCATTTCATACAAGAACTGTGGAAATCAATACATGATAATTCTACTGGTACAAGATAGCCCTCTTTATAAAAGAGAATTCCTACAGAGGTCACCTTGTTCTTGTAACAGAAAGAGATAGCTTGCCTCACTGGGGCCCTCTCATGAGTTATTGCTTGGCAGTATGCCCTTGGGCTGGGGAGAAAACTGTCAGGGAGAGTGTTTTGAGGCTAGTGAGAAATGTGATCTTGGAAGTGGGGTCCAAGCACAAGCATACAAGCAGCCCATCATTCCCACATTCATTACATTCTAATCAAGATGTCCTACTTGCTAGTCTGTATCTCTCTGCACAAATTGTCCTTTAAGGGATTATGTGCTTTCCCTCCTTATCTCTACCTCTTGGAATCCTTAACTATCTGTAAGTCATACTCATCTTATTAATAACCATATCAATTATTATTAATTATACCAATAATGTGCGATAGATACTGATTAGATAATAGTTATGTCCATGCTATACTAATTTGTAACTTGATTATTAATAACTATATCAACCGTTACATTCAACTTGAGGTCATTCCTGATACATGCCCCGCGCCTGTCCCCATTAACTAATGGTGCTCTCTTCCCAACAGAAATCTCTTGGTATTTCTTCATATATATATATATATATATACATATATATATATATATATATATATGTATATATATATATATATATATATATATGTGTGTGTGTGTGTGTGTGTATGTATGTATATATACATGTTTAATGCTTTTGTATCTTTTCACATGTTGTTGTTTTCCAGTATACTGTGAACTCTTTGAGGACAAGAACTGTTTTGTTTTGTCTTTGTTCCTCTAGTATCTAGAGCTTAATAAATGTTTGTCAAATTTAATAGATATACATTCTGTCACTAGGCCTATACTTAATCCCCCTTTTCTTTCTTGGACCTTCTAGAGATCATGCTTTTCTGGTATAGTCCTTGAGAACCTAGGGTGAACTTCAGGTTTAGAGTAGGGATCTAGTCAACTACAGAAGGAAAAATATTTTTATTTATATACATATACACATGTACATATGCATATGTATACACATATCTTGTATTACAGAAAATGTCTTGCATTTTTTATTCATTGACTACTACTTTTGTTCTGTAATACAGTAAGACGTGATCAATTAAATATTTGAAGATATAGTCAGAGCACTGTGGAAAAAGCCAAGAATATATAATATGGCAGGTAAAATTTGGAGGGAAGAGGGTATTCTAGGTGGGAGAAGGACATGAGCAAAAGTGCGACGGTGGAAATGACCATGTTGTATGCTGAGACAATATATAATCTAGGCTAGTATTGGAGTATGGGTGATTGGATGGGTCAGACCAGGGGTACTCAGGATCCAGAGACTAGACAGATTCATTGGGGTGGACCAGGCAATCTGGGATGATTCTTTGTACTAGCAGTAGATCTGTACAGATAGGCAGGCTGTTAGAGGAGTTGGACTACTGGTAGAACTTGAAAATGGCAGGGAATTAACATTAGGGAGATCCTATGGTGGGCAGCCAGTGGGTGTCTCAGAAGGGGACAGAGGCACAGTGTCATTAGGCAGGGTCTGGTAGTAGGCAAGTGGCATAGTGAGGAAAGTGATTTGTAAACCACAAAGTACCACAGAAATGTGAATTGTTATTATGTTTATTATTGCTATTAAAAATAGCAACAATTAAGTGGCACTTGAGTATAAGGCATAGGTTTGGTCACTGCTGTGTGAGGGACCATACCTTGCTGATCAGACACATTTCTATATGGAGATAAGGGGTGCTTAGTCTATCTTAACTAGTTAATTGTTGAATATTCTTTCCATACAATGACTAAGGCTATTTGTTGAGTATCCTTTCCATGTTATGGCTAAGAATGCATAGACTTTGGTTATGTATTAGGTGGTTTCCGAGCGTCTAATTTCATTCCAAATTTTGAAACTGAATTACTTGACCAGTCTGAGTCAAGTCTGTCCTGAAATAACATTGATAATGAGGTCAGTGTGTCCAGGCTTGGAGATGACCTTGCAAGTTCAAGAGGATGAGAGGTTTTGGGACTATTAGGTGGAGTTGACTTGTAGTAAGGGAAATTCCTGAATTGGAGAAAATATCACTGACTAGAAAAGGTCTGACTTGCCAGAAGACTTTCAGGGAGACAGTGCAGAACAGAGGTGAAATATAAAATGCCTAATCTGCAAACTACACAATGAGTCAGCAGATTGTAACAGTAGTTAAAAGTTTCAAGTCAATGATTGCATAAGATTTGTCCCATGTAAATGGTGAATTTCTCGAATCTTTTAGTTTTTCTTTTGTGTTTTCTTGTCCTATAACAGATTCTCTTTGTACACTGAGTGCCTTTCTATTCCCCCTATCTAAGGAGACTCTAGACATGTGCCAAAACCCAACTTAAAAATAATTCTTCTTTGGAGTTCCTGAGTGGGAATTCTACAAGCTAAACAGTGTTAAAAAAGGAGTCGAAATCCCTTCTTTAGAGGAGAAGCTTCTTCAGGAGTGAATTGGTGGGTCCAGAGGAGATTTGGCCTTAGTGAAATGGGAGAGGGAGAGGGGTGGACCAGGCAGTCTGGGATGATTCTTTGTACTAGACATTAACATTAACTAACAACATTAAAAAAAAGTTATATCAGTCTTCTGGTTCACACGAAGCTCTTCAGGTAAGACTATAGGTTTGTTTTCAAAGGCAACCAATTTTTACTTGAAAACCTTAAGAAAGAGGTCTGATGTGTAGATTACATCAGAGTAGTTAAAAAGCCTTGTCTATCAGTGGGCATCTGCTTCCTCAGCAAGAGAGGTGATTGCACCTTGGGGAAAATGGGAGCTCACTTTCTTTGACAGTTATGTTCCATGTCCTGATGTTAATAACAGGTAAATGAGCTTACTTTTCTGTACTGGTAACTTCAAATTTCTTAAATTCCCAAGTATAAAACAGGAATAATAACAGCATCTATCTTGAAGGACAATTGTGAGGCTCAAGGACATCCCATATAAAGTGCTTTGCAGACCTTAAAGGTAAGTACAGGCATGTGTATATAGTATATGTGAATATGTATTCTGATATGCATATATATTCTCATACACAGTTATAAGTATATAGTCATAAATATGTAGCTGGTATTTTTATAAAATACTATATAATATTTTATATATGTCCATATATCTTTATGCATATACATATATATATATATGTAGATACATGTGTACATATGCATATGGTTGGTTGGTTGTTATCCTTCATTCTCGAAGAGGACCAAAATGACATCACCACGATAAAGTGAAGTTTCAATGTATCTGATTCTGGCTGATCAGACCAATATGAGCTCAGAATGCTCTACCCCAGAATGGGCACAGATAGTTCATATGAATATTTGGAATGGATACTCCAAATTTGTGCATCCTATGTTTACTTTGTGCTGTCTCAATTCCGCTTTGCTCATAGAGCACAGCACCCTTTCTGATGTCGGTGCACCATGCTAAGTGTCTCTCATGTTGCACAGTCAAATCCTTGAGCTCTTGAGAGAGATCTTGAGAGTGTCCTTGTATCGCTTCTTCTGACAGTCATGTGATTGCCTGCCCCATGTAAGTTCTCCATAAAACAGTCTTTTTGGTAAGTATACATTTTGCATTTGAACAACATGGCCAGTCCGTTGGAGTTGTGCTCTCTGAAGCATAGTTGGAATGCTTGGCAGTTCAGCTCAAGCAAGGACTTCAGTGTCTGGTACCTTATCCTGCCAGGTGATCCTCAGAATATTCCTAATACAGTTTAAATGGAACAATTCATTTTCCTGGCATGGCTGTCCATGTTTTTACAGGTATATAACAATGAGGTCAGCACAACGGCTCCGTAGGCCTTCAGTTTGGTGGTCAATCTAATACCTCTTCTCTCCCAAACTTTTCTTTGGAGCCTCCCAAACACTGGGCTAGCTCTGGCAATGCATATATGTGTATCAAATGAGGTTGATATACATATACATACACACATACATATATATTATATATATACAGAGAGAGAGACAGAGATAGAGAGTAGCTATTATTAGAGGGAGCTAGATATTAACTGGGTAAGAGTGCTAGACTCAGAGTTAGAAAGACCTGAGTTCAAATCTTGCCTCACATGCTTACTGGCTGTGTGACCTCAAGCAAGTCACTTAACTTTTTCAGCCTTAGTTTCCCCACCTGCACAATGGGGGTTAATAATAGTACCTACCTCTCAGAGTTGTTGTAAGGATCCAATGACAGAACATATGTAAAACATATTGCAGACCTTAAAGTACTATATGAATACTAGCTTTTATTAAATGAAGAGGTATTTTGAAGGCCCTTGAATAGGAAAGTGACACAAGGAAAGAGAATTGAGGGTGTCTTTGAACTTACAGAATCAGAGTTCTACTAGGATACCGAAGGGAATAGAAGTAGGAAAGATAGAACCCATAACTCCACCTTTGGATTTTGGTCTTGAGTGATCATATCTGTATTAGCTTCTTAATAGCAAATGGAGTGAACATCTGCTTATTTAATATTCATTACACAGATGAGGATCTGTCCTAAATTATAGTCTTGTGCTCTTGCTGAGAAAATTTATAATTACTTTTATGCTGAACATATGTTGGTAGTGTTGGATAATTACTATTATGATGAATGGATGTCAAAATAGGAAATGAGAAATCACACTACCAGGGTTCCACATACAGGTCAACCATTGACTTTTGATCCTATTTGGATCCAAGTCACCTGCCTTCTGAACACTTTATTTTCTACCCTTCCCTCCAAAGAAGGTGAATGTGTCAACGAAGTTCATTTAACAGGGCACCTATACTTTTTTATGGTTAGATTTATCTAGTTTTGAGAGAGAGAGAGGTTGAAGGCCACACTAGTGTAGTTTTGCCATATATTTCTTCCTGTAACTCATTTAATTTCTCCTCTAAGAATTTGGATGTGATACCACTTGGTGCATATGTGTTTAGTATTAATATTACTTCATTGTCTATGGTGCCTTTTAGCAAGATGTAGTTTCCTTCCTTGTCTCTTTAAATTAGATCTATTTTTGCTTTTGCTTTGTCTGAAATTAGGATTACCACCCCTGCTTTTTTACTTCAGCTGAAGTATAATATATTCTCCAGCCTTTTACCTTCACTCTGTGTGTAGCTGTTTGCTTCAAATATGTTTCTTGTAAACAATATATTTTAGGATTTTGGTTTTGGAGGCATTTATGCCTTAAGGACAATAATCTATGGTTGAGCTAGTGCCACAGGAAATATGGTGGGGTTAAAAATCTTTTCCCTAAAGGCACAAACTCAGATTAATTTCAGAGAGTACTGGGGAGGAATTTGAAGATGGGTGGAGGGAGAGCCAAGGTAGGTTGGGTAGAGGGTAATGACCCTTGTAATTGGACCTGTGTTGTAACCATTTAGATCAGGGGTGGGGAACCTGCAGCCTCAAGACCACATGTGGCCCTCTAGGTCCTCCAGTTTGGAATCAGTCAAAGGGCTGCACTTGAGGACCTAGAAGGCCACAAGTGGCCTCAAGGCTGCAGGTTCCCCACCCTTGGTTAAGATAATCAGCAGAGGGGTCTTTGGCTTCCTTCCTTCTGTCCTCTCCTCTCCCACTTTCTTTTGTTGTGAGAGAAGTGGTTATTTTTCTATTGTATTAACAACCAATTATTAAATTAGGATTAAGGTTCTTCCTTCCCATTTCCTCAGTCAGTGACAGTCCCTGTAGGTCATTCAGCCAGTTTCTGAAAGACAAGGCTGAAAGATGAGACTGGTCAAATCTTCTAGGTACATGCTCTGTGATCCTGGATCCCACTCAACTAGGAGACCTTAGTCTATTTAGAGTGATCTACAGAATCTAATCTAGGTGCATTCCAGCCCTAAAGCCTTGAGCCCATGCTTTTGTACCCCTCCATTGCAGTCTAGGGGAACTCAGCTCATGAAGGAGAAAATCAACCAGAGTGATCTGGATAGAGATGGATTCCTTTGTCCAGATTTCTGGAGGTGACTGAGTCATTCTTAGCAGGAGGAGCTGGACTTTTAGCCCACCTTCTTATTAATTTGTCCATTTCCTCATTTTATTCAGCAATCAGAGTTGATTTTCACCTTTCAGTGGCACCTCCTTTTTCAAAGATTTTTAAGCCATTCAGGGATCTCCGTGGTTTGTCTTTGGTCCCTGAGAAAAACCAACAATTTATTGATTATCAGCTAGCCCAAGAAATAAATTAATTATTAATTACCCAGAAACTCTGTCTCTTAGGCTTCTCAATTCATCTCAGTTGGGTAAATATGGTTAATGAACAGTGTTGGGAGTTATGATTGTATGAGGGTAGGTCTTTTTCTGAAATAGAAACTTGTGGCAGATGTAGCATCTTTGAGCAGAGACTTTATGTGAATGGGTGAAGGAGACCATTGGATCTAAATTAGGGATTCCACTTTTAGCAATTAGTTTTTAAGCTTGCACAGAATAACATGTGGTGTTCTATTACATCCATCTACACAGACCTGTCAGCAAATGAATTCATACTGTATCCAGATCAACCTCTTCATTTACATTAACTTGTATTCCAATCATAGCCAGGAAAAATGGAGTTTACAGAACCCCTAATTTACAGTTAAGCTGCTGGTTACCAAACCATTCCCAGCTCATGCTCACATTATTCATAAGAAGAATCAGTAGAGTTGGTTTTTGATTCTCATCCCAGTACCCTCAAAGGACAACTCAGAGAGCATGAACTGGATGACACGGTTTTTTTTAATGTATTATTTTAATTGTGATGAATTACTATTTGGAAGTTGACTCCTCTGCTAATTGTTACAGGAAGACAGAAATATATGATTTTTTTTTTGGCTGTGCTGGGTTGGGAACCAGATGGCAAGCATATAGCCAAGAAGCATGCCAGGGTCGAGTACTATAAGAACTTTGTCATGGAAGAACCCATTTGAGAGGGACTGCAGGAGTCCTAGTATAGAGGAATTTTAAAACTCCATACTATTTAAGGACATGAGCAACTTGGTGGCACAATGAGTAGAACACTTTTCTGCAGTCAGGAAGACATGAATTCAAATCTGGCCCCAAAGACTTCCTAGCTATGTGATCCTGGGCAAGTCGCTTAACTTTTTGCCTCAGTTTCTCCACCTATAATATGAGCTGGAGAAGGAAATGGCAAACCACTACAGTATCTTTCTTTGTCAAGAAAACCCCAAATGAGGTCACAAAGAGTTAGACACAACTGAACACCAATGCTAAAGGACATAGGCAATATACTGAAGAGCAATTAATTTCTCAGTTAGAAAGCTTAAAAAAGGCATAATTTCCAGATAATAGGTTCATAAATTTAGAGCTGGAAAGCACCTCTTCCAACTACCTCATTTTATAGATGAGGAAACTGAGGCCCAGAAGAGTAAAATAACTTGTCCAAGATCAAATGACTAGTTAGTGACAGAAGAAGGGTCAGTTCTATGGGAGTTCTCAGACCTTGACTATCAGTTACATTAACCTGGAGTGGCAAGAAACTAAGGAAATTTAAGTGTTCCCTGGAGGAAAAGGTTAGAGAATTTTAGTTATCAGAGCTCTTTGAGACCACCTAGTCTCCCTCTTTATTTTACTGATTAGTAAAAAGTGGCCCACTGTGGTAAAAATAATTTGCCCAAGGACATACATATAATGAAGTGGTTTAGGAAGAATTTGAAATTATATCTTTAGACTTTTCTGCATTGATTCTATGTTGTCCCTTCACTTTAAAAAAAGCATTGCTCAAAGACTAACAATGCTCTGGGTAGATTTGTGATTTGTGTCATTTCCTTGTTTGCATTGGTGTTAAAATGCTTAATGACTGAAGTTGTGGAGTATTTTGCCTTTCTCAACTCAAATTATTCGATACCATTATGATAGCATCATGGCTCTCCCAGTATACCAAGCACTTGATGCATCAGCATCAAATCAATTTACTAACAGGTGGCTCAATGGAAAGTTGAACTTGGAGTCAAAGAAGATCTGTATTTGAATCCTGCCTCATGGTTATTAGCTGTTGACTTTGGGCAACTCACAATCTCTATCTTAATTTCCTTACTGTAAAATAGGGACAATAAAACTACCCACCTCAGGGTTGTTGTAAGGATCAGAAGAAATAACATGTAAAGTGCTTTGTAAATCTTGAAAGTGCTGTATGAATACCAACTGTTATTGCTATGATTATCTTCATCATCATTATTAAATATTCTAAAAAATACTATGCTTGCTAAGAATGTCATTTGATCCAATGACATTGTTTTAATCAGTAGGGAAACTGGAAACCCTAGAAAAGCCCCTTTTAACCATTTCCTTGACACTGAATGAGGAGCCAAATAATTAGAACTAAATTAAACTTTTAGCCAGGTATAGGTATCAATAAACATCACAGCAACAGCATTAGGAATACAGAGAGGAGGAGATACAAGAGAGGAGATGAGGCAAATTGTGGTGAATAAGAATATAGAGGCTCCAAGAAAACATGCAGAATAGTTAGTTGGAAAGCCCAGTTTATGAACCTAAGAAAAAGTTAATCTTACATTGATAAATGGGTTGAGAAGGAAAATGGATAATTAAAAAAAAAACTCTTTGGATATGCGTTTCACTTTTATATTCTAAGATCAAGTGCCTAGTCCAGAGATGAGGAACATGTAACCTTTAGTACTCCTCAATGAAAACTTTTAACATAATCATTTAAAGAATATACTTGAAAGAGACATCTGAGTGTAGTGGATAGAGAGAACTGGTCTTGGAACCAGAAAGATTTTAGTTTAAAATTTTTTTTTCTGATACATAGTGGCTATGAGTTGCTGGGGAAGGTACCAAGCCTTTAAGTTGCAGAAAAGTTGCCAAACGGCATTGGGAATGGGTATTTCCAGACCCCAAAATTCCTGGTATCAATGAAGCCACAGGTCAAATTTCCATTCCCCTCTAAATGAACACACTTGCAATACAATTTTGATCACATATAATATAGTTTTGTATCAATATGCACCTGTGATTGCATATGATAGACACTCATTTGAAGGCCAGTTGAGGCTAAAGGCACCAGTCCTGGAACCAAAACACAGTGTTCACAGTGAACAGATGCAAAAAAAAAAATCGTTATGTTGTTTTTGCTTTTGCTAATTTAAAAAAATCTTGGTAAATGTGAAGAAATGAAACTTTTTTGATTGTTGTTCACTTTTGTAAGATGTGATTGCTTTCTCATGTTGTGAATTTAATTTCAGCTGTCCATGACAGTCTGGATTGACAAGCACTCTCCTTTGAGTAGTTTCTTTTGCATTTCTTATGAAAAAATGTTCCTAACATCCTCTTAAATATAATAAAAGCTTAGTGATTTATGTATGTATGTATGTGTGTGGGTGTTTATGTTATTTCTAGTCCTTGTGCTATGAAGACGAAGAGATGAAACAGGAAAAAATAAGTAATTGCCAACCATTTATTAATTGATTTCCATAGTCCAATTATTTCAACAAGAATGTCCCCAAGATAGTGTCAATTAGCCTCAAAGGGTTATGGGTTGATGGGTCTTGTCCTAGGGCCTAAGGTTACCTGCACAGTCATCCACACATTTTCCGCTATTTTTCCACACCTTTCCCAGCACACTCACTCCCTCTAAATAACTCTGGCAGGTTCCAGGTACCAGTCACTAAAGGCAGATCTTCAGAATTCTCTGAGTTGGTTTCATGTTCAGCTGAAATTCACAGAGGTGCAAAGATCTACAACCCCATCAAGGGCTAGGAGAAAGAACTAAGCACTACAGACTATACTAGACATCTACTTTTACTTAAAATTTTTTTTTTTTTGAGTTGTGGAGTTTTTTAAGAAACACTTTGATTTTATTCATGACTTGTTTGTAGTCACCTGGCTAATTTTTTGCGGGGAGGAATAGCCCTAAATCTAAGTCTTCTTAGTTATTAAATTATCAGAGTTCAGGTTAATCTCAAACTTTGAACATTTATTCCAATTATAGGCTCCCTTCACAAGTGGATTGTGTGGCAAAATAGTCATGAAATATAACTACACTGGGGGTGACTACCACCTAAGATGGAATCTGAGTTGAGGTAAAGCTGAATTTTATTTGTTTTTGGAGAAATCTCACTTGCTTTGGAAATCGATATCTCTTCAAGTCCAATTGTATTATCCAAGGAAGAAGCGCAGATCTTGATTTTTGTGTTAGCTCCGACAGCCGAGGATCAGGCGAGTGTTCTCCAAAGTGACTTAAAGAAAACTATTGTTTCTTAATGAACACCACATCTGCATCAATGAATGAAGACATTCTGTAGCAAAGAGCTACAAGACTGAAAAAAGAAAGATAGCTTAAGGGGAGAAAAACTTCCCCCATTTATTTTGACAGAAAATTTTTCCCATAACCAAAAAGAACTTGTGCTTGATCAATCACTTGGTACACGGTGTTTTCCATTTCCTGTTGTCTAAACTTTGGTAAGTGATAGAACTTGGACAGCTTCTACGGACGATACTGGGACCTTTGTTCTTGAATATATTCATAGAGTGGGCTGGAACGGACAATTGGTTTAGAAATTTGACGTGAGCTAAATTCCTGGACTTGTCTCCGACTCTTGTCTTCCTCCCTGGACTGCCGGTCTCGGAGCTGACCACGCGTTTGCGAGTCGAACTCTTGACGGTACCGTTGTCCTTCTCTCTCCTGCCTGCGCAGCTGCTCCTCTTCGCGGAATTTCCTCTCCCGCTCCTGGCGCCTCTGCTCCTGCTCTAACTCCTGCCTGCGCAGCTGCTCCTCTTCGCGGAATTTCCTCTCCCGCTCCTGGCGCCTCTGCCTCTGCTCCTGCTCCAGCTCCTG
>CM053770.1:486490912-486522735 GCA_028658325.1 Potorous gilbertii
TTTCGGCGCCTCTCGACTTCTTCTTCCGGAAGCCACTGGACTTTGAGGTCGCGGCGCCGCTCCTCCTCTTGCAGCTGCCGGTCGCGAACCTGTCGCCGGCGAGCCTGCTTCTCCTCGAAGCGGTCGTCGACGTCCCCGTCCCGCAGCTGACCGAACCTGTCCTGAAGCTGCAAGGCCTCGTCGTCGCGCAGCTGCCTCTCTCGCTCTTGACGCCACCTTCCATCCTCTCTCTCCTGGCGCCGTTGGAGCTGCTCTTCCTCGCGATACAGCTGCTCCCGCTGTTCCTGGAGCCCCCTCCTCTCTAGTGGCTGAAGCTCGCTCTCCTCTTCCCTTCTCAGCTGCCTCTCGCTTTGCGCCCGACGTTCTTGCTCAGCCGGCTTGGAGTAGAGACGATTTCGGCGCCTCTCTGCTTCTTCTTCCGGAAGCCACTGGACTTTGAGGTCGCGGCGCCGCTCCTCCTCTTGCAGCTGCCGGTCGCGGACCTGTCGCCTGCGAGCCTGCTCCTCCTCGAAGCGGTCGTCGACGTCCCCGTCCCGCAGCTGACCGAACCTGTCCTGACGCTGCAAGGCCTCGTCCTCGCGCAGCTGCCTTTCCTGCTCCTGACGCCGCAGTCTCTCTTCTCTCAGCTGTCGGCGTCTCGGCTCTTCCTCCAGTAACTGGCCATCCTCCTGCCTGCGGGGCTTAGAGTAGAGTTTATTCTGCCGACCTTGAACTTCTCTTTCCAGTTGCCACTGCAGTCGGAGGCCGCGGCTCTCACCTTGTTCGCGGGCCTGTCTTTCTTCTTGCCGTCTTAGCCCCTGCTCTTCCTCCAAGACCTGCTCTGCCCGCTCTTGCTGCCTTTCTTCCTGGCGTTCTCTCTGCAGCTCCCTTTGTTGCCTCTCCTGCTCCCGTCTTCCGTACCCTTTTTCTGAGCGCTCCTGTTTCTGTTCGCTGCGGCGACGCTCTCGTTCTAGCTCTTGTCTCTGTTTCTGCCCTTCCTCAGGAATCTGTCTCTCCCTCTGTCTTTCCCTCGCAGGTCTTCGCAGCTGCTCTTCCTCCAAGCGCTGCGTCTCGCGCTCCTGGAGTCGCCTTTCCTGCTCTCGCCGCTGCAGCTCCCCTTCTCCAGAGGCGCTGGAGCTCTCCAGCTGCTGGCGCCCTTCACTACGCTGCTTCTCGCGTTCCTGTTGTTCGGCTCGCTGAAGTTCTTCTTCCTCTTGGAGCTGCCTCTCCCGGGCGCCGCGCCTCCTCTGGTTTTCCTCTTGTGCCCTTTCCCTCTTTTCCTCTAGTTTAACTCGTCTCTTCTCTTCGTTCCCCGTGGCCTGGCTAAGCGCACAATAACAAGCTTGAGCTATTTTGAACACTAGCAAGAGAAACTCCGTGAAATCAACCACCCCGTTACAATCTCGATCTAGAAGCTGGAGGACCAATTCTACGGTCTGGGGGTCATGTGGTCTCTGTAGGAAAACAGAAAAAAAAGGCAATTTTTACAATATAATGCAGGTTTCTGTATCTCAAGAATAGCATGACAGCTTTTAGCGACCCCTGTATGCTTTGTGAGGTCTTGCCACATAAGACATTCTTTTTCAAGCAATATGACACCATCCAGAAGACCTCGATTCAAATCCCACCTCTGATGCTTACAACTTGTGTGACCGTGGACAAGTCATTTAGTCTCCTCTGTAAGATAAGGGAGTAGGACCAGATGTTTTTGAGGTCCTTCATGTATCCCGACCTATGATTCTATGTACCCCCCGCTTATTAACTAACTGTATGACCGTGGATAAGTCACTTAAACTCTGAGTCGCAGTTTCCTTAACTCTAAAATGATGGACTTGGCCAGAATCTGTCTATGAGAGACCTTCCGGTTCTCCCTCCGGGATTCAGTATTGCAAACCTTGTTGCCACTTTGTACGGCGGGCATTTTATTTTAAAGGTCATAGACACTGGGAATTGTTATGTCTTCTTGTTCAGTCTTTTTGTACTCTTCATGTCCCTTTTTGAGTTTTTTTTTTTTTGGCAAAGATACTGGAGTGGCCCGCCATTTCCTTCTCCAGCTCATTTTACAGATGAGGAAACTGAGACAAACAGGATTAAGTGACTTGCCCAAGGTCACACAGTTAATAAGTGTCTGAGGTCTGATTTGAACTCAGAAAGATGAGTCCTGATTCCTAAGCCAACTACTCTGCCCATTGTGCCACATAGCTGCCCTCATTTGTCCTGTCTAGCGTCCATCCATCTATCTGTCTGTCTGCCTATCTTCTATCTGCCTACCTATTTTTGCAGATTCACTTCAGAGTGATCTCAGACCTGAGAAACTCCATTAATCATTGATGTTGAGAATAAATTTGCATTCATCTTCATGGACAGGTTGGGGACTATTCGTGAAAACCAGAATTTGGAAAATAGTTGGCCAGTGCCACATAGACCACATATACCCCATGGACCAGGAAAATATTGTTTTTCATGATTAAAAAAAATCACATTCTGGGAGAACAAAACACTTGTTTTGGCAGAATTATATTAGAGAACAAACACAAATTAGCTAAAATGTTAGGAAGTAGACTTAAAATCCCTTCCACAATCAACATTGTTTTGGTATTTTTGGTAGCGATATTCTTAATTTCTTATAAAAGATATATTTGTGGCATAGTCAGGAGAGATAGTATAGTGTAATGGAAATGAAACCTGACTCCAAGTTAGGAAGACCAAAGTTTATGTCCCATCTCTGAAACATATTAGCCATATGGCCCTGGACAAATCACTTAATTCTCAGTATTCCAGAGAGCTTATAATTGCAGAGAAGGTGGAGATCTGCATTAGTGAAGAGAGTTAATTTATCTGGGAGTTTCTAATGTCATGGAATCACAGGTGTCCTTTCTCTCCTATAATTAGTTTTCATACCTTTGAATACGTCTCTTGGAAATCTTGACAGCATTGCTGAATACAGTTAAGAGGTAAGCCCAGAAAGAAATGCCTGAGCTAGTCTAGACGTATGCCATAGTGAAGTTACAAGATATTCCCAAATTATTTTCTTGAGCTATCCCAGAAGTAATCACATTTCTCAGGATCAAGGAAGAGTCCCTCCTCCCTTTCCTTTATCGGTTCTTACCCGGAGGATATCTCCAAACTCCCTCTGCAAGAGATTCTTCAGGGCTTTTTTGCTCAGTGCTGTTCCATCAGAATCACTTGCTACATATTGCTTGTAAACTTCAATGATATCAATGATGCTTTTCAGTAGCTGAGGCATTTTTCCCTGCTAATTTAAGTAAACCTGGAAGAATAAAATAGGACAATCACAGAATCACTGAACTTGAGTTAAAGTCTGTTTCTCTACTCTTAATCAGGTTTTACTCCACTGTTCTAGGTAAAGAGTGTCCATTCTAGGAGCAATTATTTTCCTCTGAATTTTTATATTTATTTATACACCAGAAACTAGTTTTCTACTATGGTCTTCAAAATCATTTCATATATGAATATTGTCTTTAGAAAAGAAGCAGAAATATTAATAAAAACTATTGTAAGGAGGAAATATGGCTTAGTGGATAAAGTACTGGATTTGAAGGCAAGAAGATCTAGGTTCAAATTCTGCCTCAGGTACTTACTAGCTTTGTCTTGGTTTCTTCAAACTTTCCAGCTCTAATTCTATTACCCAATTTTATGTACATAGCACTTTAAACTTGAAGCACTACACACACACACACACACACACACACACACACACACACACACACATATATATATATATACACAACCAAAGAGCAGGATGGTAAGAAGAACAGTGAATTCTGAGTCACAAGATGGGGGATTAAGTTCTGGATTTGCCACTAACTTTCTACTTGGTCTTGGACAAACCACTTCATCCCTCTGGGACTCAGTTTCCTTATTTGGCAAAAAGGGGGTTTGACTACATAATTGAGGAAACTTCAAGTTCTAAATCCTATGAACTTGTGAATATGCTTGAAGTTAATCTGTAGGCAACTTTTGGCTGTCCAACTTTGGATAAATTTGTGCAAAATATCCTTCATTGGTATCATTTGAAAAAGTAAACAAAGAAATAAAACTTAGCATTTTTTAGGTCTCAATTTCCTCATGTGTAAAATGAAGAAGTTGGATTCAATAAGCCTTAAAATTCTTTTCACCTATCAAACTGTGATACTGTGAGAGGAATGTTAAATCAGCCTCTCCTGCTGCTTATAACCAGTTCTTTGTAAAAGTGGGCAAAGGAGGAAGGCAAAAGCTATGGGTGAAGAGGTTAGAAATTTTCATATTATCACACTCTTAAGGCAACTCTATAGGTAGATATATACATAACATACACATACATGTTATATAAATATATGTATATACATATATATGACATGTACATATATGCATATAAGCAATTAGAATGATGAAATGGGCATCTGACTTTCCCCAGGTTATACAAACAATCCATAGAAAAACCAGAAGTCAAACTTGCAAGTCACAATTCCAACCCCATGATACCACCATTAAATATTGTTCCTTCCAATTATTAGGTGCTATAGTCAGCACCTAATAATACAACTGCCAAGTAGACATTCAGCTCAAGATATTACATTTTCAAATGAAGAATGTTATAAAAGTTAACTCAGCTCCCCTACATGTGACACCTGTGAAAAGCATCTAAGAGACCATCCATGGAAGGGCAACATTATGAGGACAGATCAGATATTTTGAACAGAACTGATTTTTTTGGTTAACTTTTTATTACAAAACAAATAAGTCCCTTAAATATCACCAATGTAGCAGAATCACCCTCTCCCTCAAATGAACCTGTCAAGACTCAGGCAGAAGCAGACCTCTGTTAAAATAATCCATCAAGCAACCCTATTAGCTGTATGTTTTGCCTTGGCTTACCTATTCTCTTTATCATAATCAAGCTCTGAAACCCATAACTTGACAATCACTACAGTGACACTGATGAAAACAAGGAAACACAAAGAGGACAAAAACAACACAAGATGCAACTGTTGTACAGGGTGTCCTAAAAATCTTAGAGCAGCTTTTAGTTAAAATTGCCATAAAACTTCTGGGACACACTATAGCCTTGAAGATGACAGAGCTAAAATAGAGTGCTCTCTAGCACCTATATCATAAATAACTGAACTTCAAAATGATGCAAAGACAGAGATTAGGAGCCTCTGAAAAGGAGTTAATTCCCCAGATTCCCACAAAATCTCTCCAAATGCACAGGTCCCTACAAACATCTCCCCCAGCTCAAAGCAAAGCATCACTAGGAAGAGCTAAAATCCCACAGAATGGGACTTACCCACTTCTCTAGAGGAAGAAGTCAAGTGTTCGTTGACGAGGCTGGCAAGGGTACTGAGCATATGAGAGCAGGGCCTTTTATAGGGGTATTAATTGTGCCCTAGAGAGCCATTTAGGAAGGAGACACCCACTCTGTGGGATGACCTGATTCATCCCAACCAAGCCCAGCTCCACCTCTATTTCCATGAATGGTATGTTTATCTCACCATATGCACACATAGCTCTTTAGCATGGGGTGCATAGGCCCTGCTTGGCACTCTGGGTGCTGGTTCCACCAACCCTTACTTCAGTATGTGTGTATGGGTTTGGATAGAGTGGAGAGAGAGGTTGGGAGACACTTGGAAGGAATTCTGATTTTTTCTTAGTTGTGAATAGTTTCTATATTTCAGTTTAGTTGAATGAGGAGATACTTTACAAAGCAGTACCTTACAAACCAGTGAATTTCATGTTAACCAGATAGTTAGAAGAAGTGATGAAGGTTAATCTTATACTTTGACATAAGACAGAATAACAAAATTGGATTTCCCCACCTAAAGATTTCTGAAGTTAGTAAGAATCTCACTATGATTACTATACTTTAATGGTTTTATTTCAAGTACTACAGATGAGGAGTGAGTTTATTTGTACATGTATAATACATAAATGCATATATATGCATACATACATAAAAAAACATAAATATACTTTCACAAAAGGTGCTCATGGAAGAACATTGACACTTTATATTTTTAAGTTATTTCTCTGAGTGTCCTTTATCAAAGTTCAAAGCACAGTTCAGGTGTGATCTCTTATATGAATCCTTTCCTGAGTCCCCCTAGTTATTAACATTCCTCCCTCTTGAAATTACTTTGTATGTAGTTGGTATTTATTTATTTGTATACCTGTTGTATTTCTTCCTAGGAGAATGTAGGTTCTTGAAGGGTAGGGACCCTTTTGATCATGGTATCCCTAGCACCTAGCACCCTAGTGCCTTGCACCTAGTAAGTGCTTGAGAATATCTTATTAAACTGAATTGAAATAGGATTTTATATAGGTGATTGACTTCTTATAGCAATGGTAAGCTATTTTTGGAGGTGATATTGTTTCTTCTAATACATTCATAAAGAGAACTCAAAATTGAAGAATTCCAGTTTTGGAAATACCACGTAAAAAAATTTAGTTTTTCTTATCTCATTAGCATATGAATGCCTCTGGGAGAACAAACTTGGTGTAATGCATTACTGCAGAGATAGTCATCGCACTGGACCTAAGTTGCTAATGATTATGATTCCTAAGCACTTTAGTCTGCTGCTCTCCTAAGAGACTCATTAAGGTAATAGGTCATTCTTTCCCATTATATCTGTCAGGACTTTCTCAACATGGGCTGGGATTTGTAATTTGAAATGCTGTTTTATTGTAAAGATTTTATTTTTGTTCATCAGTGCTTCCTCCCCATTCATTTCAGAGCCTCTGAAGCACTGGGATATGAGAGCTTTATGGAGATCATTAAATGATTCAGCTGTGGTGCGACAGATCAGTTCTTTTTGTCCTGTAGAAGACACTGACTTCATAAAAGTTTGATGATTTTAATGGCACCTTGGAGTGAGTGAGCTTTGGAAGTGCAATATCTCAGGACTTGAAATTTAGTTTTGTGTGTGTGTGTGTGTGTGTGTGTGTGTGTGTGTGTGCGCGCGCAAGTTGGTCAGAATGATACAGAATTTAATTTTGTTTGCTGGTTTATTCAGCATCAACCCTACTGACTAATAAAGACCCAAACCAAATGGTAAATGAGAAGAGGCAGCAGAATTCTAGCAGGGGTAGCTGGAGAGTGAATAAGGGCAGCAGTTTCTTCTTTCTGCCTTGTGTTCTGTGACCTTAGGGATTTCTTGGAGGGTCTAGGTGACTAGTTATAGGTTAACTTTTGGGATACAGTGCATATTTAGTCTTGGGAAGATCAACTTTGCCTTCTGCTTTGGCACCCCTTGTAACAAATGATGAATCCAAAAGATGTAGGGACTGTTCTTCAGGTTTTCTTAGAACATCAACTTGAACCCTGACTTTCCTTAGGTAGGAGTACCTTTTTGTCTTCTATGTTGCATGTACTTCATTAGGATCTGTTTCATGTGCTGGCAGTGGTCTGCTTTTAATTCTATTCATTTGTATTTGTTCCTGAGCTTCTGGGGATCCCCAACTCAACTGAAGGCTTGAATACTTGGGTTTTGTTTCTGGTTCTATGACCACACTGCTTTGAACTGACTTGGTCTCCTTGTGATTCTGTGGGTAGTATATCCTCCAAAGAGTTGGACAGCACATGGATTCTCTGAATGGAATGATATCATTTGTTATATTTAAATGATTGTTGGCAAAGCTCAACAAATATGAGGTCAAGTAAAAGCATAATCATGCTTTTGAACAACCTGTAGGAGAGCGCCTGAAATGACATTGGTTTTATATGGAGACCTCATGTTTGTTTTTTTCAAAATAACCACAGATCTTATGCCCCATTGATGGGCATTTTTATGGTTATTTAAACTTGAGGAGTTCACTATGGGTTCAGCAGTGTGTTCAAACCTACATGAATATCAAAATATTGCCCTCCTCCCCTATCTCTTGCCCTGCTTAGTGGTGGTTTCAAATGCTTTGGAGTTTTATTTTCTGAAACAAGGTCACATATTCTCTAATGAAGTAGCCTTTACAGTTTCACAAATTAAATACCTACTTAGCATGGTGTAATTATTAAAGAAAGACATTCTTTTAAAAGGAAGACCTGGGAGAGATTTGAAAATGGAGATAATTTTGGTTGTTTTCCAGCTCCCTGGGAGGTCTGCAGATCATGGAAAATTGTCAAGCAAGGATAAATTGGTTCAGTGTATTCTTATGTAAGGGTGATTGACAATCCTCAGAATCACTTAGTTTAGACTCATCTTGGTTTGTCAATAAAGAATGGAGATTTTTATCAACATATCTCGACATTCTTTACTAGCAAGCACATCTTATTTATCCTTGTTTTTATATAGTGGGAGATGGAGGCATCAAGAGGTCAGAGAGCATTCTGGACTTGGGACAAGGAATGAAACCCAAGCATCTTAGCATCTTAGCTTCCAGGTGTGCATGAGGCTACCATGGTCATAACACAAAGGGATTGGATTTTTATTATTGCAGAGATGCTAAGAAGAGCAAATGAAATTTATATCACCTAAACAGTCTCTCATATTTCCTAGCCACCCAAGAATCTAATATTTACAGAATCCTTAATTAAAGATAGTAGGAAAAGGGTTGAGTTTTTGTAATAAAAATCCTGAGGTTGACTTTTCCATTTACTACCTGTATTATCTTAGGCAAGTTGCAAACTTTATGGGCCTCAGATTTCTTTTTATCTGTAAAATGAGGGATTTGGACTGGATGATCTCTAAATGTCCCTTCTAGTTCTATATCTGTGATTCTTGAGAAGGTAAGCAGGGGTATGTTGGTTTTGTGTTTTTGCATTAAAAAAAATCACCAGCTAAATTGAGTTCCTCTAATCTTTATCCCATTCCCTCATTTTCCCCTTCCTGTAGCCAACAAAAGAAGACACCAGATCCAAGATTCTGTAGGATCCCATTAGATTTAGGTACTATATCTGCCTTCCAGAGAAATTAAAAGGAGATAAAGGCACACTCCATTTGGTTTCTTTTGCAAATTGAGCTTCTTTGAATCTCAAGTTTGAAGATGAACTCTGAAAGAACTCTTGGAAACGCTGAAGGAAACATCAACCAGTGCGAAGTCAGGTGACTTGAAGGAAATCATCTTGGGAAGGAAGACATTCTTTTTTTCTGAGCCACTCTAAGGCCTTGAGAGAGAAACAAAGGTAACTATTTTTTTGAGCTCCTACACACTAAACTTTAGTTTCAGGTTTTCTTATTTCTTTCCTTACATAGATAGCTCATTTTGACTTCTGTACTTTTGCTTGTGCTGTTTCTACCTCCCTGTTTCTCTTCCCTGACAATTCCAAAACTACATTCTCTGAGGATCAAGACCTAGCACCCTTTACAGGGAACTTTCACTCATTAGTCCGTTATTGACAAGACACAACTGAAGATTTGACTATGTGGAGTTTTGCATTTTCTGGGTGTTTCAATGTGTTTTTCTTGTATTCCACAAATAAATTGTAAGTTCATTAAAACCCAGGATTCTTCTGTCTTCCATTTCTTCATCCTCTTCTATGACCTAGCATAACTCTGAATTCACAACAGTTGTTTGATAAAGTCATTGACTAGAAAAAATTTTACAATCTTATAACAATTTAAGTAGTCAGCAGCTTTGAGCTAGGTGAGCATTTTCATCAGGGATGATATTATTGGTTCACAGATGACATTATAGGTGGGGGAATGAGCCAAAATGAGGAGCTGAGATTTCTGGATTCTCTTTTCTGGTTGGCATCTGCCCAGAGAGGTGACTTTGGGCACCTGAGCATCAGGTTGCCCCTATATCAGATGAGCAATTGGAAAACAAGAATCTCTCAGAGGGGAGTTGTGATAATTATGACTTATAAAGCACTTTGTGATCCTTAGATATGAAAGAGCTAATTATTGTGATCATTAATAATTCTTAATTTTTATCTTCTCTTGAGGTAAATTATCTTTGTGTTAATTGCACCCCCACCCTGGTGGTAATTACACCTCTGAGAGTCAGCAGATGCTTTAATCCTACGTCATGGAAGAAAAGAAGCTTGTCATAAGAAGGACAGTTCCTGCTGACCAGGTGCCAGACCCCCAGAGGGGCCATTGTCAAGGTTCCTCTCCCATGTTTCACCCAGGGTCCAGAGTGACTGAGATTCCTACTTCCTTTTTGCTCTTACCCTGGCCAAATGTTTTAAAATATTGTTTCCTGTTCTATAACACAAGTTTCTCCAAATCTAGCAGCTTTTCAGGATCACAGAATATTATTTCAAGGCACACTTAATTGAATAAATGAATTCAGTTCGTAGAGGATGACTAATACCTGAGCAAGGGAAAAAACAAAGCAAAGCAACAAGTCTCTGAAGTTCTACTTGGTTGCCAAGATTTCTCAAAGGATTCTTCTTAGAGATTGTCTTATGAAGGGAATCATTTCTCCAAAGTACAGCACACCTTTTTCTTTGCATTTACTGGCCATTACAAAGATAAAGTATCACCCCTTTGAGATTAAGGGGGGAGGTGTGTGAAACATTATCCCAGATGTACACCTTAAAGCCTACTTTGCACTAAAAGGATCTGGGAAGTTGAGACTTGGCCTTTAATAAGCATTCAGAATTGGGGAAGGAAAGCTGTTACACATCTACTCTTAGGAAAGAACTCCATCAGCAGGGAAACCTTTGGCTATGTTGACATGGATATGATTTAGGATTTTTTGATCCCAGATATTCTGGAGTCACCTTGGAGCTCAGTAGGTGTTTGTTGAATTCCACATCTCTTCAAATGCCGATGTTATTTTGGCATTTTGAAATAAGCTCAATGTCTGAAGTGGGACCGGGGGAGCTCTATGCCAATCTTTGTCAGTCATAGGATTTTGGGATTTGAAGTTGCCAGGGAATTCAACAATCAGCCAGACCAAATCTCTGACTTTGTAGAGGATGGCTTTTGTTCTTCTTCCCTAATTCTGGGGAAGTAAAATGATTTTGGATCATCAATTCATCTCCTCTTTTCTAGCGTTTTTGTTTCCTTTCTCCATGAATATGAGGTGAGGGAGAGTGAGAAGTCCAGGATAATGCCAAGGTTACAACTTTGGGAGACTGGAAGAGTGGCCACATACTAAATACTACTTGACTTTTGAACAGAATGTGGAAATTTTAAAGAGGGAAAGATTTGTGAAGAAAAACAATAAGTTCCCTTTTAGATATGTTGAGTTTAAGATGTTTGGGGGATGTCCAATTTAAAATGTATAACAGGCAATGGCAATGGTTATGTGGGATTGAGGCTAAGGGGAAAGAATGAGACTTGAGTCATGTGCTTAGACATGGTGATAAAATGTATGAGAGATGATGAGGTCAGAGAGAGAGAGAGAGAGAGAGAGAGAGAGAGAGAGAGAGGAGAGAGAGAGAGGAGAGAGAGAGAAAGAGAGAGACAGTTTGGGGTCCAAGACAGAATCCTAGGGGAACATCCTTAGTAAGAGACTGTAATATTGATGATGAACCAGCAAAGTAAACTAAGCAGGAGCACTTAGACATGTAGGAAGAAAAACTGGAGGGGTGAAGTGTCATGAAAACCCAGAGAGGAGAGAACATTCAAGAAGAGAGGTGATCCCCAGTGTCAAATGCAGCTATAGGTCAAGAAGGACAAGGACTGAAAAAAAGACTATTCAATTAGGCAAGTAAAAGCACAGTGGTAATTTTAGAGAGAGCAGTTGCAGTCTAGTGATGAGGTTGGTAGCCAGATTGCAAAGAGACAAATGCACTGAGAAACAGAGGAATGTGAAAGTGAGGGGAGGAGTATAGTTGGCTTTTTCTAGCAGTCTGTCTATGAGAGGAGGGAAGATACAGAATGTTAGTTTGAGGTGATGGCAAGGTCTAGTTAAGGTTTTTTTTTAAAGGAAGGGTGGGATTTGGGAATATTTGAAGGAAGTAGGAGAGAGAATAAGTAGATAGGAGGTCAAGGTTGAAGAGTGAGAAAAATGAGAAAAAGAGACAAAGATCCAGAGACAGACACACAGAGAGAGATAGAGATAGAGAGACAGAGAGACAGAGACAGAGGCAGACATACAGAGAGAGATAGAGATAGATATTTAGATAGATAGAGAGAGACAGAGACAGAGAGACAGAGGCAGAGACAGAGAGAGGTGATGATTGAGGTTGAAATATTCTGGAAAAGATAGGAGGGGTTGGGATCAAGTGTGCATGTAAAGGGGTTGACCTTAGCACAAAGAAAGGCAGCTTCATTGCCAGAGACTGGAAGAAAGGAGTAGAGAGTGGGGGATGATGTCAGGGTGATTGAGATGAAAGAAAGGAGAGAAGAGGAAGTTTAGACCAATAGCTTCTATTTTTTCAGTTCAGTAAATGGTAAAGACCTCAACTGAGAGAGGCGTTGTGTGTGGGAGACTTGAGGAGAGAAGAGATTTGGAAAAGCTGTTGTGGGGAATGAGTTAGGTAATCAAATAGGGAAGAATAATAAGACTGTCTTGGGCCATCCTATTATTGGTTGGTTAATCAATGGTTAACCAACCATAGAACCAATTCATAAAACTTACGAATTTATAATGTGCTCAGTCAGCAGAGTTGTTTGATTTCTTCTACTTCTGTTTGCAGTGGAGGAGGTGGATAATGGAAGTGATCCAGGGATAAGTTTGGCAAAGAGTGAGTGCAGGTAGGACAAGGGGGCAAGGGATTTAAGAGTGGAACAGCACAGAGTTGAATTGGCTATTAAAGAGCATCTTTGGAAAGCAAGGAAAGTAAAGTTCACGCAGGGGTAATGGGCTGAGAAATACTGAGGGGAAAGGGATTGGAGGTCTTGTTGAAGGTTAAGGAATGATTTTATGAGGAATGAGGAAATATATAATAATAGATTATAATCTTCTAGAGTAATGCCAGAGTTTTAAATTAAGGAGTGGTAACATTTGTGGATAACGGCAAGATCCAGCGGATGAACATTTCTATGTGTTGTGGATGATGTGAAGTGAAGGCGTAGCACTCTAAATGCAGAGTGAAGAGACCTGGGTTTCTAATACTGACTCTGCCACCTACAACCTTCCCTTGACTTAGTTTCTTCCTTTGTAAAATTAAGAGTTTGAATTAAATGACCACTGAAGTCCTTTATAGATCTCAATTCTATGACTTACAATACTATTAATGTGGTACAACCATTATGATGTAAATTCCTTGGGAGTAAGTGTTGCTTAACATTTATTTGGTTCCATAGCCCCAGTATTTCACACTGTACCTGATATATGGCACAAAGCAGGCACTAAATTAATCCTTACTGATTAATTACTTGAAGAAACGTTTGTGAGCAAATTTGGGACCTCTACTACTGTATAGAACAATGTTTCTACAGGAAGATGCCCTCATAGATTTAGATCCGGGAGAGCTCTCAAAGAGATCTCATTTTACCGACAAGGAAACTGAAGTCCAAAGAGGTTAAGTGATATGTCCAAGGTCACATGTATATTAAGGACAGAGCTGGAATTTGAATCAAAGTCTTTTGACTCCAAATCCAGGTCTTTCTGCTGTACTATCCTTTGTTCCAAGTGCCAAAAAATGACTTGTAAACAAATTTTCTATGATCAAAGGATTTAGAGATGGAAAGGACCTTAGAAGTAATCTAACTCTCTCATTGTACAGAGGAGGAAACTGGAGTCTAGAAAGAATAAGTGACTTGTCCAAGGTAGGAAAATTAATAAGAGTAATCTGAGGTTAATCTGTGGTGTAATCAGGAAGTCTCTTGATTCCTCCAGAGAAGGAAGGATTTCTATATATGCTAGAGAGAGAGAACCTGAGAAAAGTAATCATGACTGGTAGAATCAGTGGGGAGGCACTATTATCAATCAATCTGCAAACATTTATCGAGGAGTGTAGCCACGTTAAGGCCTGAAGAGGGGGACAGCTGGAGAAAGAGAGAGAAAGGGAGAGAGAGAGAGGGAGAGAGAGAGAGAGAGAGAGAGAGAGAGAGAGAGAGAGAGAGAGAGAGAGAGAGAAGAGAAGAGAAGAGAAGAGAAGAGAAGAGAAGAGAAGAGAAGAGAAGAGAAGAGGGAGAGGGAGAGAGGGAGAGAGAGATCTAAGCAATCTGAAAACATTGCTGCAGTGACCAGGTCAGACCTGTCTTCTAGATTAAAGCAAGAGTTGAAGCAAAAAACTCCACCTATCATGGGGCTGATTTCATATCTGTTCTTGGAGTGCAGTTTCAAAAGCATCATCACCTGGGTTTAGCTTGAACTGTTGTTATTAGTCAAATGAGATCTTGAATAAGCAGAATTTGGCATAGTAAGGAAAGCTGCCCATTGCCACAGGCAAAATAAAGCTGGAGTGACTGCTTTTGCCCATGTTAGGGCAATAGGTGAACGGGGGAGATCTTTCAATCACTATCCTACACATCTCTCATTTCCTTGGCTGTCCCTGATGCCTGGAATGCTTTTCCTCTTCTTCTCTGCCTTCCACCTTTACTGACTTTCTTCAAGTCCAAGCTAAAATCTCACCTTCTAAAGAAAGCCTTCCCCCATCTTTCCTAGTTCTAGTGCCTTCTGTCTACTGATTATTTTCAATTTATCCTTTCTTTGTCTTATATGTAGTTGTATGTGAACTGTTTGAGAGCAGGGATTGTCTTTTGCCCTTCTTTGTATCCACAGTGCTTAGCACAGTGCCCAACATAGGTTAGATGCTTAATGCATGTTTATTGATTGATTGAATCCGGAATTCCAAGGTGGAAGAGTAGCATTAGGATGTGAAACCCATTGGTAGAAACCCTTGCTTTGTTGATAAATGCCCCTTGGGATCTTTTCTGTGTCCTTAGAAGACCATAGAATTACTGGATTTTAGAATAGAAAGGAACCTTAGAAATCATCCAGTCCATACCTTTCATTTTATAATTGAGGAAACTGAGTCACAGAGTGATTAAATTACAAGGTCATACAGCAAGTAAGTGACACAGAGGAGTCATAGCCAGATCTTCTGTCCAGATCCCATGCTCTATCCCTTCTACTACTGATTTCCCTAGTGATGAGACTTTTAATTCTGAAAATGTCATATGAGAGAGCTTTCCCTCCCAGTTCTGCCATGTTGTTTTTACCTGGAAAGTTAGATCAGGCACACCCTTTGTAGTATGGTAAGACAGACAGCTGCACATGGAGTCAGGAAGACCTATGTTCAAATCTTGTCTCAGACACTGTAAGTCTAGGCACGTTGCTTAACCTCCCTGGATCTCCGTTTCCTCATCTGTAAGTGGAGATAGTTATAGTACTTAGCTCATAGAATTTTTGTGAAGAACAAATGATGTTTGTGAAGTAATTCACAAACTCTACAGAAATGTGTGAAGGATGTATTGGAGCTGGTATGTACAGGATCCCATGAATTGATTGTTAAATGGTCAGGGTGAACATTTATACCTTGGAAATCAGCAAATGCTACACATCAGGACTTGATTGATTCTTTTTCAGTGATTGTTTAGCCTCAAAAAAGTGCTGGAGAAAATGTTAATCCTGCAGATTAAACTTTAAAGTGTATCTTTTATTTGCTTTTATTTGGAGTTCACCAGCACACCCCTCTAAATAGAAATGTGGAATTGTTATCGGCGTCATCCTTATCATTATTTATGATGGCCCCCCTCTAGTAGGGTAGTAGTGATGGCAAAGCATGTGTGTCGGTCACTTTAATGAAGTTTCTGAGCAGAAGCCATGAATTCCTCACCCAAGGAGAGTCAGTGGCTTCTGATTGTGGTCAGGGGTTAGAGCAAGACAATCTGAAGCCAATCATTTCCCCACCTTTTGAACTTCGTGTAAATAAGTCAGAATCGGGTTGGATCAGATTGTGAGTGGTGGTGGCGAGGCAGATGACTCCCTGGTGTTTGTAGCTGTTATCAGATGCCAGCCCCATAGCTGCCAAGTGCTGAATATGGAATGTGGAGACTTCTATCCCCAGCTTGATTATATGATTACGTTTTTATATAGCAATGAGTCTATTGCAGAGGGTTTAACAATCCTCTTTTTATTAGTTGTTCCTCATCCAGTCGCCCTGTGATGGAAGGATCTGCCGCCTCCGTTTTCTAAGATGTTGAAACAGGGCCATTGAGAGGTCAAGCTGCTTGTTGCAGGTCACCCAGTGATTGAATTAGGATTCAGATTTACTGAGTTAGCCTGTCTGTTGTCTGGACTGTTGAGCCACTCTGTTAATTCAGGGCTTTTGAGGCTTTAGAGCTGTTGAAATTCATAAGTGAATATAGCCTTTGCTGGGCAAATATTTGGATGCTACAATGGGGCTGGGATATCCACCTGGGTTTCAAAAATAGTATTTGTCAAGCCCACCTTGTTGTCAAGTCACCTCCTCACACATTCACTCCTTGTCCCCCTTCTATACATACGTACCTATACATGCACATTTCCGCCTATAGTAAGAGGAGGAGCAGGTCTGTCTTGGATGAGTCACTCAAAATCGCAGGCATTTTGAAAAGAGTTCAGGTAGGTGGTAATTTTGCTGATCACTGACCCCATGAGAGCCACAAGACTGGTGCTTTTATCTTGCTTAGAGATGTCATTAAGAAAGCTTTGTCTCTTTTCTATTTTTTTCTCTTACCTCTTGAAGACTTCTTGAGTTATCTCTCTAATGAGCTGTGTGCTAAGCTTTTTGCAAACCTTAAAGCATTATATAAATATAAGCTATTATTTTTATCTATATTTCCACTAAATGGCCACCTTCCAACAGGCCTTTTCTTTGGGGAGAGAATTCCCCTTAGTATCCCTTCTTCAGGAAAGGTGGATGAATCCTCCTCCTTGTTTTATAAACCTTCAGAGGATTTCTCTTTGCAGCTTCACTGAAGCCTGACCCTCCCCCCACTCCTTCCTGTAAGATATTTAGATTGGCCATCAATTTGATTTAATTATTTTTGTCAGGTTACTTTGAGCTATTTATAAAGCATTAAGGGGTAACCCAGCAGACAAGTACTAAGAACCTATTGTGCATAAGGCACTATGCTAGGCCCAAGTGATCCCTCAGGGAGTTTATAGTTTAGTATGGAGAAATGGTATTTATAGAAACAATTTATATAAAAAAACACATAATAAACTTATAATTGAAGTATAATGGATTATGGGAAATCAGAGATCAGAGAGAAGTTATTATTACCAACAGGACTGGGGAAGATTTCTCAGAGGAAGTGATCCCCCATTACAATATATGCCTTCTTGAGAGCAGATACTATTTCACTTTGTGTTTGCATCTCCATTGTTTTGTTCACTGTCTGGCACATACCACTTAATAAAGACTTGGTGATTGATTGATTGAGATGACATCTGAGTTGGGCTTTAAAGAATAGGTAGGAGTTTAGCAGATGTTATGGAAAGGGCATTCTAGGGATGGGCAACAGTGTAAATAAAAGCATGGAGGTGGGAGACTACAGAGCATATAAAGAAGATGTAAGGATAAATCTGACCTTGTTGTGGAATGGAGATGAGAAGACTAGTTATGAGGGTACTGCAGTAGCTCAGGCAGGTTGCAGTGAGAAGCTATAGTAGAGTAGTGGTGGATAGAATTGAGAGGATAGGATGAAAGAGATACAGCAGAAGAATCAACAGAACTTGGCAACTGATTGGATATAAGAAATAGTAGGAAGGAGTCAGAGATAGCAGCAAGACTTTGAATATGGGGAAATGGGCACTTCCATTGACAGAAGTGTGAAGTCAGAAGGAGAAAAAGGTTAAGAGAGAAAGATAGTGTATAAGTTTGAGAACTTGTTGCGTTTACAATGTTGGTAGAATACACAGGTAACAATGTCTTGTAGGCAGCTAGATCAGGGCAGGAAACACAGATTTTTGGAGTCATCTGCATAGAGGTGATGGTTGAAACTGTGGGAGTGTGACTGGAGTCGGGGGGGAGGGAGAGAGAGAGAGAGAGAGAGAGAGAGAGAGAGAGAGAGAGAGAGAGCACTCAGAGAGAACGAGAGATGAGGAAATGCTCACCTTTGAGGAGTCAGTCTTAAGGTCTCCCTTAAAGGGAGGAAAACAAGGACCCAGTGAGTTCCGAGAGAACAGATCAGACATAGGTTGTGGGGAATGTCTACTGTTTGGATCAATCAATTAATCAATAAATAATCATTTAAGTGCCTACTATGTGCCAGGCAAGGCAACTGGGTGGTGTAGCGGATAAAGCCCAGGGCCTGGCATCAGAAAGACCTAAGTTGAAATCTGGCCTCACATACTTCCTAGCTGTGTGATCCTAGGCAAGTCACTTAACCCTGTTTGCCTCAGTTTCTTCATCTGTCAAATGAGCTGGAGAAGGAAATGGCAAACCATTCTAATATCTTTCCTGAGAAAACTCCAAATGGGTTCATGGAGAGTTGGACATGAATGAAATGACTGAACAACAAATTGTACCAGGTTTTATGGATACAAAGTTAAAAAAAAAAAAGCAGTTCCTGTTCTCAGGGAACTTACACTTCTATGGGGGCACAGCACATATAGATATGGTGGTAGCATTGGTTGTTGTCCTTTGTTCTGAAAGAGGACCAAAATGACAGCACTAAGCTAGAATCAAGTTTCAGTGTGTCTGACTGTGGTTGATCAGACCAACACAGGCTTAGATTGCTCTACCACAGGTTGGGCACAAATAGTCTTTGTGAACATTTGGGGTGGATTTTCTAAATTTGCAAATCCTGCATTTCCTTTGAGCTGTTTCAATTCTGCTTTGCTCATGGAGTACAGCACCTTCTCTGATGTGGGCATGCCAAACTGAGAGGTCCTGTGCCAGTGTCTCTCATGTCACACAATCAATTCCAAAATTTTTAAGAGAGATCTTGAGAGTATCTTTGTATCACTTCTTCTGACCACCATGTGATCACCTGCCCTGTGTGAGTTCTCCATAAAATAGTCTTTTTGGCAAGCATATATTTTGCATTCAAACAACGTGGCCAACCCTTCAGAGTTGTGCTCTCTTAAGCAGTTTGAATGCTTGACAGTTTAGTTCGAGAAAGGACCTCGGCTTCTGATACCTTATCTTGCCAGGTGATGCTTGAAATCTTCAGAAGACTATTCAAGTGGAAGTTATTCAGTTTCCTGGCGTGGCGCTGGTAGACTTTCTAGGTTTTCCAGGCATGTAACAATGAGGTCCGTACAACGGCTCTGTAGACCTTCAGTTTGGTAGTCAGTCTACTACCTCTTCTCTCCCAAACTTTTCTTTGGAGTCTCCCAAACATTGAGCTACCTCTGGCAATGCATGTTTCAACCTCATTGTCAATGTGTATATCCCTGGAAAGTACACTACTAATGTAAGTGAACTTCTCCATTTGCTTTAACTGATGGTTCCACATATGTATTTTGTGGTGGTAGCTGATGGAGAAACTCTGTTTTCTTGGTGTAAATTGTTAGGTCAAAATGAGCACAAGCAGCAGAGAATCAATACTCTGTTCATCTCAACTTCAGAGGCTGCATTGAGTGGCTAGAAAGAAATACAACATACATACAGAAATAAACACAAGGCAGTGGGCAATAGGAGGAGGAGAGTAGGCTCTAACAGTCAGGAGGAGGGAATAAAAAAAGACTTTATTTGGAAAGGAAAACTTGAGCTGAGTTTTGAAAAAAATAATGTTCCCTTCCAATTTTCTTATGACTGGTCTGGGGGTGCATATTTTTTGTGGGAAGAGGTAGATTTTAAGTGTGAATCTTTATTGGGACAAATATCCACCATGAAAATTCTTTAAAGGAATCTTTTAGGCAAAGCCCTGAATTTAGAAATGGAAGGGCTATACAACACTTCCACCTTGGATTATAAAGCTCTAGGTGACCTTGGGTGAGTCACTTAATCACTTGGGGCCCCAGTTCCATATCTGTAAAATTAGTATAATGATTGCTATCCCCTCCCTCCCTTCCTCCTAAGGGTATTGTTTGGAGAACAAATGAGATCATGTATGTAAGTGCCTTGAGCTCTTTGGAGACAAGGTGGGAAAGACGTCTAAGGTGCCTTCATCCTCATTAGGTTTTCATTCCATGGCAATTAAGGTAAGAGGCAGGAGGAAGAGTGCTAGAAAAAAAGGAATGAGGTCAGAAATTATTAGAGTGAATTGGGACTGTCTTGACGTCATTTCATGAGGCAGGCTTTAAACTAGGGTGATAGAGACCGGTTGTAAGAATTCTTCCTTAAAGTCATCACATAAAAATTTAATTTAGTTTCCTTATCTCTCCTTAGTTTAGTAAACGTTTATTAGCTTCTGTTATTATGGAGTACTCATTGGGTATAATTGTTTCATATTTATGAGAGATCTTCCTACTATGTGTCAGGGTTTTGGGTGAAGGCTCACATGGAACCCTGTAAAGCACCTACCTACCTGAGGAAACTCAGTTTAGTTAAAACAAGTAAAAAAACCATTCTTATCTTTGGTCATTTCTTATCAAATGTCTAAGAAATAGAAGACTGCAGATTAGTTGTCTGTCTCCTAACAGTGGGGATTAGTATTTCATGGTCTTCCCAGTCAAGACACTATGATGATGCCTTTCTTTTGTGATTAGGTAAGAAGGATGTCCATTTTCTGTGTAATGAAGCTGAGACAGGTGTAAAGGTCTTGGCCCAGACTTTAGGCTGTGATTCATGAGCACAGGGAAGGGAACTTGGGAGTACAAGATTCTTTACCCCTGACTTAGCTATCAAACCATGTCTTCTAACCAGCCACTGTGGATAGACTTGTCCAACACTCAAGCACCAGGCTAGTTCTGTTATTTTTCTTCTCACATTCATTGTTGGGTTTTGACAAAATTTATGTATCAATTAGGCCATTATTTTAGTTGACTGTCAAGTATTTTAGTTGGCTGCTCATTATGTTACTCTATAATGGCCTTAACTATATCCCCTCAAATCCAGCTTTTTAAGAAGAATAAAGCTCAGGGAAATATGGAAAAGAGAAAGAAACAGAAACAGACAGAAATAGAGTCAAAGAGATAAAGACAGAGATGGAGAGAGAGAGAGAGAGAGAGAGAGAGAGAGAGAGAGAGAGAGAGAGAAATGTCTAGCTGAAAAATTCATGAACCTATGGCAAATCTGACTGGTTCTAGGATCACATATATATATATATATATATATATATATATATATACATAAAATGATATATAATGAACTATATATACATATATAAAATGATATATGATGAACTATATATATATATATATATATATATATATACATACATATACATCTAGTTCATCACAGCCTGCATTGTGAGAATAACTCTTAAATACTATTTCCCACCTTAGAGAATGCTTCTCCCTGCCCTCCTCCAAGAAGTCTTCTCTGGTTAATGCTGCCTCGTCCTGATCACTCCTTTACTAAACTTCTGTGTGAATAGTAAAACATTATTTTTCATGTATCAACGTATAATTCTGCCATTTCTCCATGTGAATATAACCTCCTTGATCTTTCCTAAGGAAGGTCTTACCTGGAGCTTAGGGGACACCCCCAACTTATAAGACCTACAATAAGCAACTATATGAAGAATTCATTTACCTTTCCCTTTGTCTCCTTTTAAGGGATCTGAGCCTGCATTTCCTGGATTTCTGAGCCTGCAGGAAGGTCCTGCATTTCATAGGAAAAGAACATAAAAAAAATTAAGTCTACTTCTCCTGAAGTCTAACTTCTTGTAACCTCGCTCCCATCGTCTCTTTCTCCTCCTGGAAATGACCCTTCTAATTGTTCTCTTTCTCTCCTTCTTTCCCCTCTTCCTGTCAACTGGATCCTTCCTGTTGCCTTCAAACATGCCTAGACCTACCCTGCCTTAAAAAAGCTTCCAATTAATGTTTATGTTCCCCCAAAGTATTATTCTATGGTTATTCTTTCATGATCAAACTACTAGGAAGCTCCATCACCTATACTCATTGCTTCCATTTTGTCACTTCTTAAACTCTGTCACTGTACTGAAACTATGCTCTCCAAGTTCTCTTGGGTTCTCTAATCCGCACAATCTTGTAGCCTGGATGTTTCTCCTTGTTTTCTGTGATGTTGCTTTCTCTTTTCAGTCTCTTTCCCTGAACCATCAGACATTTCTTGCCACTATCCCTGTGTGTCCTCCCAGCTCTGTTCTAGGTTTTCTTTCCTTTTTTCTATATGTTTCTATCTTGCTGATTCCATCCACTCCCATTTAGGTAGATGGCTCCCAGCCCTAATATAATATGAATATGTCCAGCCCTAATTTCTCTTCTGACTTCTAATTCTGCATCAACAATTGTGTGCTGCACATCTCCACATTAGCATCTCAAATACAATGTATTCAAAATCAAACTCTATCTCCCTTCTTAAACATGTCCTCCCTTCAGGCTTTCCTATTCCTGTTGAGGCTACCCAGTCACTCAAGATTGAAACTTCAAAGTTATACTTAATCCTCCTCTTCTTGACCTTTCTTCCCCCGTAGTAAGTCATCTGTCAAGTCTTGGTGATTCTACTTCCACCATATCCCTCAGACCTTCTTCTTTCTTTACATTGATATAGTCATCCCTCTAATGTGGGTCCTCATCTCCTCTTATAGAGAATATTGCAAAAACCTCCTAATTGGGATCCCTTTTTCCAGTTACTCCACTCTCCCATTCATCCTTCCCACAACTGCCACATTTATATTACTCAAACACAAGTCGGATCATGTTGGTCCTTGCTTACCATCTTTCAGTGGTTTTCATTTGCCTCTAGGATAAAATATAAACTCTTCTCTTTGGCTTCAGAATCTGGCTCACATCTACCTCTCCAGATAGATTGACTATTTCTCCTCTTTACATACTTTTCAGTCCATCCAAACAAACCTCTTTTTTGATCCTCTTACATTGAATTCTATTTCCTCTCTTTGTATTTCTGCATGGGCTGTCCTCCATTTCTTCTTCTGCTCTTTAGAATCCTGAGTTTCCTTTAAAGTTGAGCTAAGATGCTGTTTGCTATGGGAGGCCTGGGATCACTCCAGTTATTGATACTTGCTCCCTCTTCCAACTATCTTGTAGATACACATTACCACTGATAAGATATTTGTTCTTTGAAGACAAAGACTGCTTTGTTTTAAAAAAATATCTTTTAAACTCTAGTGCTTGGTATGTGGTAGACACTGAATGTTGTTTAGTGATCTATTCTTATTAGAATAGCAAAAATTGCAACTAATTTATAGAATATTGAAATGTCAGAAACCCCATGTGAGGACCCTTCCCCTCCCTTCTCTTGATAGAAGGCCAGATTCTTGAACTAATGAATGTGGAGTCACATGATAGGCAACCCTTGTGGTGAGGGCTACCTATGAAATCCTTCATCTCCTCTTGTCTAGGAGGCTGCTGTTTGGGAACCACATTGTCTAGGAACTTCCACTCTCAGGCCACATGGGGGAGCACATCTTCTACTGTCATATGCCTTTGTGGCAGGGCTGTTGTTAATGGTTCTTGGGAGCCAAATACACCATTGAGATTTTTGACTTTCTGTCATACTGAGGTTGCAATCCACCTGAACCTCCAGATTGTTTCCAAATGAATTATTGTCTTACCACATTTCTCTCATCTTTTTTATGCTTCATAGAAGCATAGAGTTTTAGATTTAGAATTGCAAGAGGTCCTCTATTCCAAATTTCTCTTTTGAGATGCAGAAACTGGAGCCCAAAGGGACTAAATGACTTGCTCAAGGTCACACAGATAAGCAGCAGAGCCAAGGTTCAAATCCCAACCATTGGTTTTTTTAAAGCCAAATATAAGACTTTGAATTCTTTCATCACAAATTTCATTACAGATACAATCCCAATATTTTTAGATCCTATGTCGTCCAGCATGTCAGTCATTCTTCTTAGCTCTATATCATTGGAAAATTTTGTAAGTCTTATTGACTCCACCTCCTTCATGTGTTAAAAGTGGGATAGAACAAGATAAATGTGGTCAAATGGATGTGTAAATACAAGACTTTTATTGTTTTAATGTGCTTCTAGCAGAAGCTAGGATATGATTTGTTAGTGATATTGTGTAAAGGATTCCTGCATTACATAAAGTATCCACAAGTCTTAGTTCAGTTTTAAGCTTTAATAACTTAAAAGACTTTTAATAGTACTAAGACTTTTGGGCCAACTGTATAGAAAGTAGGACTAGATTACTTTATTTATATGTGTCTGTGTGAGAGATTTGGAACTTTTCATTGAAATAGTGGAAACTTCCTCCACTGATGTAGACTGTCAGATCTTCTGTGACTTAGAATCTTAGAAGGTTGCCTGGGAGGGGGTGGTGGTGGCACTAGTAGGTTGTGAGTTGCTCATGGTCACATAGATAATATATATCTTGGTCAGAACTTGAACCCAGATCTTCCTGACTACAAGACTGGTCCTCTATGGTCTAGTATATCATATTGCATTTCAGAAGACTTTGTAGAATCACTGAATTTGAGAATAAGAAGGTAGCTTTGGGTTCACGCAGTTCATCCTGTTATCCAATGAAGGATAACATCCTTGGCATATAGTGTTTTAACCCCTTCTTGAACACTTCAAGTGGCAACCACATTACTGCCTAACAAGAGGGAGTGCATTTGGGGACAGTTCTCATTATGGTGTTCTTTCTATTGAGTCTCCTTATAGTTTCCACCCATTGGTGGAACCATGGCCTAATGGAGAGAGTGCTAAAACTGGAGCTAGAAAATTCTAGTCCCATCCCTTGATAAATGTGTGATTTTGGGCCGGAGACCCTCTTGGCTTCCATTTCTTTGTCTTTAAAACAGAGATAAAATGATAGCTGCTCTAAGTATTTGAAGTACTATCACCTGCAAGAGGGATTAGACTTGTAATGTTTGTCTCTAGAGGGTAGATGTAGGAGAAATGGTTGGAAGATGCAAAGAGACACTTTGATACTTGATGTAAGGAAAAACCTTCTTACTAAACAGAGCCTTCCAAAAGTGGACAGGGCTGTCTCAGGAGGGAGTGAGCTTCCTATATTTTGAGGGTCTTCAAGTAAAGACTAGAAGATCACTTTTAGTTACATTGTAGAAGGGATTTTTTTTCAGGCATATGCTGGCCTAGAGGTTCCTTTCCATCTCTGGGGCCTCAGCGATATTGACACCTGCCTATTTTTTTGGGTTGTTGTAAAATTCAAGTAATAGTGTTATGTGAAAGTACTTTGTAAATGACAAATAAATGAATGAGAAAAGATTTAACAAGCAGTAAGTATGTGCCAAGCACTACACTAATTTCTGGAGATAAGTAAAAATAGTGAGATAATTCTTATTCACAATATGCTTGCATTTCAATAGGGAGAGATAGCACACCTAGGGGATGGTGGACAAGGAGGGATATTTTGATACAAGAAATCATAATTATGGTTAGTGAAAACCCAAGGGAATTGCTTGGGTTTTCTTACATCTTTCTTACAGGGATGGCAGTATTAATTTGATGACATTTCTAGAGCTGAAAAGTAGAGGCAGAGGGTAATAGGGTAGAGGGGGTGAGTAGGTTAACCATGTGGTAGCAGTGAGGATGGCAAGAATATTGGGCAGAAAATGAAATGTGACTGAGACTTACTAGATATGCAAAGAATGTAAATCTTATTATATATATTATATATAATTTAGTATATATTATACTATTATAATATATAATATAATATATATATTATATTAACTCCTCTCTTTTGGAGCAACACAGAATAAATTCTTTTCCTCTTATGCATAGAAGCTTTAACATGTCTTAAAACATTGTCACAAAGTCTTATTTTTGCTCAAACTAATCTTCCATTCAATTCACAAACACTTATTAAGTACCTACTGTGTTCAAGGCACTGTCTCAGGGACACAAAGACAAAAGAAAAACAAAGTGCCTGCCTTCGATAAACTCACATTCTACTTATGTGTGCATGTGAGTACAACATTTAGTAGATAAACCTTCCAGGTTTCTCTTTACTGCATGTATCCTAGCTTCTAAATATCCCTCTTCAAATACAGTGCAAAGAGCAGGACACAATACTACAAATGCTGTCTGATCAGCACGCTGGACTAGGAGTTATTCATTCATAAGAGGAAAAAAAAATTCGGTGTTGCTCCAAAAGATAGCAATGCTGCTGCAGCAGCTGCCAACAACAATGGGTCTGGGCTTTCAGATGCCAGATCAGTCATCAGAACACTAGCTTGGTTTTGGAAGGGAACTAGTCCAACTAAATACAGAAATGTAACAAACCTCATGGATTTTTCTCAAACTCTCTGTTCAAGATAGTCAAACTCTAGAATTTGTTCTCTTTAACATCTACTCCTTGTTCCTGGTTTTTCTCCCTATCTGAGCTAAACTTATTTTAGTAAGGCTGAATCCAAGTCCTTGGTGTCAGAACTACCTTTCAAAATTTGAGGATAGCTATCACATCTCCACTGAGTTTTCTCTCCTTTGGATCTCCTCAAGTTTTTAATATCTCTCTTAAAATGTGGCACCACAAATTATTATTGCTGCTGTGGTTTGACCAGTGCAGCCTCCAGTGAGACTGTTACCTCCTTTGTTCTTGATATTACACTTCAATTAAATAGCCTAGGATTGCATTAACTTCCTTTCATGCAGTGTCATACTGTTGACTCACACTGAACTCGTAGTAACCTGAATGTCTTTTTTTTATATGAATGACCATCAATTCATGTGTCCTTCAATCTGCACTTACGTAGTTGAATTTTTGAACCTAAGTTCAGGATTTTATATTTGTACTCACTCAATTTCATTTTGGAAAATTCCGCCTATCCTTCTAGCCAATCAAGATCTTTTGGATTCAGATTCAAAATATAAATGACTAATATTAGTCCTGGAGGATAATGAAGAAACAGGTCTCTCTTCTTTTTGAACAGAAGTGAGTAACTTTGGGTTTGGAATGTTGTATCAAATATAACTGCTATGCAGGGCACTTTTGTTCTATCTTTGTTGTTACAATGGATTCTCCTCTGGAGGGTACATAAGGAAATTATTGTGGTGTAATAAAGCCCCAAGGGCATCAATAAAACTTTTCAAAAAGTTCACAGAATATTATGTATCTCAACTAGCTTTGTGACAACCATATAAGTATGTCTTCCATGAGAAACATGGTTACCCTCTGGCACCATGGTTCTTGGGTAACACCAGGGAATTGGAGCAATCTCTTTCTCTACCATCAGCTTGAGTACCCATTGGCTCTGTTCCCCTACTTTGTTGGGGGGCAATGACTAATACCCCAGTTCTACTTAACCGTTTAACATTGGATTGACTTTGACAAAGGGATATTTACTTCAAAGATATAGCAAGGATAAATCTACAAACATTTATCCCAACATCTCTGTAATGTTGGGAGACTGCCCAAAGTAAAAATTCCTTTTACTGGGCTGGAGTCCTGTTATTCCTGGAAATTGATCCTTGCTCCCTAGGGCATCAATGCTTCTCTGAATAGGAAATCTTGCCTGGATTTTGACTTCTAATTTCCGATGAATTTCTCTCCCAATATTTTGAAACTCTCAAGATTGGAGTCTAAACTACCTTCACAAGATACCATGAATGAACGAGTCACTGAGATCCCAGAGAAGTAAATGAAGCAAAACAACAGTAGCTGAAGTTGGCAAATTAATTTGAGTTCCTCTGAAACCAATTAAAAATGCTCTTCTTTAACACACTGTGATCTGACCGCCGGAACCAGTTATCCAATGTGCATGTCTACTCCAGTCTAAGGCTCTCCAATCTCTTGCATGTTATTAATATTTTTTTGGTAACAGCCTCCCTAGTTTTCTCCATATGGAGAGATGCCATTTGAGATGATCTGGGCTTGTGTTGGAACCCTCCATCATACCTGTCTTCATTTAACTCATTGATAAGGCAGTTGAACAGGACAGAGTTAGATACTAAGTCCTGTAGTACCACTAGTAATCCCCCTATAATTTGATATTAATTTAATAATAAAAATAATAAATTAAAAATAAAAAAATAAAAAACCTTCAATGACATCAACCCTATTACCCTGTGAGTCTGTGACACAGTGGTAGTAGGTGTTTAATAGTAATAAGAGTGATAGCATTTATATAGTACTTTCAGGTTTGCAAAGCATTGCACAAATATTGCCTCATTTTACCTTCATATCAAGCCTCAAAAGTAGATGCTATTATGATTCCCATTTTTTATATCTAGTAGCTCTTTTTGTGGTGGTTAAGAACTGGGAATTGACGAGCTGCCCACTTATTGGGGAATGGCTAACCAAGCTGTGGTATACCATTATGATGGAATATTTTTGTGCTATAAGAAATGACAAGCAGGATCATTTGGAAAACTTACATGACCTGATACAAAGGGAAGTGAGCAGAACCAGGACAACATTGCACACACTAACCGCAATATTGTATGATGAAGAACTGTGAATGGTTTAGCTTTTCTCAGCAATATAATGATCCTAGACTATCTCAAAAGACTAAGGATGAAATATATTACTTGCCTCCAAAGAAAGAATTGATATTGTCTGAACACAGATCAGAGCATGACATTTTTTACTTTCATTTTTTAAAAATTTGAGTCTCCTTGTACAAAATGACTAATTTGAAAATGTTTCACATGATTGTACATATATAAGTTATTTCTGATTGCTTATTATCTCAGGGAAGAAGGAAGAGAGGGATAAAATTTGGAGCTCAAAATTTTTAAAAATTATTTTAACATGCAATAGGGGAAAACAAAATATTAAAAATGGTTCCTATTTTACATATGAGGAAACTAAAGCTTAGAGACATTAAATGACTTACCCAGGGCCATACAGGGAGTAAGTGTCTGAGGAAGGATTTGAACTCAGATCTTCCTGACTCTAGGTTTAGCCACCTAGCTGCCTCTCCATGGACATTGTAGAACTGAAATAAAATTCACTCATTCATCCATCTATTTATTCTAAAGTATCTATTAAGAGCCTACAAAGTGTCAGTCAGTGTGCTAGATCCCAAAGTCCCAAAAACAAAAATAAAAGTCTTTGTTTTCAAGGAGTTTTTATTTTGTTGGATGTATGTGTGTGTGTATGTGTGTGTGTGTGTGTGTGTGTGTGTGTGTATGAACACGTGCACATACAAATAAATACAAAATTTCTATAGACTAAATTTAAAGAAATTTTTTCTGGGTAAAGATAAGGTTATTAGGGAGCGTATGTGGTCAAGGAACTTACCTTGTCATGCATATTCAGGAAGAATTTATATCATTTCCAGACATGAACAAGCACCTTCAGTTGTTATCTTACTTAGCTGGCGCTCTAAGAATCACCAAACACAGTCACCACAAGGTGGCACTAGAACCACAAATCAATCACAAATCAGCTTCTAGAAGCTGGGCTTATGCTTTGGCATAAGTCTCTGGGAGAGGTGGTTGTCACTCCCTCTTTTTTCTTTTGATGTGTTTGCTTAATCATAGACATTTAGAACTGAATCAACTCTTGAGAAACAGTGTGGTGGAAAGCGCTGCACTTGTGGATTCAGGAAGACCTGGGTTCCAATCCTGGCTCAGATCCTTACTGGTTGTGTGACTTTGGCAAATTACTTAATTGCTCTGGGTCTCCGTTTCCTCACCTGTAAAATAACAGGGTTTGAGTCTTGACTTTAAAAGTTCCTTCAAGTTCTACATTTATGATCCTTTCTAGTTGAAAAAAAATTAGACCCAAGTAAGGAGATCTGGGTTCAGATCTCCAAGGTCCTTTCCAACTCAAAGCCTTATGAGTAGAGGAAAATGATTATCCAGTCAAACCTGTCTGTTTCGTAGATGAGGAAATGGGGCAGGGTAGAATTGGGGAGAAGGGAAGTGAGTTCTTTAGAATCATACATGTATTTAGTGGCAGAACCAAGGTTGGAATTCAGGTCAGTACATTGCTACTGGCTTCTGATAGAAGCATATTAAAACAATGTTTTTTAGATTTTTCCTTCTGATGGACCATATATATCCATTTTATTTCAACAAGGAAAGGAAACAAGAATTTATTAAGCACTTCTATATGCCAGGTCCCGTGCTAAACACTTTATAAAAGGGTTATCTCACAACTCTGAGAGTAAATGGTATTATTATTCCTTTTTTACAGGGGAAACTGACACAGATAGAGGTTAAAGTGACTTGCCCAGGATCACTGAACTAGTAAATGCCTGAGGCAAGATTTCACCTTGGCTCTTCCTGATTTTATATCCAGCACTCTATCCACTGTGCTACACATAGCTGCCTCTGCCAAAGATAATTGTACCTCACGCATCACAGATGAAAAAATTTCAGGCTCATTCTTCACATTTCTAATCCTTTCCTGTGCCCGTGACAAGAAGGATCATAGAGTTGAGAAAATTTGAGGAAGATTTTAAAATGACCAGTCAGATCTATGAGCCATTCAAACCAGGGTTCCATCTATAATTTTGGCAGCAAGGGATTAATTCTGGGAGAAAATAATCTTTTTTTAGATATTTATGGTGTTTCTTCATTCCCCTCTTCTCTAGATAATTTTCAGAATTATCTTCCATAGTCTGGTATCCAACAGCACTAATTATAGACCTACTTTGTATATGCAGAGTAACAGATATGCAAAGTATATACAAAGTAATAGAAACCACCAACTCTTGTCCTCAGGGAGCTTACTCCTTAAATGGAAAGACTGAATGAATAAAGAATGACTTAATAGAGGGATACAGACAAATTAGAACCTCAGTTTACTTAACTGTCAAATGGGGATTAAAATATACTTATGCTACCTATAGTTGCTACAGGAGTTCTTGCAAGGAAAACACTTTATAAACCTTAAAGTGCTATATAAATGTGATCTATGATTATTACTGGGTATGTAACTTTGGACAAATACGATACTTTCTGAGTCTCAGTTTCCATTAACTATAAAATCAGCATAATAATGCTTGTATTACTTACTCAATAGGATTACTGTGAAGATAAAACAAGATAATGTATTTAGAGGGCTTTATAATTGTAAAACACTATATAAATACGAGCTATTAATATATTTCATGAGCATGATCTACATATGCATTGAGGCTACATTTACTGAAAAGATAAGGGACCAAACTTTGGCAAATGATTTTGTCTATCAGATTATATATTTATGGCTACACAATTGCCAGGAAGGTGAAGAAAAAAACATGATCTTGCCATGTTTATTGTTTTTTGATTATTAAAAAATGTTGGCTCTGTGTAGCAAGATGCTGCCCTAAAAGCTACTCTCCCAAAACAAGTCACTTTCTGCACATTCAAAAAAAAAAATTCACCTTGAAGCAGTGCCATTATTTTTTTCTTAGCAATGTGCTGGATACATGTCTTTTCTCTTGAGCCAAAAGCTCTGTATTTGTGGGTTCAGGCACTCATCTAGCTTTGTATATGGGGAAGTTGAGGCTGAGAGAGGTGAGATTATTGGTTTAAGGTCATGCAGTGAGTCAATGGCAAAGCTGAAACTAGAATCTGGAACCTCTAATTAAATAATGAGTGGTAAAATTGTTGTGGAATGGTGATAGGTCAATTTTCTAAGGCAACAATGGGCAGATTCACTTCAATTTTGCAAATATTATTTAGAATCTACTGTGAATAAATCTCTTAAAATTTAGAATTTGTTCATGGACTTATATGATCTGATGCTGAGCGAAAGGAGCAGAACCAGGAAAACTTTGTGCACAGCAATGACCACAGTGTGCGAGAGTTTTTTCTGGTAGACTTGGAACTTTGTAATAACACAAGAACTTACTGAAAAAAAAATCCCAATGATGGTTTTCTAAGGCAAAATGCTTCCCACACCCAGAGAAAGAAATATGGAAGTCATTCGCAGAATGTGGCAGATCATGTTTGTGTGTGTGTGGGTTTTAGTGTGTTATGTTTTGATTTGTTATATGATTTCTTCCATTTATTTTAGTGCAACTACATAGCATGACTATAGTGAAAATGTGCTCAATAGGAAAGTATATATAGAACCAATACAGAATTGTATGCTGTCATGGGGAGGGAGGGGGGTAGCAGGGA
>CM053770.1:486523235-486542685 GCA_028658325.1 Potorous gilbertii
TTTTGTTCTTCCAAATGAATTTTGTTGTTATTTTTTCTAGATCCATAAAATAATTTTTGGTGGTTTTATTGCTATGGCAGTGAATAGGTAAACTAGTTTAGGCACAATTGTCCTTTTTATTATATTGGCTTGGCCTACCCATGAGCAATTGGTATGTTTCCAGTTGTTTAGATCTGACTTTATGTGTGTGAAAAGTGTTTTGCAATTGTGCGTATATAGTTCCTGGGTTTTTCTTGGCAGGTAAACTCCTTAATATTTTATATGGTTTACAGTTATTTTAAATAGAATTTCTCTTTCTGTCTCTTGATGCTGGACTTTATTGATCATACAAAGAAATGTTGATGATTTTTGTGGGTTTATCTTATGTCCTGCAACTTTGGGTACGTTATTAATTATTTTAAGTAATTTTTTAGTTAATGCTCTAGCGTTCTCTAAATACACTATCCCACTATATGCAAAGAGTGACAGTTTTGTTTCCTCATTGCCTATTCCAATTCCTTCCATTTACTAGTACTATATTAAATAATAGTGGTGATAGTGGGCATCCTTGCTTCTTATTGGGAAGGCTTCTAGATAATCCCCATTACAAATACTGATGGTTTTCGATAGATACTGCTCATTTTAAGAAACATTCCCTTTATCCTTATGGTCTCCAGTGTTTTTAATAGGAATGGGTGCTGTATTTTGTCAAAAAATTTTCACCATCTATTGACATAATAGTTTTGTTGGTTTTGTTATTGATATGGTCAATTTTATTGATAGTTTTCCTACTATTGAATCAATCCTGCATTCTTTGTATAAATCCCACCTGGTCATGATGTATACTCCTTGTAATATTTTCTGTAATCACCTTGTTAGTATTCTTCCTGGTTTAGGCATCAACACCGTATTTGTGCTATGAAAGGAAATTAGTAGGACTCCACCCATTTTTCCAAATCGCTTATATAGTATTGAAATTAATTGTTCTTTAAATGTTTGGTAGAATTCGCTCATGAACCCATCTGGCCCTGGGGACTTTTCCCTAGGGAGTTCATTAATGACTTGTTTGATTTCTTTATCTAAAATGGAGTTATTTAGGCATTCTACATCTCGATCTACTAATCTAGGTAATTTATATTTTTGTACATATCCATCCATTACACTCAGATTGTCAGATTAGTTGGGATACAATTGGGCAAAATATTTCCTAATGATTGCTTTAATTTCTTCTTCACTGGTGGTGATTTCACCCTTTTCATTTCTGATAAAAGGTAATTGTTTTTCTTCTTATTTTTAATGAAATTAATCAACGACTTATAAGTCTTTTCATAAAATCAGATCCTAGATTTATTTATTAACTAATAGGTGTTTTTTTATTTCAGTCTTATTAATCTCATCCTTGAATTGCAAGGTTTATAACTTGGTACTCAAGGTGGGAGGGGGGAGGTAATTTGTTATTTTTCTAATTTTTTTAGTTGGATGTCAAATTCATTGATCTGTTCTTTTTCCATTTTGTTGACGTAAGAATTTAGAGGTAAAAAATTTCCCCTAAGTACTGCTTTGGCTGCATCCCATAAACTTTGGTATGTTGTCTCATTGTTGTCATTTCCTTTAATGAAATTATTGATTGTTTCTACAATTTGTTCTTTGACTCACTTATTCTTTAGGATTAGATTATTTAGTTTCCAATTAATTTTAATCTATATTTCCACAGCCCTTTGTTGAATATAATTTGTATTGCATTGGGATCCCAAAAGAGTACATTTGCTATTTTTTTATATTTGATTTTGAGGTATGCCCTATTACATGATTAATTTTTGTGTAGGTGCCATGTGCTGCTGAGGAAAAGGTATATTCTTTTCCGTAAGGTCTGTCATATCTAATTTTTCTAATATCCTATTTACTTTCTTAGTTTATTTCTTGTTTATTTTTGGTTGGATATCAAATTCTTAGAGAGGGCAGTTGAGGTCCTCCATTACTGTAGTTCTGCGTCTATTTCTTCCTGTAACTCCTTTAACTTCTCCTTTAAGAATTTGGATGCTATACCACTAGAGGCATATGTGTTTAATATTGATATTGCTTCACTGCCTGTGGTACCTTTTAGCAAAATGCAGTTTTCTTCCTTAACTCTTTTAATTAGTTCTATTTTTGCTTTTACTTTGCCTGAGATCAGGATTGCTACTCCTGCCTTTTTTTTTTAACTTCAACTGAAGCACAATAGATTCTGCTTAGATCCCTTACCTTAATTCTGTGTGTCTGCTTCATGTTTGTTTCTTGTAAACGACATATTATAGGATTCTGGTTGTTAAGTCACTTCACTATCTGCTTTCATTTTATGAGAGTTCATCCCATTCACATTCACAGTCATGATTACTGCCTGTGTATTTCCCTCCATCCTTTCTTCCTCCTGATTCTCCTCTCTCATTTCATTCTTTCCCTCCTCACCAGTGTTTTGCTTCTGTATACCACCTTCTCTCATCTTCTCTCCCTTCTGTCAGTCCCTACCCCCTGTTACTTGATCTCCTCCCCTCCTACTTCTCTGTAAGGTAAGAAAGACTTCTATATTCAACTGATTGTGTATATTATTCCCTCTTTGAGCCAATACTGATGAGAGTAAGGTTCAAGCAATGCTTATCACCCATCCTCCCATCTTCCATTCCACTGTAATGGGCCCCTTGCACCTCTTCATATGAAATAATTTATCCCATTCTACCTCTCTCTTCCTTCTACATGCATTGTACTCCTTTTTCTGATTCCTCAAATTTCTCATGTTATTTCCTCAATTTCGCCTTATACCTGTACCCTCTGTCTGTGTATATTCCTTCTAGTTGTACTATTAGTGATACAGTTTTTAAGAATTACAAGTAACATCTTCCAATGTAGGGATGTAAATAGTTTAACTCGACTGAATACCTTGTTTTTCTTTTTCCTTTCTACATATTTATGCTTCTCTTGGGTCTTGATATTGGAGGTCAAATTTTTTATTTAGTTTTGATCTTCTCCTTACAAAAAACTGAAGTCCCTTGAAAGCTTGAATGGCCATTTTCCCCCCAGATGTATTATGCTTAATTTTGCTGGGAAGCAATTCTTGGTTGTAGTCATAGCTTCTTTGCCTTCCAGGATATCATGTTCCATGACCTCTAGTCCTTTAATGTTGCAGCTGCCAAGTCCTATATAATCCTGATCATGACTCCCTGATGTTTGAATTGTTTCTTTCTGGCCACTTGTATTTTTTCCTTAACCTGATAGCTCTGAAATTTGGTTATAATGGTCCTTGGAGTTTTCAATTTAGGATCTCTTCCTTGAGGTGATCAGTGGATTATTTCAATTCCTATTTTGCCCTCTGGTTTCACAATATCAGGGAAGTTTTCCTTGATGCTTTCTTGAAAGAAGCTTCTTTTTATTATGATTTTCAGGTAGTCCAATGACTCTGATATTGTCTCCCTGGATCTATTTTCCAAGTCATTTGTTTTTCCCATGAAATATTTTACATTTTCTTCTATTTTTTTCATTCTTTTGAATTTGCCTGATTTATTCCTGATATATCATAGAGTCATTAGCTTCTACTTGCCCAATTCTAACTCTTAAGGTATTGTTTCCCTCAATTAGCTTTCATATTTTCTTTTCCATTTGGCCAATCATACTCTTTAAGGAGTTGTTTTCTTCAGTGGATTTTGTGTCTCCTTTACCATTTGATCAAATCTCCTTTTTAAACAGTTTTCCAAGCTGTTGACTCTTTTGTCACAATTCTCTTGCATCATTCTCACTTCTTTTCCCAAATTTTTCTTCTACCTCTCATATGATTTTTAATCTCCTTTTTGAGCTCTTCCATGAGGTCTTTCTGTACTTGAAGCCACTTTCCATTTTTCTTTGTGATTTTGCTCGTACATGTTTTGACATTGTTGTGCTCTTCTGCGTTAATGTCTTGGTCTTCTCTATCACTGTAATAACTTTCTATGGTCAGATTCTTTTTTGTTTGTTTTTAGGTCATCTTTTTTTGGGAGGGGCTTTTTCTTTTCTTTTAAATTTTATGGAAGTATGGAAGGGGCTCTGTCTCAGAATTCTTGTGCCAGGGGCTGCAGGTCCTGGCTCTTTACTTGGTCCTACACTGATGTTGCCCTGAGACCCACAGGGGACCCTTGTGTCTGGTGATGGAGTGGGGGATCACTGGTGCTGCCAGAGGCTGTAGAGGTCTGGCAGCTTACATCATGCTGAACTGGAATCCTAACGATGTTGTCTGGTACATGCTGAGGCCTGGTAGGGGTTGTTTTTGCATATCCCCAAAATGATAATTGATATTATCAAGTCTGTAAAGGTCTGGCCCCCTAAAGGGGATCAGGATCTCCTGCTGGCTTGTCGAGGTGGGGCTTGCTGCCAGCTTGCTAGGACACTTCGTCTCCTGTACTGTGCTCCTCTTTTATCCTAGTGATATGAACCTTTTTTGCCAATCCTCTAAGTCACCTGACTAAAAGATTGCTCCACCCCATCTTTCCACTGGCTCCACTGTTCCAGGATTTGTTCCAGGGTGCTATTTTATGGTTGTTTGGAGGTAAATATCAGAAAACTAGAGCAATTTACTGCTTATTCTGTCATCTTGGCTCCCAGAAGTCCCAATGGATTTGCCTAGTTTTTTAACCAAAGAATCCACATTTCTTTTCAGACAATAAAAATGGCCATTCCTGAGTTTTGTTTAGAGATGTATTCTAGGATGCCCAGAGAATAAAACATAGTACCTGCCTTAAGGGAACTTATAATCTAGCAAGAAAGATAGGATATCCACACAGATTAGAGTCTTATAATCACATAGAATCATGAGATCAGGAGAGAATGACTATCAGAGATCATCTATTCTATCCCCTCTCACTACAAGAATCTCCTTTACCAAAACACCAAGAACTGATGACATGACAACATCCAGTAAGAAGGAATCCCTACTTTCCCAATGTGTGCCGTTCTGCTTTGAGCTAGCTCTAATTGTTAGGAAATTTTAATTCTTATTAAACCTAACTCAGGCTCTCCAATACTTCTTCCTACTACACCTAATTCTACTCTTTGGAATCAAGCAAAAAAAGTCAAAAATCCCTCTTTATTTAACTCAACAGATTTTAATGTTCCATCTCTTCGGAACTCAAGTTTTTTCTTCTCCAGATGAAACATCCTCAGTTCCTTGAACATGCCTTATATAGTGTATTCTCAAAGGCCTTCCTGATTCTGATTACCTTCTTTTAGATACTCCCAGTTTGTCAAATGCCTTTCCTAAAATATGGCAAACAGAAATTAAAGTAATATTTCAGGTATTACTCCACCAGCACCAAGTACAGTCCCATGTTTTGGACACTGTTTCTTTTAATACAGACTAAAGGCAGTTCAACATTAGTTTTTCAGGGTGGGGGAGGGAGTAGGGAGGGAGGTGTACTATCACTGTGTATGTATCATGCATTTTCATTCTATTAAAAGCACAACATCTTTTTTATTTTCAAACAAAACAGCATTTAGCTAAGGAAGTTGATTTAAAAAAAAAAAAACATAAGCACGGGACTTTACATTGTCTGTCAAATTTCATCTTACGTAATCTTATTCTAGCCAATCAAGACCATTTGGGGATGTTAACTCTATCATATCAATGTACTGAGGGTAAAAGACTAGATCATTAGGATAACTCTGATCAGTTGATTGTCTGAAAGACTAATTGATGTAATTACAGAAAGAGAAAGGTAAAGGAGACAAAGAAGTTCTAAGGTCTCAGAGGAAGTATCGAAAAGAGTCTACACTTCAGTTATTCTTTTATGAAAGAGTGAAGAAGTTTTCCAAAGTGAATGGAATTAAAGGACAATTAGCCACCAACTAGTCAGTTATATCCCTGGTAGCCCTTAAAAACAAAACAGGATGCATTTTAGGATGTGTTCTTTACCCAAGATGCCTGAACTTTAAAATACATGTATATTTTCATAGCTGATTTTCAATGCAATTGGATTCCTTTTTAATTCTATGTATTTTATTTTATGTATTTAAAAACTTTCTGAAAAGGGGTGCATAGACTTCATCAGACTGCCAAAGGGGTTTAAGAACAAAAAGATTAAGAACCCCTGATCTAGGGAGTATAAACACTCCTCAGAGAATGAAAATTGCTCCTTACCTTTGGGAGGGGAAAGGATGGTATCTCTTCCTCCTATACTCCACCATTGGCCATGATCTTGAAATTTGCCCAGGAATAAACCTTGGACTCAACAGAAAGCAGGCCTAATGAGTCAAGGAATGAGATAGAAGGATGGTTGTGAGTTTATAGATAGAGTTCACCCTGGTGATCAGGACTTTAATTGCCAATAAAAGGCCATGGAGCTCAGCTGAGTAACCTGCCCCACAGAGTTGCTGCACCCTCAAGGAAAGAACTTCATGTCTCTGCAGTGCTAACCGTATGAGTTTCCTCATCCACATGTGTTTGCTATCTATGTACCTGTCTGCTGGGGCAGCTAAGTGGTGCAGTGGATAGAGAACCAGTGCAGGAGTCAGGAGGATCTGAGTTGAAATTTCATCTCAGACACTTAACCCTCACTATCTGTGTGACCTTGGACAAGTCACTTAACCCCAATTGCCTCATCCAGGGGTCATCTCCAGTCATCCTGATGAATATCTGGTCACTGGTTTCAGATGGCTTTGGAGGAGGTGAGCCTGGTGACTTGCATAGCCCTCTCTCACTCAAAACAAAGTCAAATGCAAGTCATGTCACTATTTCTCTGATTGCATGGTCTTTGGCAATGAAGGACGAACACACACATGCATACACACATACACACACACACACATACACACACACACTTGTCTGCTACTATATTCTACATTGGTGGTGTCAAACTCAAATAGAAAAGGGGCCTCTAAACCATACCTAAGAATTCCTACAGCTGCATATTTACTTAGAAAACCACAAGTTAATGTTACCTATGTTTCATTATTGTTTTTTATTTTGTTAAGTATTTTCCAATTATATTTTCATCTGGTTTGGGTAAAACTCAGGACTGTTGGGGCACATTTGACACCTCTGTGTCTACTCATCCCATTGATGCTATTCATAGCTGTGGGAGAGTGTACCCTAGATTTGTTGGGTAGATATTTTGTTACATACCATATCAAATGACTTTGTTTTGAGCTAATTGTTTCAACTGATTTTTACAGCTATATATACAGGTAAAGAAAGGCTCTTCAGTAATATTTTTAAGACTATAGATCGACAGAATATCTTGAACAGAATATAGCACCTTCTCCTTGTCGACCATTACTGAATTTGTTCTAAGAAAGACAAAACTGGGCTGCATATGCAGGCTCATTTCTTTCAAAGCTTAGAACATGCATGTAGAGATATGCACTGGAGTTCATTGTAGAAAATGAATCCAAAAACAGAGAGACAAAGGGGATTTTATATCTTCAGAGTAATTCCCTCTCATCCCTCCCTCCCTTCCTTGCTCAGGATGCCTGTGTTTCTTCTGTCATTAACATAATGTGATATAAAATAACATGTCTATAGAATACCAAGATAAGGAAAGTTCCAATTTTCAAGATAGTGTCTGTGTCAAGGTGTCCTGTCCTTGGCAGAAAAATACTCTTGATTGGCTTCATTCAGCCTTGTAATTGCTGATACAGGAAGGAGTATTTTGAGAGCACTCAGAAGGCAAAGCAAAGTCTGTCTGTTATGCCAGAGTACACAAGGCATTATGGTAGGTTAAGCTAAGAGTGGGTAAAGACATCTTTCTCTTGAATGGCCAATCCATGTTTTAGGCCTTTCTCAAGTGATGGGGTTCAAAGTGGTTTGGGGAGGGATTCACATCCCTCAACTTACACTCTCAGGCTGGGTCAGTGGGGGATCAACTACCCCAGGTCCAAAGTCCTCCTTGGGCACTGAAAGTAAAAGCATAGAAATGGAGGATACATCTTGTAATTTCTTTAACATCTTTGAGGTGGGGGGACTGATGTCACTTATCTCCAAAATCCAACTTTTTCCCAAGGTCCAGGAAGGTCAGAGATTCATTTTCTATGGCACTGAGCAATATCCTAAAGTTCAAAAAGTGCAACAAAGACATTCCCTGTGCCCATGTTTTCCAGAGGAAAAGGAGAATTAAGGAGATCTGAGAAAAAGACTCATTTTTCCTGTTTTTGTCTATTAATGGGCACACAAACACAGACACACATATTCTACAAGAGTAGATTCTCTTGTGCGGTTTTAGACATTCCAATATCATTACCCCACTCTGGGATTTCTCTCTCAGCCCTCCTTTTCCTTCAAGCCAGTTGATGTGACCCAGAGTCTGTATAATCCGTTTGCTTTCTTACAGGCACATCATTCTGGCATATGTTGGTTTACTTTGATTTCCTACGAGAGAACAACGCCATAAAGAAAAATAAAGGTATTAAAAAGATGAAACTGGAAATGCCTCAGAAAAACTTGATCATTTTGACCGAAGTCAACCATCTTCTTTTTTTAACTCTTCCCAAAGAAATCACAGCTATGTATTGAGGTATGCTTGTCCTACATAGCTATGTAGGTATGCAGACTGACAAATAACACTAGCTTCAGCTCTGTAGAGAGAATTCTTTGGGACCAATCCCAACCTTGAAGCAGCTTCTCTGTGGCAACAGCAAGTCCCTGAAGGAAGTCAGGGCTCACTCAGCAGCCCAAATTTTCATCTTCCCTCCTAGAATCTCAGTCACACCTCCACAATGGCCATGCCCTAAGTGAGGCAACGGCTACCTGGCCCAAATCAACATCACAGATGCCATGTGGAAACAGGAGGGATGGTGAGTAACAGGCCCAGGGGGCAGGTTCATGGAAGAAAACAAACTGCTGTGACAGAAAGTTCTAGAATAACCCTGGAAGTCTTCAAACAAAGGTTATCATATTATATGTTATTTTATATTACGTATAACTATATATTAATATAACATGGTACACATTCTATATTATTACTTATAATAGCTAACATTTATACAATACCTTTAAGATTTAAAAAGCACATTATAAATGTTACCATCATTTATCCTCACAACAACTTTAGCAGATAGGTATTATTATTTTTATTACCCCATTTTATGGTGGAAGAAACTGAGGCAGACAGAACTTAAGTGACTTGCTAAGTGAACTCAGTTTTTCCCCAATTTCATGTCCAAAACCCTATTCACTATGCTACATAGTTGCTTATAGGTATATTCCTTCATGGGGTCCCTTTTTTTCAGTATGGATTATACAAGACAATTGGTAAAGTCATTTCCAATCCTAAAATCTTCTGGTTCTATAATAGATAGGTTGAATTTGGGGCCATGTCTTCTACCAGTCTTTATCTTTGCTGAGTTCTTTGTCCTCTGCTCTTTAACAAACCCTGGTGACCAGATACCACAAGTTTAACTCAATAGAACCCAAGTGGACCTGTTGATCATGATGTTGATGTTCACTGTCAGGTCACGATGGATACAGGAGTCACAGGGATACAAGAAAAAGTCTCCCTCATTGACAACCCGACAGAAATCCAACATATCCCTCTAATCTGAAGATTCATTTAAATATACTCCCTAAATAAAATTGTCTAGGGTAGAAAGGGATTCAAAGTAACCCTCTAGCTGTTCCCATCTCCTCTCTCCATACTTTTGTACAGATGATCCCCCACAACTGAAGTGCACTCGCTTCTGCACCTCCACATCTTAGAATCCCTAGATTTCTTTCGGGGCACAAGAAATTTCCTGATACTCTCTCTCTCTCTCATCTTAGTTCTCTCATCTTAGTTCTCCATCTTTGTGTGTGTATCTCTGTCCATCTCCCTCTCTGTCTCTCTGTCTTTGTGTGTGTGTGTGTGTGTGTGTCTATCTGTCTCTGTCATTCTCTTTATCTGTGTCTGCTTCTGTTTCTCTGAGTCTCTGTCTTTCACTCTGTCTCTGTGTGTCTCTTTCTCTGTGTTTGTCTCTATCTCTGTTTCTCTCTCTCTCTCTCTCTCTCTCTCTCTCTCTCTCTCTCTCTCTCTCTCTCTCTCTCTCTCGCATTGTATCACTCAGTATAGGACTTATGTTTATTTGTCTGTGCACAGTAGAGAGATAGTTAACTCAGGATTCAGAGGAACCAAGGTCAAATCCTTCCTCCAATACTTAATGCCAGTGGGTCCCTGGGCAAGTCACTTAACTCTGAGCTTCATTCTCTTCATCTGTGAAACAAGGAATTTGGACGCTTGGACAAATTGGACCCTGTAGTACTTTCTAGCTTAATAGTGTAACTCTGTCTCCCAGAAAATATAAGTTCCTTGAGAGCCAGGGTATTTTTCATTTTCGTCTTCAAAAATGGTGGCACCTAGCACAGAGAGGGTCCTTTATATAGCAGGCATGTAATATTTCTGGAATTGAAGCTTGATTGCCTTTAGGATTGGTTGTGTAGGCAAGAGGAGGAACAGAACCAGACCCAACAGTGGGAAGGGGGAAAAGGACCAGTGCTGGAGCTTTGTACGCCTTGGTCCCTGCTATCCTGAACACGCTAAATCCAAAGCAACATTAATCATGGGGCCCAAGAAGGGCTTGTGGCAGCAGCAGCAGCAACTCTTCTCATGCGATGTCTATGACATTTCTTTCAGGAGCCAATTTCTACTTCCCTACAGTATGCTGGGTGTCCTTCTGCCCTAGGACAATCAGATTCCAGGATAAGATGTTCTGTGGGTGTGGGATTCATTATAAGGTGACCACCTCCCTTAGAAGGGACTTTTTGCTGTGTGATGATTTCATAGGCTCATACTGCTTTCCTTGACCTCATGGCCCAAGGCTGATAAGGGTAATCCATGAACTGGATATTATTACTAAAGAGATGCAAGGTGAACACGATTGGACTCCACCCTGATTTCTGCACCTGGCCTGGCCTGTTGGGTGAATTTACCTAAACTCCATCATTACTTCCTTGGGATTTGACCCAGATTGATGACAGATTTACCACTCACAGTGCCATGCCAAGCATGGTTTACATGGTGCCCTATGCCTATGTTCAGGCTCTCAAACAGGTAGAGGTTGGCACCTAGGCACCATTGCTAGCCCCCTACCCTTAAAATTCAAGCCCCCTCCCAAAAAATGTGACTCTTCCCTATTCAGCCTTATTTCCTTGGCCCCAAAACAATCTCCTTTCTGGTCTCCTCACTCAAGAACACACCATACTAAGCCTCACTATTATGCCAGTCCAGCACATTATTCCTCCCACCCTTCTTTCTCCCCACAACTTCACCAAATCCAGACTAATCTTCAAGTGGCCAAGTATAGGAGACAAACAGTTGAACTGGGAGTCAAGAGAGATTTGGGTTCAAATCCTATTTATGATACCAGTTAGGTTCAGCATAGACGTAGATTCATGATGAACAGAACATATGAGCTGGGATTTTACAAGATGGTAGGCCTTGGACAGACATGAGACTCAAGACAGGACACGAAGTCCAGACACCAGGAATACCACGAGCAAAGGCCCAGAAGAAAGCCTAAGGCCTAAACAATGCATCCTAAGTGGTCAGGTGAGCTAGAGGGTGAATTAGAGGGTTTAACTTTTCACAATCCCAATTTCCTCATCTGCAAAATGCGTGCAGTATCCAGAGTAATTACCTCACAGGACCAAGAGTTTTGCAAACTGTAAAGTGCTAAATAAATGTCGGGCATTACTATCATCACCCTTGTTAATTGTTCCTAATACATGGTTATTGTTTAAGGCCCCCCCTCCAAGGGTTCTTTTCTGATTATTCCACTTCTTATGAATGGGCCTCTCCTCTGGTCTCTTTGTTGTTCAGTCATTTGTTAATGTCCTGCTCTACATGGACCCACAGACTCGGTTTTCTTGGCCAAGATACTGGAGTGGTCTGCCATTTCTTTCTCCAGTATCTTCCAATTTTACAGATAAGAAACTGAGGCAAATGGGAGTGAAGTGACTTACTTCTCTGTTTGAGGCCAGATTTGAACTCAGATCTTCCTGACTCCAGGCCCAGTGCTCTATCCACTGCACCACCTAACTGCTGTCCCCCCCATTTCTTAGTACTATATAATTTATCACTTTTTAAAAATCTGAATTCCTCTTTGTCCTCTGTTGTTATATTGTTAATCTAATTCAATTCAGTTAATAATTATTGAGCCCCTTCATAGGATGATAGGATTTTGGTCAATTTCTTGACTATTGAATGAATTGATTGAATTTTCCTAGTTATTATAGTACGGTAAGGAAAAGGAAACTAATGTTTACCAAGTACTTACTATGTGCAAGGAACTGTGCTAAGTTCTTTACAAATATTAGTTCATTTGATCCTCAAAACTCTGGAAAGTAGGTGTTGCTACTATCCAAGTTGAGGAAATTGAGGCAAACAAAGGTTAAGTGAATTGTCCAAGGTCACACTGAGTAAGCATCTGAGGCTACATTTGAATTAAGGTCTTCCTGACTCCAGGACCACTATGGTAGTCCCTCGCTCCCAGACCTGGAGTTAGAAAGATTCATCTTGGTGAGTTCAAATCTGATCTCGGATATGTACTAACTTTGTGACCCTAGGCAAGTTGCTTCACTGTATTTGCCTCAGTTTCCTTATCTGTCAAATGAGCTGGAGAAGGAAATGGCAAACCTCTCCAGTATCTTTACCAAGAAAACCTCATTTGGGGTCTTGAAGAATGAAACACAACTGAAATGAATGAGCAATTGAAAGCTGCCTAGTAACCTCTCAGCTGGCCTCCATGGTGGAGAGCACAGTGCTCCACTTGGGGAAGACAAGAAGATTAGATAAGAACTATCCATTCCCTTAGTACAATTTCCAGTGCATAGGGAGATAGAACACTCAAAAAAGGCCAAAAACATAGTGTTCTGTAATTCAAGATAAGCACATAGGAGACACACAAGCCAAGGGCCATGTCTTGAGAGACAAGTAAGCTACTGGGGGGAGGAGATTCTTATATCAGGCTTCATGGTGTAAATAAACATGTGAAAAGAGCTTTAAAAATATGCTAAGACAATAGGCAAGAGTGTTAAGGTAGGATGGGAAGACTAGGCATAGCAAATACTATGAACAAAGGTGAAGAAGAAAAGATGAATATGACTTGAACAAGGCATTCTAAGTGGTCAATAAGGCCAGCAAATTATAGAGGCAAATTATTGAGGGCCATAAGGAGCTACTGAAAATGTCTAAGCAGCCTAACTGACACAATCAAATAGAGTATACATGAAGAAAATTAATCCACAAGTCTTGTGAAGGATAGATTGGGCAGAGAAGAGGAAGACTTGTTGAGAGGCTACTACAATAATTTAGGAAAGCTGATCCAATGGTCAATAACCAGGGGACCCTTCCAAATCTAGATCTAAAATCTTGTCATCCCATGAAACACAGGTTCATATGCTCTATTAGACTCCTGCTATGAACTAGGTACTGGAGATAAAAAGACAAAAATGAACTACTAGTCCCTGCCCTCAATGATCTTATACTCTACATTAAGAATGTAACGAACATGGGGTGAATGATGGTACCACTGAAACACATAATAGAGTATAGTTTTAGAAAAATAAAGAAGGTAGAGACTTAAGAGACATTCATGTTTAGGGGGATGACAAATGGAGATGAGACAAGAGACTAAGAAAGAATGATCATATATGTAAAAAAAGGATTAATATTCTTCTTTTCAGAAAAGAAAATTTAAATTAAATTAAATTAAAGGTTAACAGGCCCAGAACACACACAATAAATTCTATCCACTAAAAAAGTTCAGAATTTTTGTAGGGTGAAGGCAAGGGAATTGGGGTTAAGCAACTTTCTCACAGTTAGCAAGTGTCAAGTGTCTGAGGCTGGGTTTGAACTCAGGTCCTACCTGACTCCAGGACCAGTGTTCTATTCATTGTGCCCCTTAGATGCCCCTGTAGCTTTTAAACAAATGAGTTCTCAAATTGACTTTTCCACAGAATGGCATCAGTGTCTGCCATTTACTGTTCAGTCTGTGGTACAGTGAAGAAGTCACATGGTGAGCAAATATCTATGAATAGGCTATTTGGCTTCCATGTTTCCAGTTCCCCTGGTCTAAGAGGGAGAAGCAACCACAAAAACTTTCTGAGCAGCTTTCTTCTTAGAGGATGAGTCTGTAATATTACAATTACCACCTCTCTCTTTAACCAGGAAGATTCCAGAGACTCCAGAATGTGTGGCAGTTCTGAATTGTCAGTCTCTAGTTGTATAGCTGGGATTTTCCTTGCTAATCTATCTAGCACGGTTTAATTCAAAGGCAACAAAAGCTCTCAACATCTGCTTCTTTTCCTTCAGAAGAGCAGCAGCCAAGACAGAAGCTTGTAAGGGACTCCAGGCTCTGTACATGAACTGCAGGCTGAGGTGCCTACCAAGGTTGGATAGGGACTTTGGACACTTGAAGGTATTTGTAAGGACAGACAGTTATAGGTTCAGAATAACTACAGCGTCTAGGATAAATTTTGCACAGCAGTGAGGACCCCAACTCACTAAGGTATAATAGGGAAACCGTGAGAAGGCTGGACTTTACATTGGGCATGACCCAGACTGGCTGATGGCAAATGACAGTCCTTAGAAGCCGTGAACTCTCCCAAGTTGTTGCCATCATAAATTATATTTTATCTGTGCTATTTGATTGGGTGCCTAATAACTAGATCTATGCTAAGCCTCGGTCACTACTAGCATGAAATAACCTTCCCAGGAGTCAGCTGACACTGGCTGATGATCCTATTATCAGAAAGAGCTCTCGTTCCTGCTGCATGTGTTGATTGCTAAGAATAGACTTTTCTTTTTTCATTCATTTGGGCAAGTGTGACATACAGTGGCTAAGAGACCACCTACACCCATTCATTTCTGTCACTGCTTTGGTAACCTCATCCAGGGAGGAAAAACAAAGCTAAAACTTTTGTTTCACCCATCTTTGAGCATCATGGCGGCACCAGTAATTGACCCAAAAGGAAAACATTCTTTCCTTAATTTGCCATCATCAGTGGTGTCATCCAGATCATTAGAATAGAGATTCATTCCCTGGTAGTAGCTACTCTCTCCTGTTTTAGCTGCTCAAATTTCCATTTTAACTCAGCCTGGCATTCAACTTTTTTCACTGTCCAGACTACAGAATCAAATGATATCTTTTCAACTGATTTTCTCAAAACTCACAAAACCAAAGCCTTTGAATTTGCCACTGCAGTGGTCATCACTTTTACACTGTATTTAATGATATTTGCTGAAAAGTTCTCTCAATCTTTCAACACCTTTGTCATCTCCAAAGGTTTTGATATTGGGGAATTTCTTTGCTTTGGCTTTGCTTTGGTTTTCATTTCACTTCCTACTCTTTTCCTATCTTGAATCTACCAACAAACATTTTGTAGTCCTTGAGAATCTTGCCTTTCTTCTTCATGGACCTATCTGCAACATCCTAGGTCTCAAAGTACACAATAAGTAATCACTATTCTCATCACACACTACCTTGTAGGACAAGATGTTACCAATGCTGAAAAGGTGTCACAAAGTACCTTGTTGGCTAAAGATTTATCTTTAATAGTGATGGTAGTGATGGTGATGATGATAGCTAACCTTTATATAGTGCTTTATATAGTGCCAGGTACTGTACTGCTTTACAATTATTTCATTTGAGCCTCACAACATCCCTGGGAAGTAGATACTATCATTATCCCCACTTTACAGATGAAGAAACTAAGGCAGACAGTAATATCAGAGTCACACAGCTGAGTGTCTGAGGTTGGATTCGAACTTTGGGCTTCCTGACTGCAAGGTGTTTCTAAACACCACTGCATCTGACTGTTTTAAATAAAAATAGTTCCGACTCCAAATTTCGTCAATGAAGGATCCCACTGCGATGATACTGAGTGGTTTTCCTTCAATTACCTAACATCTGCTGGCTGCTGGAAGTTGTCAGAAGCGTACCCCAGAAACTTCCTGGTAATCGCTGCCCTGCATAGCTGAATGGAGAGCACCGGTCTAACAGAGCTGCACTTCTTATCCTGAATTGATTTCAACGACATTTGAGTGCAAGTCACCCACGTGGAGGGTGGGGTAAATTGCCCGCAGCAGGATCCACTCCACTTCCTCCAATACCCACCAGGAGTGATTCTTTTTGGAACCAAGGTGTGAAGAAAAGACATATAAAATTTTGACTGAGGCAAAAATTGAGTAAATAAATAGACAATAGAAAATCTAAGGTTCTAAGCTGATCAGAGAATTGTCAACAACAATCACAAAAAGCTTGTGTCACCTAAAGAAAACATGGAGGAACAGATTTCCTCGGCATCACAATAACATGTTAAGGGAGATGCCCAGCTGCCCAGAAAAGCTATTTCCTTCCCTTTTCTGGGTCATGGCTAGTATTTAACCTTTCTGGCAAAATTCCTGAATCTCTAAATACAATTTCCCTCCCTCCTCTAAAGTTTAATGAATGTCAAAACAGACGCTTAGCCCGCCGCCATAAAGCTTGTCTATTTAAAGGGTTTTTTATATCACTCTCCCTGTTTCAGTAAGGCCCCCCCCCCTTTTTTTTTAGAAGACAAGTCTTGGAGAACGAGAAGTTTTTAAAATAAAAACACCAGCAGTAAGCTGCGCCCAAAGAGGAAATTCTCCTTATCCTTTCAATTCGCTGCAGACAGACCGCGGCAGCCGTGAATTTGCCCGGGGAATGAGCCACGCGCGGAAAAATCGTGGATGCGGGAAAGAGGAGGTGCATGGCCGGGGGGAAGGGGGTTGGGCGGGGTAGGGCGTGAAGGGGCTGAGGATGGAAAACGGAAAGGAACATCTAGGGACACCCAAGTGTGAGAGGCAGAGAGACAGACACAGACGGGCTAAGACCGACACGTGGGGACTGGGGACAAACACGCATTTTTCGAAAGAGGGCAGGTAGACAGAAGGGCAGACACGCGGATATCTGGGAGCCAGACTCGCGGCTAAGGTGTGGAGGCGGCGGTGGCGGGTGGGGCAAAGGTGTTCTCTCTCGATGCCAGAGGAATGGATGGATGGAGGGAGGGATTGTTGGGGAGAGAGGAAGGGGAAGGGGAAGAAAGGGAGAGAGGAGAGAAAGACAGGAGAGAGACAGAGACAGAGAAACAGAGAGAGAGGCAGAGATTTTGCCGGCTTCTGTTATGCTTTGACTGTAAAGGTGGGTAGAGGGCACAGGTGTTTAGATTTTTTTTTCCTGGGCTATGCGGGTCATCAGTATTCTGGAGTCACCTGCTGGCTTTTTTTTATTTATGGATTTTTTTTTAATTTACGTAATTTCCCAGTAGCTCAGCTGCAGAGGGATTTCTGTTTTTAAGGAGGATTTCTTTCCCTAAATCCTTGAGCACCCCCAGCCCACTGCCGGAGCCACACAGTATGATCGTAGCGCGTCCCTCTGGATGCCCAGCGAGCAATCTGAAATCTCAAAAATTCTCTGGACAAAAAGAGGCCAGTGGCATATTTTTATTTCTCTTGGCTCCTAGTGATGCTTCACTAGGTGAAAACATGCAATTTCATAAAATGTAGTTTTATTACTAGTCACAGAATGAACTTTTGTTAATCAGAGAAAATCTGATCTCAGAATGGAAGTCTTTAGAAGTAAAAGCACACCCTTGGACAATATCACTGCTAGGCTTATACTCCAAAAATATTTTTAAAAAGAAAACAACATATACATATACACAAAAATATTTATCATAGCTCTTTTATAGTAGCAAAAACAACAAACTAAGGGGTAAAAGTGGGAGTGTCCACTGAGAAGTGGCTGAACTCAGAATTCTCATAATGAATATTGCAACTCTACGAGGTAGGGGGTGTTATCATGCTCATTTTACAGGTGAAAAGATCGAGGCAAACAGAGATTAAATGACTTGCCCAGAGTGACACAGCTATTAAGTGTCTGAGGCTGAATCTGAACTCAGGTCTTTCTAGCACCACGCTTCCTAGCTGCCCATGTGGTGTATGAATACAGTGGAACACTAATTGCCATAAGCATTTAGAAAAGGAATAACTTCAGCAAAACTGGGGAAAACTTGTATGAACTATATAGAGCAAAGTAAGCAGAAGCAGAACAAATTATACAAGAAAAACAATATCATAAAAACAAATCATTTTGAAAGACAAGAACTCTGACGAATGCCAACAGCCAGCCTCAACTCCAGAAGCCTCACCATGAAAGGTAGTGCCCAGCTTCTGACAGGGAGGTGATGAACTCATGGTGTCACTCATGGATATGGCCAGTGTGGGAATGTGTTTTGTTTGCTATGTGGTACATGAGTTTTGTTTTTCTATCTTTTTATTTAATGAGTGGGAGAGAGGAAGGGGGTATTAAAACATTTGTATAACATTTATTTTATCATTTGATCCTCACAGCAAAACTACCAGGTCCACTGTTCCACCAGCTGCATCTGTGGGAGAGGGGGAAGTAGGCAAAATTGATTACTATTCATTGAAAAATGATTAAGTAAAAAAAAAAATAGTACCCACCAATAAGCAGTTCTTTATAAGGAATTTCAGCCTCTTCTTCCTACACCCTTGCCCATTAAGAGACCTGCTGGTCTGTGCCTGACCTCTGATGGTCCCTGTAAGCTCTGATTCAGAGGTAGCTAGATGGTACAGTGAAGAGAGGTCTGGGACCAGACTCAGGAAGACCTGAGATCAAATCCATCTCAGACATTTATTGTCAGCGTGATCCTGGGCAAGTCACTTAACCTCTATCCGACTCAGTTTCCTCTACTGTAAAGGAGAGATATAATAAACCCCTACTTCACAGAGTTGTGAGGATCTAATTAAATAATACTTGCAAAGTGTTTTAACACAGTGCCTGGTGAATGTCCAACATTTGGTGATCCCATTTGGAATTTTCTTAGCAGAGATATTGGAGTATTTCCTTCTCCAGCTCATTTTACAGATGAGGCAGATGATAAGATGTGACTGCATCTCCTCATTCTGCTGTAGCAGCTAACATCTTAGGGTGATTTGGAAGATCCCACTCAGAAATTATTTGGTTCCTTTTAGGTCGTACTTCTACTCTTTCTACCAGCCCAGACTGACAACTGTTCTTCAATTCCTAGGGAGCTGCCTAGGCCACTGAGGGGTTTGGCAATGTGCCCAGACCCACAGTTGCTGTGAGTCAGGGAGGGCTTGAACTCCAGTCTCCCTGATTTCAAGAGTCACCCACTCATTACTCCCTGCTGCCTTTAGAGAGAGAATGTGGGAGAAGTGGGGTTTTTTCCAGCTGCTGGGTTTGGATCAGGGGCACATCTATCTTGGAGCTGTGTGGTCATTGTATTTGGACCTGGTGCTCCAGGAGAGACTGGCTTGGGGAGGTGGGGGAGAGCAAAGGGGTGCACACACTTCCAACCTGGTGAGTGACCCCTGCTTCAGGAGACAAAGGAAGAAACTGAGGCTCCCAGATAGGGCCAGAGGCCCCACACTGGGGAGTGTCAAAGGCAGGGTTTGGACCCATATTGACATTAAGGTCCAACACTGCATCTACGAGGGCA